>WUAM01000250.1:445437-481508 GCA_024336885.1 Actenoides hombroni | reverse complement strand
CCCTGGAGGGGTTTCCAAGCCGTGGAGCTGTGGTGCTGAGGGCCATGGGTCAGTGGTGCCCTGGCACTGCTGGGGCAATGGTTGGTCTCGATGATCTGAAAGGAATCTTCCAACCAAAATGATTCTGTGACTCAGTGGGTCCCAATCTTCCTCTTTGTCATTACCAGCCGCTGCTGAAGCTGGCTCATTGCTGGCTGTCCTTCTCCTGAGATCTTAGCTGCACCCGTGCCGCAGTCACCATAGGAACGGTGATGCCAGTGTGCTGGTGCCAGCTCAGAGCCAGCCCTTGGCACGTGGAGAGCATTGAGCTTGGAGCAGGCTGGGCTGCGGCCCCACGCTGCAAGCCGTTGGCTGGCACGGCAGCGCCAGGCTGCCGCGGGCATGGCTGGAGGGTCGCAGCATCGAGATGGTCACATAAGCCCCCAGAGCTGCGAGCAGCCCTGTCCTCTGCTCGGAGCAGCTTCGCTCCCACCTGCACAGAGCTCGCGCCTGGCACGTGGGGTGTTCTCCCGGCTGGCCGTGGACCGCAGCTTGCCCGTCACTTCAGCACCTGCACGTTGGCAGCAATGGCAGCATCCGGTACCCCCTTGGTCTCCATCTGCCCTTCTGGAGCTGCTGGCTCTGCCAGCCCAGCCCCAAGGGAGATGTGCAGCCGCGCGCGGTTCTGGGCACCCCTCTGCGCTCTCGCTCGGCCTCTTGGCTGGGCACGGAACGCAGACGGCTTTTAGGCAGTTGCGAAGTCCTTTTGCCTTTCCCACCCTGGCGAATCAGGGCTGGGGGGCTGAGCTGTGGCTTGGGATTGCCATGTCACTGGGGACCTACCATGTGGAACATCTCCAGCCCATCCACACCCTAGAGCGGTTTTTTGTGTTGACTGTGGTACAACAGCCAGCCTCTGCCTGTCACCATGCTGCCAGTGGTAACCACGGCCCCAGTCGGGTGGGAATCATGCACTGACATCCCAGCGGCACCCACCACACTCTCGGGGGTTTCCTCCCTTTCAGGACAGGCTCTGATTGCCCTGGCAGAGTTCAGCTCCCTGTTTACTGCAGCCAATGCCCGCTCTCCAGTAGCTGGTTTTGCCTGTGGTCCGTGTGTACCCCCAGGGTATTTGTCCCTGGACACGCTCTGTTACCAGCAACAACACGCTGTCCCCTGAGAGCCTCCAAGAATAGCATCTGGAGAAGCACCCAGATGCTTTCCAAGCCCTGCCTGGCTCTGTGATCTCAGGCTCCTCCTGCCATCCCCTGCCCCAGCGCGGTCCCCTTGGACCAGTAGCAGATTCCAGGCTCAGAGGTTCCCTGGTTTAGTTACTTTTGCCCTGAAAGGGTTAGGAGTAGCCAGGTAGGTCTGTGTAATAGTCGCTATTGTGTATGATGCCCTTGCTCTCGGATAACAGGCTTCATCTTCCTAAAACGCCTGTGTTCTTGGAGTCATCGCTTTTCTCTCTCCACTGCCTTTGAAGAGCCAAAGCTTGTCTGCTTTTATCACTTAAAAATCAGCCCTGTTTTTTAGCACCTCTGCACGGTGACTTGTAAATCTCAACTCGCGTAAAAATGCTGAAGATAAGCGGAGGCAATGACCTGAAACGGCTCAGTTTGTGCAGAAGCAATCGCAAGGGAGGGCAGAGGTGCAGGCTCCACGTGAAGCTGCTGTGCCTGCCGCCCTGGACCCGCCCGGCCGTGCCCACAGGCACACCTTGGTTTGGTGCAAAGGGCTGTTGAAAGACACCTCAGGGAGCTGGTAGCAGGAAAGGATGAAGCACAATCTGGTCTCAGGCTCGCTGGGCTGCATCACAGCAGGAGGGGGGTTCTCAACTTCCTTCAAACATCAGCGAGGGAATAGATCTGTTCCTGAAGCCGCTCAATGTGCCTTTCAGCCCCGCTGCTGGACAGTGCAGCACGTGCCCGCTGCCATTGCGTGCCCGCTGCCATCCCAGCCCTGCTGATGGAAACGGAAATGTCATTGGCTTCTCCGAAGCACTTGGTGCAGGGGAGCCCCAGTGCCTTTCCCGGCTAATCCCGACAAGCCGCCTGTCAAGGACAAGCAGCATCTCCGGGGCCGCAGCCAAGAGCCTGGAACGAGCCAGAGCCACCAGCTTTCCCCAGGCGCTCTGCCCCGCTTCACTCAAACCAGGGGGTGGGCACCAAAGACCTCGGTGCTCAGGCTCTGTCCCCTGCCTCGTCCCTGGTCCTTGGGCCGTGTCCCCAGCCTTGCCCCCCCGGCTGCCCTCTCTCCACACCTCGGAGGGTTGCCCTGACTCAGCTCCAGCTGCCCAGGGAGGCTCCGTGGGGAGCTGGGCACGTTGCGGTGGGGAGCGCAGAGCTCCAGCCCCACGTCATCTGCCTGGGGGGCAACAAGAAGCTTAATTCCACTAGTCCTTAGTGTCTCAAAAGTTGGCTGTGAGACCCACTTATGTTTCCTCTGCCAATCTGCTGCAGTCTGAAATGCATCTCCGCTCCACCCTCTTCATGTTGACTTCTGGTAATTTATTTTCCATCCGTCCCAGCTCCTGTTCCCGATGTGACGGGGAGGATTTCTGCTGCCTCTTTCAAATGGAAAGCAGCTCATTTCCACTGAGCACTCGAAGCTAACGTGATGAGGGAGTGCAAGGAGGGGAAATGGGAAGCAAACTGTGGTCTCAGAGTCCGTTTATTTTGCCAGCAGCCTGAGGAGCAGCTTATGCTGAGGGAGCACGGTGGATTGGGCTGGGGATCCTCACTGGGGCTGATGGGATTAATGAGGGGAATTTGCACCAGCAGAAGCAGTGCGTCCCATTTATTGTAATAAATAAACCTGCAAATGGGTGAAACTGGTTTAAATTGGGAGGTTGGATGGATTCTTCTGGGTGAGCAGAGCTTTGGCTGGGTGATGGACCAGGACGTAATTGGGTTGTGTTGTGGACGGGGGGTGCAAGGCAGAGAGAATCTTGCTGGTTTTTTTTACTCTTGGCTATACACTGACTCTTTTCCACTTTTAAGTTTTTACCACTCCATAATTTTAATGGACTCTGTATTCAAGCTCTTGATGCTCTCCCCCAGTGCTGCTTTGTACCCTGAGGGTGCCAAATCGGGACCCAGCTGGGGGGTGCAGGCTGGTGAAGGGTGATCTGTGGCTCGGACATCAGCAAACCCCTTGGGCTGGGTGTCTCCAGGCGATGCGGTGGTGAGGAAGTCGATGAGTTACTTGTTGGATTTCAGGTTCCTGAATGCTTTTGGAGATACTCCTGGTAGCTTTCTGCATCACTTGGCACCTGAGTCTCTTTTCAGGGTTATAATGGGAGCCATGGGATCATAAGCAAGCCACTGTTTGTAACTGTGGGCCTTGGCCAGCTAGAAAGGTTGCAGATCCACGTGTTCCTTTATCCTGTGCGTGTCCTCTCCCCGTGCAGGTGATGCTGGCGGAGAGGAAGGGCACGGACGAGCTCTACGCCGTTAAGATCTTGAAGAAGGACGTCGTTATCCAGGATGATGATGTAGAGTGCACGATGGTTGAGAAACGCGTGCTGGCTCTCTCTGGGAAGCCTCCCTTCCTGACCCAGCTCCACTCCTGCTTTCAGACGATGGTAAGTGCCGGTGCCCGGCCCCTCCCTGGGCAAAGGGGACCCTGCCGGCTCCTCGACGTTCAGCGGGGGGAGTCCGATACTTTGCAAAAGGGATTTTAGTCACTTGGCTTCACTGGTGAGTTTGTGAGTGGAAATTCTCTTCTAGAGCCCCAGTGGCACTGGTTATCCAGGACCAGTGTCTCTCTGGGCAGCTGCAGGGTGCCTGGGAGCTGCGCAGATGGAGCCGTGGTCTGCTCTGGTCATGTATTGTAGCTTCTCTAAAACATGCCTGTGCTTCTGGCCGTGTTTCTTTTCCAGGCAGACCTTGTTGGGCTTGCGAAAGCGGCCGTGTGTGGCCTGCTTTGGCCACCTCACAGCTTGTCCGGTTTGCTCGCAGAAGCGCCTCCCTGAACGAAACGCGTGCGTGTGAAACCTGAGGCGGTGACGTGCGATACCTGCACCCTGAGATGTTTTGGTCAGGGAGCTTGTTGCTGGCGTTAGATGTGGTTTCCCAGCTCCCCCAGCCCCTGCTGTCGGATGCGGTTCAATAGCCAAGCGTTGCGCTTCTCCTCGGGACTCGTTGTGGTGATCGCAAACCTGAGCAGAGGGTGAGACTTGTCACGGACTGCCAGGGAGTTCCGTTTGCAAGGAGCGTGCAGCTGAGTTTGTATGCAGGGGGAAGCGGAGGGGGGAGTGGGGAAGGGGCCAGGGACCTTCAAAGCCATCTCTGCCCAGCCGCAGAGCAGCCCGCGCGTGCGACCAGGCAGGTACGTGTCGGCGGGAGCAGGAGAGGGAATCGGCAGAGCCCTTTAGACTGATGACAATGCTATCCAGGAGGATTACATTTTAATATTATCCCAGAAATTTCATTTACCCAACGCATTCAGTGTACTTAAAGCCTGCGGACCGGCTTTGCAGCACAGTAATCAAAATGTGGCAGGAGAAGCTATTTCACACAGCATCTCGCCGGCATCTGAAGTGAGTCAGCGCAGGATTATGCCTGGCAGACCTATAGTAGCTTAATAGTAATCGTATTTGTAATGTAATCAAAATGTATAGCAGGGTGTATTATCAAATGCTGGCACAAAGCACTTTGATTTCTGGGAGCACAGTCCGGAGCGTGCTTCTCAGCAGGGGCTGTTGGTTCAGTGGCTGGTGGGAGAGAGAAAAGCCCCGAATCTGTGTTTCAAAGCAAAAGATGAGTAATGAGAGAGCTCCTGCCTGGGTCCGAAGGACAAGAGGTGGTCCAGCTGAGGGTCCTGGGGTGCTCTGCCACAAAGAGGTCCTGGGTCCCCTGGAGGGGAGTGTCCCTGGGTGAGCTGTGCCTTGGCTGATGACCTCCCTTCGCACCGGGGCTCAGCAGCAGTGACACAGAAATGACAAGGAATGGGCAAGTGGGGAGCTCAGCTCTTGTCCTGGCTCTCGCTCTTGTCCACAGCAAGAAGTCAGGCGGGAGATGGACCCAGCAAGTGGTCAATTAGGAGGAGGGTGGCATTGGAAGGAACGCCGGGAGTTGTGTCTGGGCTGCCTGAGGCAGGGGGTGGGTGTTTTCCCAGCTCCACGCACATCTCTGCGGAGGGTATTTATGTATCTGTAACTTGCTGTCGCTCGGTGAGTTGGGATGCTCCAGACTTGGACAAAGCCCGTCCTTTCCTCCCATAGGCAGGAGCCAGGACCGCTTTCTGTCCCCATCCTCTCTTCCAGCCTGTAGCCTGGCCAGCCATCTGGCTGCTTTATTCATGACATTTTTAATTTTTTTTTCTCTGAAGCACCAGCATTCTCTTCTCCACCCAAATGAGGAAAGCTCAAATCCTGCTTTTAGAGCTCAGCTGGCTGTTTCAAGAGACCATCCTTTTAATATTCTTCCTTCTTGAAGCTGATCGATATATTTAGGAAACAGCTGCAGACGAGCACAGGATTGCTTTGCCTTCCCGTCACCGTCAGGGGATGACTGGCGGGGTGGTGGCGGTGGCTGCTGAAGGTGACTTTGCTGCCCTGTGCCTTCTGCTGAACATGCTGATGCCTTGGCAGAGGCAGTCGTTCATGGAGGGCCAGGCTCCGAAACTCCCAGGCATCTGATGAGCTGAAATCTCTGTCCCAGCAGTGCCACACGTTTTATGTAGCCTGGTCACCCCTTCGGTACTGCATTTACTGACCCTTGAGGCTGCCCCAGGGTTGGCTGTGCTGCTCCTGGGGTGGAGAGGCTGATGACCCAAGTTTCTCCTGACCCTTATCACGGTGACACTCACCTTTGCCTATCTTCTGGGCTCCTTACTGTCTTAGGAACAGGGCAAGGCTTGTTTAAGGAGGAAGTGAAGAATGGGAAATAGGAATTGTTATGAAACACTGCGAACCTGAAACTCTCGCAGCGCTCCAGCCTTTGTCTCTTTCCTTCTGTGGCCCAGGGCTGGGGTGAGCCCAGGGATGTCTTTGGGCTCCGGGGATGTCTCTGGTTCCCATGCGTTGAGACCCACAGCTGGTTTTTGAAGGCTGTAGAGAGCTGCGTGTTGTCAGCAGGGTGACTCAGGCCTGGTGTCACACAGCGCTTTGCTCTTCTCGTCCATCACCCACCCCTGCTGGTCGGCGCACGGATGACCCCCTCTGACCACGGTCTGTGTCCCACTCCTGCATCTGCTCCTGTGCTCCAGAGCCGTTGCTCCTCCCTCCCTGAGAAGTACCCCGCAACAGTTTAGGCTGGTGGTTTTGGCAGCCTTGCACAATTTTCTTCACAGCCATTTCCCCTTAAAAAAAAAACAACAAAAACAAGCTGTGAAACCTCAGAGGAAAGTGGTATTTCAAGGGCATGGATTCCCCAGGGTGAAGGTGCCGCTGGTGTGGAGCTCCCGCCTGCCCAAGCCTCGTGTCTCGCAGGGCTGGTGCCAGAACTCAGTTCAAGATCCAGCTGCTTTTAGTTTATTAAATCCCCAGTTCTGAGCTTTGTGGGAACGCTCAGGTCTTGTTCCTTGCCTTGTTGCTCTCCTCAGGGCTGATCGTGGCCTGAGCTTTCTCCCATTTCTAGCAATGTTTAGAGGACTGGGTTTACACCCAGCAGGACTCACAGGGAATGCAGGAGCCGTGCTGGGTGCAGGACCCCTCGCCAGCTCCCCACAGTCACTGTGGCTCCAGGGCAGCGCACGGTGCGAGCCCGAGCCTGGCTTCCTGAGGAAACCACCTGGCTTCAGCAGCGTACCCAGGAATTTCTTAGGGCTGTGGAAGAGGAGGGGGGCTTTAATCAGGAGAGTCTTAATTAATGAAAGCCAAGTGTATATTACACATTAGAGGCAGTCAGTGTGTGCTTATAGGTGGCTGTGATTGCACCACTCAGCAAGTGTTTTAATTGATTCAAAGTCACTGATTGACCTGTTTGTTCTGCTCTTAGCAATTAATTAATTAACTATGCGTGAACATCAAATTCCCCCGCCCAGGCTGGAGGAGCGAGGAGAGGGACTGCAGCCTCCTTGTGCCTCCCCAGCTCGACCAGGGGCTGCCAGGTCCCCTCCGGACACATGCGTCCCTGGCACTGCCATCGGCCCTTCCTGGGGGAGGGCGAGACTGGTGGGCTGGGACCATTGCATGGCCCTCCTGCTGCTTGGCCGAGTGGTACCGCTCACAGCCCTCCTGCTGCTTGGCCAAGTGGTACCGGTCACAGCCCTCCTGCTGCTTGGCCGAGTGGTACCGGGCGCAGCCTTCCTGCTGCTTGGCCGAGTGGTACCGGTCACAGCCTTCCTGCTGCTTGGCCAAGTGGTACCGCTCACATGCATGTCCCGATTGAAGCTGTGTGCTGCCTGGGGAAGTGCAGCAAGGAGCTGGTCAAACACCCTGCCGAGTGGCTTCACTGAAGGGTGAGAGCAAGTCCCTGAGTGGGTTTAGGAATTCTTCCACCTGCCTCCTCCATCAGATCTACCTGCAAAGGTGCAGAGCTTAGGTCCAGAGCGCTGCAAAGGAATTAGTACGTCTGTCGTACGGACTTGGCGGGAGCACGAGCTCCACCTGCACCCCTCGGGGAGGACAGTGATGATAATTGTATTGCCGTGAAATACAGCGACTGGAGCTGTCAGTCGCCTCGGTCCTCATTTCTGACCCCTGCAGATTCCCCACTCTACTAATTCTGCTGCTAATTGTTTGCTTTTCTCCCTCAGGATCGTTTGTATTTTGTGATGGAATACGTGAACGGTGGGGACTTAATGTACCAGATCCAGCAGGTTGGGAGGTTTAAAGAGCCACACGCTGTGTAAGTTCAGTAGCCCTGGTTTGGCACCCTCAGGGTAGGTATGTGATGCACCTTTGCCATGCAGCTGGAAATGTAGCCCGGGTCACAGGCTCTCGTGGTGCGAGTCCTGGGCAGAGAGGGAGGGGAAAGGAAGAACAGCAGGAATCGGAAGGTGCCGGATGGTTCTTTGCCTGGTGCCTCCCGCTCATCTTTGGGATATGTTGCAGACATTGATAGTCAAATAATTGACCTTCATTAAAGCCCCAGGCAGGGAGGTTTGGAGGCTTCATGGGAGACCCCAGCAGCAGTCGGTGAGCTCCCAGTTGCTGTGCTGCCAGCACACCTCTGTTCTGCCCCGTGCCCGTGCCTGGGATGTAAAAGAGACGTTGGGTCTTTGGCTCCTCTGCTGGGGTTGCCAAACCAAGTGTTGACTGGTGGCTTTTGGCTCCCTGTCATCTGGACGGAGTGTAATGTGTTCGTGAAAGCCTTCGTATGCTTAAATAAAAAACACCAGCAGTGAGCAGAGCCCGGGAGGGTTTGAACCGGTGTTTCAGACCCTGGCAGAGTCCTCCGAGACCCAGAATATTCTGTAAGGCAAGCAGAGGCCATGCACGTTATCCGCTCAGCCTCCCCGAGATGACAGATAACGTTTCGAGCCGCCTCGCCAGCACGCGGTAACGAACGGCCGTGGATCCCAGCGCTTGCTTAACGAGAATTTGCATAACGCGAAGCGACAGTGCCCCGCTAGCCCACGGCAACCTGATCGCATCCCTCCCCGCTACGAGCAGAGGGTGCCTTGTGTCATTCTCGCGTGATGCTCGGCTGGTATTTTTATGCCGTGGCTGTCTTTATCCTTCAGTCATGTGCGCCCAACGCCTTCCGTTTGGCGCGGTTGGGTTGGAAAGGTTTTCGTTTTGATCCATCTCCTTTAATTATCCATCTTCCTTTCAAATCTCTCATTTCAGATTCTACGCAGCAGAGATAGCCATCGGCCTCTTCTTCCTGCAGAGCAAAGGCATCATTTACCGGTAGGTGAGCGAGTTCCTCCTTCCTCTCTCCCCCCGAGACCCCCGGCGCAGGCAGCGCGACGCGAGGAGCGGGTTACTCTGCAGGACCCCCGCAGCCCCGCGCTGAGATGCCACAAAGATGATGAAGGGAGTGGAGCATCTCCCTTATGAGGAAAGGCTGAGGGAGCTGAGTGTCTTGAACTTGGAGAAGAGGAGACTGAGGGGTGCCCTTATTAATGTTTATAAATGTGTAAAGGGTGAGTGTCGGGAGGATGGAGCCAGGCTCTGCTCTGTTGTGTTCAATGACAGGACAAGGGGCAACGGGTGCAAGCTGGAGCAGAAGAGGTTGGCAGAAACATAAGGAAAAACTTTTTCACTGTGAGGGTGACAGAGCCTGGACCAGGCTGCCCAGAAGGGTTGTGGAGTCTACTGCTCTGGAGACATTCCAAACCCACCTGGATCTGTTCCTGTGTGACCTGCTCTGGGTGACCCTGCTCTGGCAGGGGGTTGGACTCGATGATCTTTCGAGGTCCCTTCCAACCCTTAACATTCTGTGATTCTGTGAATTGCTGACTCGGGCGTAGCTTCAGTGTACAAAGGTGCCACATTAAAATGTCTATGCTGGAGTCGTGGGCTACTGTAAAGTGGTTTACAAGTCTGGCTGGCAAAGCTGAGCCTTTTCTTGTGATATGCCGAGGATTTATGTCTGTAAATAGAGAGTAGATGTGTAGGAGGCGTAACTGGTAATGGGGCTGTGAAGGCTGAAGGTTTGCTCCTCGCAGCTGCTGTGCATCCACCACAGGTTGTTGCTGACCAGCTGAGGATCGCTGCGTGGAGCTGAGGCTTGGAGCTTCCCAGGGGCTGCGCTGAAGGACGGTGTCAAGACAGGGAAGAGCCACCGGCCGCCAGTCACCCCTCAGCTCTACAGGGGCTGGGAGCGCCAGAGCCCCGAGACCCCAACTCCAGTGCAGACCCAGGCCAGCTGCTCTCCAGAAAGCCATTAGAGCAGCTGAATTAATGGGGTGCTCAGAGCAACCCAGTGCACAAAAGATGCTGCTTCCTGGGCTCTGCAGGGCCACCCCTCCTCACCTGCCCCACCAGCGGTGAGGGAGGGATGGGGGTGCAGGGAGGGGCTCTGACCCACAGCAGATATGCTCCATAGGGGACACTCTCACCATGTGCATCTTCTAGCAACTGCTGCTGCTGGGCTGTTTTCTCTCTCGTCAGAGACATACAGACATGTGCAAACTCACACCATAACACTTTCCCCCACTGTAAAATGAGGATTCTGAAACTTCAGCCCAATATTGAGACCTTTTACTGCTCCTGTGTGGTGACATGTCTCCTCACGCATATCTCTCGGAATCTGACAGTCTGTTTGGCGTCCCCAGTCCCCACAGCCATCCAGGATCTGGGCTCGGCTCCTCAGACCTTGCCTGGCATGCACCGTTTCCCAGCCTCAAGATTAGTGTAACCCCTCAGGAGGCGAGATGGAGATAGCAAGCAGAGGCACTGTCAGCAGACGAGCGCACTGAGCGTGGCATCTCTGGTCACACCACCAGCGAACAAACAAGAATGTGTAGATTTAGAGGAAAAGGTTGCACATTCCCAAAGGTGGTACAATACGCTCTCAGCCGGGGGAAGGCGTTGGCTTCAGAGACGCGTTGCCCCAGGTATGATTGTCAAAGAAGGGAAGAATCATGGTGGAGTTTCGTCCACGTGCCCTGGGGTGCAGTGGGTCCCCATATTGGTGCAGACCCCCCTGAGCTGATACCTGCCTGTGTCCTGGACTGCTCCTGGAGAACACAGAGAGCACGCAGCCCCACTCTGCCTTTGCATACCCTTCCAGGCTGTCTATCATGACAGTCAGTAGTGCTGCTGCCGTGACAGCTCCCCAGATCTGCTCTCCCACTCCTGGAACCCAGCTGGGCCTCCTGCCGACTCTGGGGGTGCTCAGGGCAGGTGCTGCACCCCCTCCCTGGGCAGCTGGGACCTCACCCATCTGTACCTGCCTCTGGCTTTGGTCATAAGGACTCATCCTGCTGGTCCAGCTGTTGCAGTGGGGAGCATGGGATGCCCATCAGGTACTCCTGCTGCTTCCCTGCCAGCTGCCTCACTTTTCCTCCACTGCTGGAGCAGTAACAGGTCTCAGGCAGGTAGAAATAAGCTGCCACTGTGATGGATAAGAAAATCACAGCAGCAGTTAGGGCAGATTATGGCTTTTTTCTTCTCCAACAGGAAGGAGACATTTCTCCATACAAGCCTGAGGTTGCCCAGTGCAGGCACCACCACCATCCATCACTTCTGGTCCCAAGGCACTCCCAAATTGATATGTGTTTGGTCTGGAACACATCTGCATGGGGTGAGGCTGCTGAGCAGGTTGTATGTGATGGAAACGGCTCTGTCCCAGAGCTCCAGGGCAATTGCTGTTCAGCCCCAGCCCCACAAGCTGCTGTTACCCAGGGCAAAGGGTATGCATGGGGCAGGTGGCAGAGCTGGGGTCTGGCAGGGCTGCCCTTCACTGGGTGCTGGGGCCGCTGCTGGGACCAAGTGGCTCTGCAGCCAGTCAGCAGTGGGGTCACTGTCAGAGCCTGGGGCGTCGGGGGCTTTTGGGAAGGGTCTCTGGTGGCCCAGCTGGCCATTACGTGTGCTTAGTCTGGCTGTGGCTCCCTGGTTCTCTCCCTGCTCCCAAGCCCGCTGCTGGCTGCCATGCAGCGTGGGGGTGATGCCCGCAGGCAGCAGTGACCAGACTGGAACTGAGCATCACTCGCTGGAGCCAGCCGAGACAGCTCTTCCTTAGAGCAAGGTGTTTGTGACCGGTCAGATAACACAGAAACATCTAATGGGATTACCTGCCGTGGTGTAGCGTTAAATGTGCAGGCGCCTTTGTCCCGTGCAAAGTGCAGCAGTGAAAGGGCAGAGCCACTGAGAGTCCTCTGTGGCAAAGCTTCTTGGAGGGCAGGGAGTCACACAGATCTAACAGCCTCTCTGGAAGGGCTGGGACAGTGTCGGGATTTATCATTCCTGGCAACGTGAAAAATTTTTCCCAGGAGGCTGGTGCCTTCCCGGCAGAAGCTGCACGGGGCAAGCGGTGCAGATAAGTGATGTTGGCAGGGCAGCACTGGCCACGCCAGCCTCGTCACGCTGGAGACATCCCTCCCCGCAGAGCACCAGGGACATTCGGGTCATTTGGCCTCGCTGGTGAGGAGCCCTGTCCGGGACAGACGCTGTGCCATGTTCCCTGCTCGGGGGGAGCGCGTCGCCTGTCAAACAGCATTGATCCAGGCTCTCTCTTATCTGAAACTGCTGTGGCCCCGACCAAGTGCAAGGAAGACACTCCAGTTAACAAGCACAATTAGGGCGTCGTGGCCGTGACACAGTGGCAGGAGAGGAGCTTAGCCATGGTGATTAATTTCCTCATACCACCATGTGCCGCAGCAGGGCTGTGCGTCTGCCTCTGGCGTGGGACGGCCTGACCCCAGCTCTGCTTTGCTGTAACCCCAATTTGCTGGAAACTCTCAAGTGCAGAAGGAGAAACATTTCCTCTAGGGAAGTATGTGGGATGCGGTGCCTGCTTTTGGAACCAGAGCTGCTGATGTTGTCCCTGGCAGCCGGGAACCAGGGCGGGCATGAGCTCAGGTCAGGGCGGGGGTGACACAGTGCCACCCTGCGATGGCAGAGCCGCGGTGAGCCGCGGAGTGCCAGGATGGCTGCCTCGGGCAGGACAGGGCACATGTAGGCGCTGCCAGTTGGAACGAATCCACTCAGTACAGAACCCATTTGCTGCCGAGGCTGTGGCCATTTTTCTTCTGTGCAACCTGAGGCTTCTGCAGCTCCTTCCAGGCCGTGCTCCCCTGGCGCTGCCGGCCCGGCCTCTCCGCAGGCAGCGCCGCGCTCGCGCTCCAAGTGCCGGGGCCCCTGCTGCTGGCAAGCGCCAGGGATTTTATTGGCTGTTTGCTAACGGAGTTGGAAATTAACGTGATTATTTTGCATAGTAATTGGCAGCCTGTGTGGTGAGGAGATCAAAATGCAGAGGAACTAGAAGTGAAGAGGTTTAGTGAAGCGGAGCATTGGGGAAGTTAAATGGGATGTTTAAATGCCTTGAGATGGTGGTCTGCATCCGGGGTCCCTGTGACATGTGTGACATGTGCTCCCTGCGCTCTCATGGCTGGGGGGCAGTGGGGACGGGAGCATCCAGTGCCATTGGGGGTGCTGGGTCCACCCGCCCATCACTGATGGCAGGCACCCAGCATGCTGTTTGGTATCCGCCGCAGACAATGGCGGGCGGAAGCTCTCCCTCCCACGGCACCATACGGGAAGGCTTCTGTCACCGTGCCACCGCGGGGAGAGGAATTCAGATGTGACAAGGCAGGATCCTCTGAACCCCATCCAAATACCCACCTAATAATAGTCTCTCCCTCCAGAAGGGTGGCTGGCCCAGCCTCAGCTCTACATGCTCCCAGCACCTCCATTCCTCCTCCTGACTCCTGCAAACCTGTCACTCGGTACCAGCTGCTGGTGATCGATGTGTGCAGGGCCTTGGTGTAATTCAGGAGTCACACAGAGAGCGCGGTTCTTCTCCTTCAGCCTCAGTCTGCACCCCACTTGCATGAAAGCAGGAGCCCTGGATTTATTCTTGGGCTTCTCCCCTGTTAATAGCAGGCCCTCTGCTCTGCCTGTAATGTCTGGGTGTAGCGGCTTTTGTCAGGTGATAAACCTGGCTCGGTGAAGCCAGACTTTGTGTCAAACACACTATAATAGTCTCAAAACACAGCCCCAGTGGCGTGCATCCTAACGCCAGACGTGCAGCTCTCAGGATTAGGCGGCAGAGCCCCAATGTCCTGTCAGTCAGGATACGGCAAATCCTGTACGTGTGGCACGGGTGAGCTGCTCGAGCAGCACGGCGGCAGGAGCCTTCCTCCCTGTTTACTTTCCATTGCAGACGTTTACCTTTGGACCAATGAGCTGCAAAGGTTTTCCTGCTGATTACAAGCCCAGCATTAGTATGCAGATGAAAATGCAAATGGTGTAGATGAGACTTCCTGGACAGCAGTGGAAGTCAAGGATTTAATCGAGACTGATCTTGGGCCCAGTTTAAGCTCCTCAAAACAAGAACACGTAACCTGATGCAAAGATTTTATCTCAATAACCCTCCCTGTCAACAAGCTCCAGGAGCCTTTGTTTTCCTTAGCGGTGATGCTCAGGCAGAGGTGAAGTGCTTGGCATCAGTCCCTGCGCCCCAGAGCATCCCCGCTGTGCTGCTGCAGCAGCACCCAGCCCTGGCTCTGCCCGGCGTGCCTCCCCATCCCAGGCTGTGCCAATTCACCTCCAGCCCAACCTGCTCCTCCAAAACGCACCGGCCTGAGCCTCCTGCCCACTCCTCCAGACCACTCAGGACTTGGATAGACCCTGTACCAGGGCTGTGGTCATGATCAAGCGTGTGCTGCTGCCCTTCAGAGACCTTAGGCAGCACCTTCCTCTCTCTTCTGTCCACCTCATGTGGCTCGCGGTAAACCCCCATTTCATGCTCTCCAGTTCCCTCTTCAGGAACATGCCCAGCTGTCTGCTGTGGACAAGGATGTTCACTCTGAGCCCTGCTGGAGTCATGACTTGGACAAATGAACCACATCCCTCTGAGTATTTCATCATAAGAAACTAGTTGTCATCTCTGTGCCAGGTTCTGGGATTTCTTCTGCCAAATCCTGCCCACTTCCCTTCCATACAGGGACCAAAGCTGCGGAAGAAGCAACCAAGCCACGGATTTTGCTCAGAGCTTGCGGTGGCTCAGATCACCAGCTACGAATCTCCAAATCCAAACAGAACTCACGGGTTGCAAAGTCCATGAACTGTCCAGCCTGAGGGCACTTGGGCAGATCCAGTGGTGATGCTGAGTCCGATGGCTGCGGGGGTCAGCGCTTCTACACTGCCCACACGAGAGGTGCCACTCGCACCCCGTGCCATGGCAGAGCCATGGACAGTAGTGGGGCAGAGAGCAGGGCCCTCTGCACTGCTCACCACTCAAACAGCTCCTGGGCCAGGCAGGGCGTGGAGGGTGATGCTCCCATCTCTGTCTCAAGGGAACTGTAGAGAAGACACATGGGGACACCATACACCAGTGTTCAGAGGTGGCCTCTCCCAGGCAGCACCCTCCAGGCCCTGAGTTCAATCAGGCTGCTGCTTTCCTGGCTAGCTGAGAGGAAGAGTCTCAGGCACAGACCAGACTACTTAATAAGTGAGCATTTAATTAGCTTCTGTGTTAAAGCCCAGTCCCCAGGAGCTGTATGCAGGAGCTGTGGGGACAGGAAAACTTCTTCAGCAAGAGCAAGCAGGGAGATTGTGCTTCCCAGACCCCCCTTCCAGAGCTGGAAAGCCTTCACACCAGAAGCACCAGCCAAGAAATGCTGGCAGCGCCAGGCAGCTGAGCACAGCCCTCACTGCTCCATCCTTGCGCATAAATTACCTCCAGGCTCCGAGCTAAACAAAGGGCCCTGAAATAATTCTGCATTTTAATAAAGTCAGCGTTCGTGCCACTGTCATCCTTACAGAAAGGGAATTTGCATTTCTTTCTGCCAGCTCACTCTGCACAGCCTGCTGGCACTGGAGACCAGCCGCGCTCTCCTGCACCCCCACCAAGGACTAAGTTACGCTTTGTTGCTCAATCACTGTAACACCAGAATTGCAGGGTATTGCTGCTGGAACCCCCCAGACTGGAGAGCACACCAGTATCTCAGAAGCCCTCCAAAGTCCAAGTTTGTCTGAAAAGCAGCACTCTCCAGAACACTTCTGCTGGTGCCGGTGCATCTCCCACAGCCGCTCCCTCACTCCCTGCGGCAGCCTCCCGCCCCATTTACTGGGAGCCCAGGAAGGCAGAGCTGGCACTGGCACTTCTGCTTTGTATTTCTATAAAACACGGAAAGAAACAAACCGCAGGTTCTCTCTTGTGAGGGAAAGGCATCCTCTGGGCTCAGAGCCTGTCACTAGCTGTGCCTCCCACGACAGCACGCGCTGAGCCAGTGAGCACCCAGTGAGCTACCCAGTGGTGCTTCCCTGCCTGGGAGATCTGAAGCTCCAGGGCCAGCAGCAGGGCACAGCCCGTGCACCCCTTTTCCTGTGACTATCCCTTCCCTCCTCACGTTTCTCAGCCCCCTGTGCAGGACACATGGGCCGTGGGAGGGTTTGTCCGGTCTGGAGACTACTGCCTTTCCGCAGGGGAGTGAGACTGGGGCTGAAGCACAAGCGTGTTCTGCCAAGGGCTCTGGGGCTGCAGTAGAGCTCGGGGCACCTGTCTCCTCCTGGAGTCACCTCCTGGTTTTGTCACAGTCTGGTGGGGGTCCCCAGCCCTCAGAGCTCTGTCCCTCCAGTGCTGGGTTGCTGTGAGCTGAGCAAAACTCCGTTTGCCTGAGCGGCAGCGGTGCCCTGAGCATCCTGGCTGCCTGTGGGTGGCAGGGTGGGTGCGTGGGGCTGGCGATGCCCCCCACCCAGCCTCGCTTCTGCCCCCACCTCCATCCCGCTCCCCTGCACCGCGCCAGGGCCTCCCGCTGTGGGGAAAGCCCTGATCGTAGCTTTCAGCAAGTTCAATTACTGTCAGTTAATGATGATTAATTTACAATTAAGGGCCTCTAAAGGGTAGTGTGTGTGTTAAATAAATATTGATCTTTCATTTGTGGCCACAGATATATTACCCCAGTTACAGGGGACGCGGCAGCGCCCAGAGCTGGGCTGCTTGAGCTCCCGCCCTGGCGCGGGGAGAGCTGCCGCTGCGTCTCCAGCCCACGGGGTCTGTCGGGAGACAGGGGCTGCCTGGTGCACGATGGGTTGGCTCGGCATCATCCCATCCAGGAGCTTGGCAGGATCAGGGGTGGATGAGAATCTCTTCTGTCCGGGAGTTGCAGCATTGGCTGCAATTGCCGGGTGCTGTTTCCACTTACAGAAAGCCTGTGGGAGCAGGGGGTGCTGGGAGCTGTTGATTTTCCTCTTGCTTGTTCCCTAATTGGCCTTGTAAAATAAACAAACTGTCCAGAGCCTGTTACGGTTTCATTAGCAGCAGGACAGCTCAGCAAACTTGTCACTGAATACACAATGTGTTTTTAACCCCAGTTTCAGCCATGCTCTGGGCTCTTTCTGGCTGGCACGGTCACACCACAGCCCACGCACACAATCCGCATGTGTGCCAGGGGAGGGCAAGTGCCCTCAGCATCCTCCACAGAGGCACCATCAGGAGACGTGACCTGATGCCTTTTGGGGTCCCTGGGTGGGTTTGGCGAAGGTGGCCACGAAAGATGCTGGTGAGAGGCACCATGAGGGAGCAAGCAGCATGAACCCCGGGCTCTGGCTGCCCAGTGAGCCCCATCCCCTGTGTCACTGTCTCCCCTCAGTGACCATCTCCAAGCCACAGCCCCTGTGCTGCCCGGGCTTTGGCCATGCCCTGCAGGAGCCCTCTCTCAGCAGAACTGGCTGTGTTAGGCAGCTCCTCGTTTCAGGTGTTGAGGCACAAGAATTGCCACCAGTCCAGCTGACTGTCATGTCTATGAAATTTTCTTTATGCCAGAGTGTTTCCTGACATCTGTCTGACTTTCCTGTCTGTAATGAGCACGGTCCCCAAGATGTACTTTTCTAAAAATCTTTTATCATTAGTTGTTAGCTGTACATCTCTCCACGTTTTCCAGTTTTATCACTGCTTTTAACTTGTGTTTGTAACTGCACTGTTGTGCTAGCGATGGATACCTGAGCAGCGTTATCAATACTCACATCCAGATCCAGCCTAAGCTTCTGGAGAGTCCTTCATACAATGTACCACAGGGCCTTTTGCAGGCCACCCCCCCCTTAAAGCACATCTGGAAAAGACAGGAAAGGCAGCACTAAGGATCCCAAACCAAGGAACATACCCAAGCTGCCCTGCATCTGGGGTGTACCATGGCCAGCAGCTCATGAGAACCACCACAGCATGTTACCATGGGAGAGGATGAGGAAAACAACACAGCGACAAGCAACAATTAGAAGCATCTGCAATAAATAGAGTCTTTCTCCAGAGACACCAGATCAGTGTAGTTGCTGCCATATCATATGTGGCTGCATCCTGTGTGATGGCTGCACGGATACAGCTGTGCCTGTGCACAAATCCATGTGGAAGGACATTCAGAGGCTCTGTGCATCTTCCCACACATCCCTGAGTGATGTTCACAGTCCTCAGATGTTTATTCTCTAAATTCCTTCTGATTTCCCAATACCAGGTACTCGGGAATCTAGAAAAATATCTAAACATGGTGCAATTCATCCCAAATAAATGAAGGCCATTTCAACAGGCACTGGAGCCAGCACACCCTGAATGCTGGAGCTCAGCATGTTTCCACAGCACCATAGCACTCTTCTTTCCCACTTGGGATTCTTTTCCACATGCAGATGATTCAGGAGGTGGGAACACCATCCCACCCCCCCCTGCAGCCATGTCCCAGGCAGCTCCCGAGCGATCTCTGCTCCTTTCCCTGGCACATTCTCGATCGCCGTCCCCTCGCCAGGAGCTAGTCTCCCTTCTCCTCTGCAGTGCATTTCTTGGAAACAGGCTCACAAGAAGAATATTGTCCCTGGCTTTCTCTTTTATTTGAGGCATGTATTTAAAATGATGCTTTTGTTCCAAATGAACGAGTTGATTCATTCAGAAGTGCAGTTTCTGTTTTTGAATCAGCAGAGCTGTTTATGCTCATAGTGTCCATAAAACTGTTATTTTAGTCCTGACACTGATGCTTATGAATAAAATTTAGATCTCATTCAGAAGTACATTAGCTGTAGCTATTTGGCTTCTTGTTAAAGCATTAATTTTTATTGAGAACACCACATTGCCAAGCAGCTCCTTCTGCATCTTGCAGCAAACTAAGTACCTCAAAGTACAGACTTCAGTAAGACCAAATCACAGCATGTGCCCCTGCCCTGGTACCCTCGGGTCAAAATGTTCAGTTTGCAGCTGGTTTTATTCTGCTGCTGGATTGTGGAGGGAACTTCCCAGTCACACTGGGTGAACAGAGCAGACTAGAGCAGCTGTGTCATGGCCCAGGAGATGTTCAGGTTCTGCTGGAGCCATCAGTGAGCTGGCACTGCATTCCTTATTCATGACGGGCTGGATGTTGGATGTACTGGAGCCAATTAGCTCTCCCATGTATTTATTGCACTTTTTTGCTTGAAGCAAGCTGTTAAATGTCAAAAATACTTTAGCATTTTAGCAGAAAGATAATTTTTTAATAGATTCCACCTACAAAAAGGAGCTGACTGGCAGAATATTAAATTCAGGGGGATTTATTTTTAATCCGTGCCTCCAAACAGCTTGAGATAACCATTTTTGCATGGCTCCTGGCTGATTAATACTGCTGTCCCTTGCCTGTCCTCCTCACTTGGTGCTGTGGCAGCTGTGGCCTCTCACATCCCATTAACCTTGTCTGCAGAAGGGACACCTGGCCAAACTGAAGAATTAGCTCTTGTAATTAGGAATGTAAACATCACACACAGCCTGCTAACATCCACATGTCCCATCCCTGCCTGCTCCCGGAGCTCGTTAGGACAGGATACCTCTGGCCAAGCTCTTCCCATCATCAACGTCCCACACACCAGCTTCCAATAGTGTCTAAATTAACAGGCATATAAACCCCAAATCAAAGAGCAGGCATGTTTTGCTCCTTGGGAACTAGGTCTGGAGTTGTGTTGGTGCTGCCTGTGCTCTAAGAAGGGGCATGAGCTGTTGGTGGTGTTTGCCAGGACCATGTGGTAAGTCTTGTCCTTTTCCTTAGAGGAGCTAATTGATGCCTGTGACTTGTGTGTGGTACCAGCAGGGCAGTAGTGTTCTGAGCATTGGTGGTGGTTATATCCTATCTCTGTGAGCTGATGGCACAGCACCAGGCCAGCACGCTGACTGAAGCTACCTGAGGTGACGCAGGGGTGCCCTCTCACCACCTCTGCCTGTGGTCCTGCTAGGCTTAACTGCTAGGCTAAGTAGTATCAGTGTGTTCTCAGTATCAGTAGTAAGTCCCTGGTGCTGGATGGAGCAATTAAGTCATTGTTCATAATACAGTAGGTTCTGAAAATTAAGGTGACTTTATTTGTTTCTCAGTAATATAATGAGCTATTTTAGCAATGCTAGATTTAATGGCTAAATCAATATGTGTGTTTAGTGTTAGGCTTTATTTTAGCACTAAGTGACATGAGATAAGCAGACTTAGAGAGTGTTAATTGGTTTGTGTTTAGCATTTACACTAATCAGAGTGTGCAGTGCTGCCCAGGGCTCTTCAGCACTAGTAATTCTGTTTATCCAAACCAGGAACTGTTTACTCTATTGACTGGAACGGCATCAGTCTGGTTTTTTGCTTCCTGGAATGTTATAAACTTACCGCATGTGTGAACTGAACAGAGTCCCAGCTAACTGTGAACTGTGCTTCCCGTGGTGTGGATGTGTATGGGGAGAAGATGGCTAAACAAACCCTGCAGAAAACAGACCACTAACGGGCACCTGTGTGGACAAAGTCACTATGTGGTAGCTTCAGCACTGCAAGTAAGCAGCGCTTGTTTTCCCTTCGTGGCTGACCTCTCGCTCTGCCTTCGTTTCGGGGGTGTGTGTGAGGGCGGGTAAGGTCATCTGTCCCTTCCCAGCCTGGTGCCTGCTGCGGCCGAGACAGAGCCACCGTCACGCCGTGTAAGGGGTGAAGCCCCTGGCTCTGCCTGGTCCCGGGGCCAGGGTTGTGGGTTCTGGTTGCTGCTCAGGCTGTGCTGCCCAAGGGGGGATCCTGCCCAGGTCTGTCAGGCAGTGTGGGCATGGCCTGGGGGGGTCTCTCCCAGGAACAACAGCCTGTGATGTGCCAGGAGCCTCTTCCAGTCGTCCCCGAGCCACCTGGGCTGGGCTCATGTCCATCTTGCACTGATGGCAGCAGATGTCTGGGGAAGAGCTTGCTGGAGCATCACAGAATCATTAAGGTTGGAAAAGACCTGCAAGATCATCAAGTCCAACCCTCTACCCAACATTATCATGACCAATAAATCATGTCCTGAAGTGCCACGTCTATCCAGTTTCGGAGGGCTGAGGCCAGCAGCAGCATGCCGTGACCCGCACATGGCCAGGCTGCCTCGCAACAGCCTGGAGATGGCCTCGCCGTGGCCATGTTCCCATCGCCGGCCTCTCTTTTAATGGAGTTGCTGTTGGATTATTTTAACTTTTATCTAACCATTTGCTTCCCAGCTGTGGTCTTGGAGAGCATGGCTCTGACTCCCTGAACCAGAGCTGAGTCCCTAGAAATTGAGCTGTCTGCTGGAAATCCCGACAACCCTGTGTGCTGCTGGAAGCTGCCTCCTGAACTGTTCCTGGGGTCCTTCCCTGCTGCAGACCAGTGCTTGCTCTGTTTCCACACCCCTTCCCCTTGCAGTGGGACTTACAGACACTGGTGGCACATGCGGAACTGGTGATGCTGTTCCCCCAGCAAGGATGCTCTGTGTTGAGAAGGTCAGATGCACCACAGGCTACTCCTTCTGGCTGCTCTAAGCTGTACTGAGAGGCAGAACAAGATGAAATCCCTTTTATTTGCAAAGTGCTGTTTTATTGATTTCTGCCAAGCAGCCCCTAGCTCGGCCACAGTGCCCCTCCGGTGCTGGGGAGGGGAGCGCGTGGCTGCTGTGCTGGGGGAGTGGGGGAAGCCCGGAGCTGCCGTTATCTGGAGCTGCAGCAGCGTTTTGACAGGTCCTGAGATGGACGTTAAATCACTTCTGCAAGGGAGAGTGAAGGGATGTCACTCGGGCTCAGAGAGGAAGCTCAGCTGTACCGATCGCACTGACTGTGTGATCCGAGTCAGAATGAGAATCATAAATCTTGATTATTCTCTGTCTCAGCTGATTTGAACCAAATGCCTTGGACAGGGATATAGTTCACATCTCGCTGAAAACTGCAAAAAAACTGATTAAATGTACAAACTGATATAAATAGCACTCTGTCTGTGTTAATGCCCAAACTGTCACTGTCTGGGGAGAGGATCCTGCATGGATGGGGCTCTGTCCCAGCCCAGAAGAGATTCCTGGGTATTTTCAGAGCTGGTTTTCTCCCCAGTACTGTTTATTTTGGTACTTTGTTCCCGCAATGCTGCTGTTATTATGATGCTGCCAATTACAGATGGCTTCTCTGATTCTGATTGCACTTTGCTTACAATTAAGCATCCTATAGAAAAATGGAAATGCTGGGTCATTAACATAAAGTAATAATAAGGTAAACCATTCGATTATGGGGGGGGGAACCCATTTTGAATAATAAGGATATTGTATGCCTAAAAGACATTCAGATGCCAGTGTATTACCATTTTTGCATACATAATAAATGAACTTAAACCCCAAAATAATCGACAGAAACAAATAATAAATAGCTGTGCCCTCACCAGCAGCCTGGCTGTTCCTGGGCAGATGAGCAGCTCCTGGATGGGAGTGGAGGAATCTCAGATGGGTGCAGTCCTTGGCAACCACTCTGGGGGAGACATTGGCCACCTTGGAGCTTGTCTGATGTTGGAACAAGGCTGGTGCAGCGTCACTTCTTGGTGCTTTGAGGGTGCTCTGGGGACTTGGAAGTTGCTGCAGCCAAACCACCCCTGGTGCTGAGTGGGGAGAGCAGGAGCTGCAGGGTGGAGTCCCTAAAGGGGCTGTGGTGGTGGTGATGGTGAGGGGGGCAGCGGAGCTGTGCCCAGGGGCTGGGTGCAAACGCTGCCCTGCTGTAGAGTAAGAAGTCGGATAGTGAGTCTTGAGCAGCTGAGATGTTAATGCAGTGGGGAAGATCTGGACACCCACGGTCTTATGTGGAGGGCTTTGGGGCTTTGCTGTCACCTCCCCACAGGACCCCGTCTACCTGCGTTCAGCTGCTCTGCCTGCAGCACCCCTAGGCACCCAACAACCCCCTGGAAACACAACAAGTGACTGCCCGCATTTGAAGAGCAGAAGGGCTGTGCCTCTGCCCAGCTGGGCACTCCCATGGCAGCCTTTGCTGGTGGGTTTGTGCCAAACCTTCCCAGTGAGGGTGACTCCTCCTTTCCCCTGGATGTGCACCGGGATGTGTACAATTACTTTTGTTATTCATCCAGTTCTGCAGATATCACTCCTCTGTTGTCTCTCCGTAACAATTCCCAGCCTTTTAGCTGTTGATGGCTTGCCTATTACTCTGGCACTGGGTTAGGATAACATCCAGATACATCTGAAGAGCGGAATTTATTTACTGTTTTTCCCTGAAAAGCTTTTAGCATGATACAGTAGCAGTGCTTTCGTTTCAGCAGCCATTATTGTCGGGTTTTTTTCTGGCTAGAAGTAAATTTTCCAGAAGATAAAAAAGGACTGCTCACACTGTATAGCTCGATACTACTACATTTTAATATTCTAGTTTCACCTGTGGCTGAGACGCGAGTGTTTTGAGCCACCCCAAATTTTTCAGAGCTAGTTTATATTCAGTTGCTCATTAAATAGCTGCTGTTTGCTGCCCACGCTGCCTGAACCCCTTCTGCTAGACCAAGCCTCCCTCGAGTGTGGATCTCGCTGTGGTTGCATGGAGTCTTCAAGGTGACTGTACTTATTCTGGGTTGGCTACTTGCTTTATCTAGTCCTAGGATTTACACCAAGTCACACGTCCAAGTTTATTGCCTTCCTCCTATGATAGTGGAAAATGAATGAGCTGGTGCTTGAGGGACTTGTACCCATGTGTTGAAGGGAATCCTTGGCTGGGAGCAGACCCCATTGACATGAGCATCCTCGGTCAGAGGAGGCAGGACTTGCCACTGCCTCTGTCAGCAAAGCTCTGCTTCAGCATGCGTGCGGGAGGCAGGGCTCTCAGACTAGCACTGCTTTGCTAAAACTGTGATTAATACAGTAATTAAATCTGGTAGACGACACTGAGCTGTTCCTAGTCAATAGCATCGTGGCGCTTCTGAAGAGCATGGTAGTGAGGCTTAGTCAAAACAATTTTGACTGCAGTGGGGTTAGAAATATGCATTTCCAGCCTTTTTCACAACCTGCTTCATGGCTGAGCGCTGACCAACAATCAATCTTACACTAAAATTAGAGAGATCAGGCCAAATTTATCCCTGGTAAAATGATGTCACACTGAACTGGCATCTCCAGCCACAGGACTGAGGTTGCTTTGCGCAGTCGAAACCAAGCGGTGTCCAGGGCCGAGCGTGTGAGCTGCCCGAGATGGCGCGTGCTGGTGCAGACGTACGAGCGCGTCCAGCCGCACCAGGAGCTCACAGTACGCCGGGGGTAGTTCTGGGTGAGCTGCTGGGCCAGGCAGCTCAGGAGTTATCACACCCTGTGCGTTCACCACAGCTGCTGGTGGGGAAGGCGGGCGCTATGGGCACCCCCCCATTAGGGAGGCAGGGAGATCACAGCAGCCCCATCTAATCCGAGACCGCAATTTGCGTGTGAGCTGTGCAGTCAGATAGACGAGGGATTTTGGCACAAGGCAACAGCCGTATCCCAGAAGAGATCCACTTGAGGAAAGAACAGAAGAAAGCAAGATTTAGCATTAAGATCATAATTTCAGATTGCATTGTGTGAGCATCAACAATCTATATACATGAGAGTCTTTGGGGATGCAATGCTGTAATAGCTACCCAAGGCAGCCTGAACAGAGAGGGTTATTTTTAATTGCAGCTGAATGGATCTAACCTTGTGATGTCTGTTCACAAAGCATTGCTGGATTAATACAGGTTCCATAGTTGCTTCTGCTAAAAGATTTTAATGGATCAGCTTAGTTCCCTGCTCCATGATTATAGCAGTCTTACCCGCCTATCATGCATGAGCCAGATGGTCCCAGTGAAATCAGAGCATATTTATATTTTTGTCTGCTACTCAACCAGCTGCCCACTGATTTTGTTGCATAGTGGTAGGAGAGGAGCCTTCTCGAGTGAAGTTCACCCACCTCTTTCCCTAGCACTGGTATCTCCCCCAGCTCCTAAAACACACCAGAGGGCCCATGGAAGGGCTCTCTCTGCAGGGCTGCCTGGGGATTTTGTCCAGCTGGCTGTGGATGGCAGCCACGCTCCCACGGCAGCAGCGTGGCTCTGTCTCTTGGCACAGATTCAGCCACTTCCCAGTGCACAGGAGGATGTTTTCAGTTCTATTGGCAATGAGAGCCATTAAGAAGGTACAAGTACTAAGGAGATCCTGAGCGATGCCTATAAAACCTCTGAATCCCTGACAGAATCAATAGTGGACTCTCAGGAGTAACTTCTTATCCAGGCCAACTTAAGCACATGCCAATGAGCCGTTAAAGATTTTGCATTTTGTGGAGACACAGAATCCCTTTCATTGCGATTGTTGGACTCTGGACTGGGCGAGATGATGAAAAATCACATTAGAAATAGACTGTACTCCAAAGGCATGTTCCTCAGCGTCTGGAGAGCAGATCAAATGGTGCTCGGGGGTGGCATCCCTCCTCCAGGCGTGTGCCCAGCCAGTGCTAGCGGTGCCCAGTGCCCCCAGGCTGCCTGAACCATCCCTGGCAGGGAGCCCTGTCCTTCGGGGCTGGTGGTAACGAGAGGCACGGACCCCTACGGTCATGTCTGTGAGGAAAACAGAGGCAAAGGAGCAGGAAGAAGGGAGCAGGGGAGCTGTGCCCTATGGAATGGAGGTCCTGGGACTGGCACCTGGGATGCAGCCAAGGCTTAGTGGTGTCCCGAGCTGTTTCACCAGCCCACGAGCAGGAGCTGCGGGCAGGATGGGTGAACAAATGTTCCCCAGATGGGCTTGGGCCGGTGCCCCGCTTGTCACCTCTTGGGTAACTTTGCTATGGACACAATCGCCAGTTTGGCATTTTGGTTACCGTAGCAACTCGATGCTGCCATTCTCTGATCAGCTCAGCTCACATAGTCAACACGCGTTCACACCTGCGTTGGTATGGCAACGTGGCCTGTTCTCCATCCTGGTGGCACTGCGGCGGAGGGGTGGCTCCGGGCAGGTCTGAAGGGAGCACCCAACAGTGGGGCCACAGTTGGCTGTGCCATAGGACACTGAGATGCTCCCAGCCCTGGCTGCTCCCAGTTCCCCTGCTGCAGCAGGAGCCAGGGCTGAGCCCACTCTGGCTGTTGTGTCCTGTGCTCCCGAGTCCTGCACAGCCTGGGAGACTCTGGGGAGAAGCTTCACAGGGATGTGGCTGGCACAGAGCTAGGAACTGTCCTTGCAGTCTCAAACTGCCCCTCATGACAGTGTTTTGCACGGACACCAAATGGCTTTGCAAACTCTGGAACAAGGGAAAGTTGCTTCTGTTGGAGAGGAAAACCAATGGTCCCAGGCACCCCTTCATTTGGGGTATTAAATCCTGGAAGAGCAAAGCTCAAGTCACAGAGAAGGGTGGTTCACCCCCTTCGCCCACAGCCACCAGCTTCCAAACCATTAATCTCTTCCAGTGAGTCTCTTGGGGGAAATTTGTTTTGCTTTAGCCCCAGTTTGATCTGGCACCCACTTTTCTGAAAGTGCTTTACAATTTGTGTTTAGTGTTTTCTAACAGACATGTGCAAGCCATTTGAATTAGATCAGTATGAATCTATTAGGTGGCGACAGATGCAAGTTTTGTGGCTCTTGTTAGAAGGGATTGGATTCTGAGGTTTAGTGATGTGCAAAGGATTGGACTTTAGAGAGATTAAAATTATTTTCAGCGTTAAGCACAATATTTCTAAGCTAGTGCTCTCAGTCTTGAATATAGATTCACAGACCAAAAAAGATTATAAAACATTAAACCTATGTAAATGCAGCTGTAAATTTATGTTTGAACAAATTCAACAAGAGATTTGACTTGGGGGCTTACGGCAAATAGGTTCTGCTTTTAATGCGTATTGCAGTCTTCAGTTGCAATGCCGTTCTCCCCTTGAAAGTCCCACGCCTTCTGAATTACTGGCAGGTCACAGTTGACAGCTCAAGCAATTATACAGGAATGTGTTAATAATAAAAAGGAAAATGACTTCGTGTTTGTCTTTTCAGAAGACAAAAGCAGATGTTTGCTGCGCCCCGAGGAGCAGCAGAGACAGCTCTGCGGGCAGGTGACTGTTGCAGCACCTGGCCATCACCTCTTTCAGATGGCAATTGTGCAAATCCACGTCCTTCTTTGTGGTTCCGAAAACCCTGGGAGTTGCTGTGAACTTTTTTTTTCTGTTGTTGAGAATGTGAAAATACAGTTAACAAAGGCTCCTTTTGAGAGGGATTGCAGGAAACCTGCAACATCATGAGCAAGCTGCCTACACAGAGATAAATGACAGCTGTGACTGAAGGAATAAACAAGATAATCTGGATTTAAATAAACCACAAGGGGATTTTGGCAACATGCAAATTCACAAATTTATAAAATGTATCCTTTGAAAATAAAGAGCTTGTCTGAAGCCGGCAGTTAAGAACAATTAGTGCAGCACATTTTCCCAATGAGGGCTTAGAGCTGGCCTTCACCATAAGCCGGAGGAGACCGGCAGCCAGATGTCCTGTCCATCGTGGCACAGTGGCCAGGGACCACTCTTACGCACGGACCAGGAACCACTAGAAGTGACATGAGCAAGTCCCCTGTCTGACTGGGGAGCTGCAAGAGTGCTGGGGGGGCTGGGGGGACCCCCAGAGCAGCCTGGCCCTCCACAGCCTCCAGGCCACAGTGCTGGGCATGAACAGTGAGGCAGAGACATATCAAAAACCCAAGCAAGCACCCAATAATAAATATTAGATCATCTGTTTGGAGGACCAGGTAACTCCTGCATCCAAGCTCAGGAATGGCAGTAGCAGATTCGTTTTGGCATGCACAGTGTGGAGCTGCTGCTACCAACAGGCATCCAGAAGTGATGCCCATTCCCGTAACTGCGTGCTGGATGGTGGTGGAGCTCCTTCAGTGGCTTGTCCATTGCGCCCCTTTCTTTGAGAGGGTGGCAGTGGGGACAGAGCAGGGGCAAGAGGTGGGTAGAGACCATGAGTAGACCTGTCCAGATCCAGTGCTTCACCTCCTGGGCTGCTCAGCAGAGGTGCATCAGGCATGGTCAGCAGCATGGCAGGGCCTCTTCACCAACCAGTCTGGCATGAGAAGGGAAAGAAACTCTGCAAGAAAAGCCAAAGCATGTCCAAGAGGCTGTGTAGTCCTCTCCAGGAGCAAAGCCCCAGCCCAGCGCTGCCAGTTGCGCTGCAGCAGCCTCCAGTGCAGAGCCATCCAGAGCTCCACGTCCTGCCCGGGCACGCAGCGCTGGGTGACATTCTGTTGGCACGCGCACATTTAGGGCAGAGCACGCAGAAGCAGCTCTTGCGAAGGTTAACAGCACTGAGGGGCGTTCCTGCTGTGCTACAGGCTCAGCTGCTCCAGGTTTAACACCCTTGTTATTCTCAGCAGCAGGAGCCGGTGATGCTGCATGTTGTTCTCCGCTGCACGCTCGGCAACAGCTATTGCGCGCAGCAGGACGCGCGCTGCATGTGCTGGCTCTTGGGGCTGGTGTGCTCCGGCCTCCTCCATGGCTGCCTTTGCACCGTGGGAGCTCAGCAAGGTGGTGCCTGCCCAGGAAAAGCAGCACCTCGAACATAACTCTGAAACAAGGCGCAGTTGGGGAAGAAGCATTTCTGCGTGTACATCCCAGAGCTGCAGCAGTTCTGGAGCTCTGCAGGGCCAGAGGTGTCTCAAGGACATGCTGCAGCTCCTGGTGTTGTCCTTAAAACTGTACAGCAAATCTGAATCTGCCTTTCCTCCTCTTTTCCTTGATTGCTACTTCCCCGCTGTCTCTCCTCAGTGCCAACCTATCTATCCAGTTGTCTTTATTGTGCACGGAATTAAACGCAGTCCTTAAACGTGGCAACACTTTCAGATTATTAGCTCTGCAATTTCTTGGCTCCTGTTTTTTGTGATACCATCATCTGAAGGGGCCATTGTAATTAATAGTTTGTTCGTGCTTTTATAAACCCCTGGTGTGTTTGTTTTATACTTGAACATCAGCGACTACAGCTTGCTTCCAGTGTATGGTCTGAAGTGTCCCCACCACAGAGAAAAGCCTTAGAGGTTTGGGTTGTTTGGTTTTTGGGTATTTTTTTGCAACAGCTTATTGAAACCATAATTTAAAGTAAAAACTAAGCAAGTATAATAGTAAAGCCCTGACAATAGAGCAGAGAGGGCCAAAATCCTTGCTTACCAAGCTGTCCGTGAAGGGGCTATTTCCATAGCATGGCAGTGCCTGGAAGGAGAGGGAGCCCTGCTCCGGGCTGTCACCAGCCCCTTCCAGCAGCGAGATGAGCTGGAAAGGCAGCGTGGGTGAAGGAGAGCAGCGGTGCTTCCTCTGAATTCCAATTCATTTTCACCTTTTCTAAAGCATTGTTGTCTGAAAACAGAAACAATCCATAATACAGAGCAAGCCAAAGCTTGTGCCAGCACCCGGCTGGTTCCTGGGTACCTGCCCAGATGTCCCAGGGGCTGCAGGCAGCTCACAGCTCCAGGTCGGTCGGGGTGAGCAGGAGCAAAGGCAGCAGGGACACTGTCAGGAACACTCCCTGGGGGTCTGACCCCATGGCCAGAGCCTGGCCAGCCCCTCTTTGCTGTGAGCTTTGAGTTGGAGAATCCACAGGCACTTATTTGCAGAGCAGCATCTTGTGGGCCAGGATAGAAACCAGACACAGAGGTGTGTTACAAACCCCCACTAATATATAGTGGCAGTGGTGAGACCAATTCGCACTGTGCCGAGGTGCCAAGTAGCAGCGAGTGGTGTTCACTAACCCCCAGAGCTCCTGGGGCTGCCTCGTCCCCCCTCCCCAGAGCTTTGCTGCAGAGCAGATGTGTCCGTGTGGTCCAGAGCGGGCGAGGGCATGTCTGTGCAATGCAGAGGGTCAGAGCAGATGATGACAACGCTCCCCTTGAGCCCTGTTGTCTGAGAGGCCATCACTCGTAGTCCAGCAGAGCTTTTAGCATCTCATAATTGCCATATTTTGACATTTGACAGCCTGCTGCAATCTGCCAGGGTGTCTGACTCAGAGGAACATACACCAGCCAGTTCTGCCTGTGCTGGTCCCTCCTTCTGCTCAGACAATTGCATAGGAAAACAGCTTATCCAATCTGAGACCACATGAGCCAGTGTGCGGGGCTGCCGCGCAGGTGCCGGCGTGCCTGAACCCCACGGGGTAATGGTGATGTCTTTGCCTGGCAGCCCAGCACCATTTGTGAGGCAGAAGGACTTTGACATGCTGCTCCTTCTCCTGTTACCCAGCTCTGTTGTCTTAGCTGATGCCCTCCTCACTCAAAAATGGGAGCTACCTTTTCCCGTTCCCCATAGTGCCACATGCCATGGGTTGCCTGCAATCAATCCTGTGGCCCCGTTGGTCCCGTTTGACCTTCTTGTCTCAAAGTGCTGATCCAAGCTTCCAGCAGCAGCAGGAGCAATGACAGCCCCATGTCAGCCTCCCCAGAACTTCACCCCCATTTTCTGCTTAGGGCCAGGAGACCCTGCTGTGAACTGAGACCTTCAGTATTCCTGTGGAGAGCTAGCAAAGGGAGCATCAGGAGCTGGTCCCGCCCTTTCAAGCTTTACCATAGTGTAAAATGAACACTGGGATAAGGGGAGAAGCAGAGAGCTCTGTTCTTCCATCCTGGTGGAACAGGACACCAAGAAATACAGAGCCAGCACGAGGAGAAGTGCTGCCCAAGTGCTGAGGGATAAGTCCATGGACCCTGTTGCTGCTTGATGTCTTTGAGCACAGAATTTAGCAAGACACAGGAGGGACTGGACGCTGTATCTGGAGTTGCCACTGGCTACAGAGATTGGGAAGCAATTCTAAAACTTTGTGCTTCAGGACTTCATGAAATCTTCAGGAGGAAAGGAGCACAGGCAGAGTAATCTTACAGCTGGCTGAGAGATTCTCCATCCTTGCTCAGGGGCTCCCATTACAGACCAGTGTCCAAGACAGGTGACCTGGTAGGAGAACTCCAGCCACCACCCAGGCTGCGGTATCTCTGTCCCTGGGGCTGGCAGCTCCGGGATGCGGGGTAGGCTGGGTGTTAGCACAGGGCAGTAAGCAGCAGGGCAGGATGTGGTCTGCAGCTCGCTAGTGACAGACTCCATTAAACAGGAAATGCATACAAATTACTGGCTATAACTGATGATAAAATAACTGTTTAGTGGAGCAAGGAACAGAAGAGTAACACATTGATTTTGGTAATTAATGGTTCAATAGAAACCTGTTCTGGGAGTGCTCTGGGCAAAGTCACTGGATTGGAAGTTCCTTTATTCCCTGGTTTCAGTTCTTTGCCTCTCGCCTCCCCAAGACAGCCACAGGCACTGGCACCCGTGCGGTTTGGCTGCCGCTTCTCCTCGCAGGCTCCATCCTTCTTCTGGAAGCTCCTCGGGGCAGGGATTGTGGCTCAGTCTGTGCGCGGTCCTCATCCCAACAGGGCTGGAAACTGCCTCCAGCCACCGCCAAAGTGGTTTCCAGTGCCAGTCCTTGCTGGAGATGGATCACCCCCCTCTGCAGCCGATTAGCACTCAGGCTGCGAGAGTGGCTGCACAGAGTGGTGCTGAGCCCCCAGCAGCTGCCAGCCTTCCTCCAGCTGAGGCCCCAGCTCTCCTCTTCCTTTCCACTGCTCTCTCACATCAAGACTGAGACCCAATTTCTGTGCAGAAATTTTAGCATTTCAGTTCCAAGTTTGTTAAGCAATATTTAAACAAACAAAGAAATAAAAAAAAAAAAATCAAAGATGAAATTTTACACAGCTACGCTTGTATTTTAGGGGCACCATGGTATGGAGGGGTGCAGGGCAAGCTGGCAGTGCAGGCGAAGGCAGTGCCCAGCAAGGCCAGTGAGCGGGATTCTGCAGCAGAGAGATTTCTGCAGCGGGTCACATCCTGAAATTCAGGGTTATCTTTGGCCAGTCACTCTCCGAGATGTACATGCAGTTTCCATGGGAATGTGTCCTGGGTCCGGTTGGGGTTAATTATCCCCAGAGTCGATACCACACAGAGTCACAGCCCTATACAAGAGGAGGGCTGGGCCAGGCTGGGGGCTCCTATTTTCAGCTTGCTTCAGTGTGGCTGGAGCTGGGAAAGTTGGTGTCTTGGGCACAGGTAAAGCCTTCCTGCCTTCTGTTACTCACTTTGTCTCTCATCTTATTAGTAGTGGTATTTTCTTCTCTCTTTGTGTTGCTTTATTAAACTGCCCTTATCTCAGCCTCTGGGGTCTCACCTTTATTCTTCCTCCTGATTCTCCTGCCCATTCCACTGGAGGGGTGAGTGGCTGTGGGTGTTTAGCTGCTGGCAGAGGTTAAACCACAAGGAAATACAAACACTGGTCAGACTCGCCCAGAGGCTGAGAAGTCAGGTGAGCCAGTGCAGCTCCTGGAATTTGCCAGGATGCTTTTTCAAGGCTGGTTTCCAGCTGTGGCTTCCTGCTGGTGCCTATGCCCAACTGGCTGCTGCCCCAGCTGGGTGTCAAGCTGGAATGTGGGTGCTCTGCAGCACAGGGTAGGAAAAGGACCTTCTGGCCCTCTGTGATGCTCTCCTGATGTCAGATACTTTCAGAGAGCTGCAGGGAGCACTTTGCTCTAGTCCTCTTTGGGACAAGTGCTGCCTGACCCCATGCTCATCTTCTGTGCCCTTTCCTGGCACCTCTCCCTTACACTATCTCCTGCTCAGCTGGAGGGCACCCTACTTGTACAGAAGTGGGCCCTGAGGACTCAATCCCTGGTCATGCTGTGGGCCCTGCTGTGATGTGGATAGCTGTACCAGATGCTGCCTTCCACAGGGCTGGTAAATATGGGTGCTGGATCTCCCTCAGAAAAGCCAGCCTGTAATTCTGCAGTCCCCAAGTGCTTGCATCCTTCTTAATTTGTTCAGGCTCTTCTTAAAAAAAAATACCTTGAGATGCATCAATCTGACTAATTCCTGCTCCTTGCACATCACTGCTACTCGGACAGCAGATGCAAGGCAAGGGCAAAGCACTGAAGGGCTCTGGGCAGCAGACCGGCCTGCAGATGCCCCACCACAGTGGGAAGGCAGCTCTGATGGAACATGACACTGGAGGGGACAAACTCCCTGGCAGGGCCTGGCCACCAACGTGCTTGTCCTGAAACAAGTGAGCTGGAGTCCTGCAGCCCTGCTCCCCTAAAGCCTCCATTGCCAGGACACAGCTGGAGATGTTTCCACAGGAAGGATGCTGACGGCAGGAGGGGGGAGCCCCAGGACCCACTGGCCTCTTCACCCAGAAGTGCTGAAGGCATGAGCAGCTTTGTGTCACCACCAAACCCACCTTTGCTCTTGCCTTGACAGGAAACCCAGCACCTCCTCCAGCAGCACCTTGGCAAAACAAGCCCCATTGGATGGATTACACCAGCAATAAATGCACAAAATCCAGGGATGTTTAAAGCAAACTGGTGTGTTCAGCCATCACAAAGATGAGGCAGCACTGACAGGCAAATCTAAGTGGGCCTTGCTTGACAGCCCCTTCTGCTTGCAGACTTCAACTGCATAATTCCTGAAATGTCTGTTTCCTGGGGCTCAGTGATTTGACGTCAGCAGCACTGCGGTTGCTGGTGCCCAAGGTGCTCATACAGAACCATTTCCAGCCTATTCATATTGTTTCCTCACCATATGTTTGTACTAAAAATAGTTGCAATGTGAAGGGATAATCCTGTCAGACCCTGAGCGTCTCCATCCTCTGTGTCTGCTGCAGGAGACCTGGCCAGTGCCACCTCCTGCCTCCCAGGTGGCAGCACATGGGGCACTACATCTCTGGGGCAAAATAGCCGGCAACAGGTTAAACAAACTACACTTCATGTGAGTGCACCTAGGCGTAAGCATTTGAATAAAAATATTGTTAAAACATGCTTAAGAAGCAGCAATTTTAACCACCAGCCAGCCATGTGCCCCTGTAGCCAAGAAGGCCAATAGTCTCCTGGGTTGCATAAGGAAGAGTATGGGCAGCAGGGTGAGGGAGGTTCTTCTCCCCCTCTTCTGTGCCCTAGTGAGGCCACATCTGGAGTCCTGGGGCCAGTTCTGGGCTCCCCATTCAAGAGAGACAGGGAACTACTGGAGAGAATCCAGTGGAGGCTGTGAAGATGTTACTGCTGCGGACGCTTCATTGAGGCCAGAGTGGAGCCCATCGGGGGGGCTGCGGTGGCAGGGCTGGGCTGGCCAGGGCTGGGTGGGTGCCTGGCGGGGGCACTGCCCTCCAGCCTCGCCAGCACCCGCCAGCTGAGGTTGTGTTTAAGCAGCTGCAATGCTCTAGCGGGGGACATCATTTAACACCTTCCAGCTTGCTGTGATAATCTTTAACTGGGGGCAGCTGGGACAAGCATTTACCTCTTCATTTTCTTAGATATAAATGCTATCTTGCTGCAGTTTCATTTTACAATATGCTAATACGCTATCCAGGAAACTCTTGCTACATGCTAATTTATCCAGTAGGCAAATTTCTTTTGGCTAATAAAAGTGCTTGCACAGGAAGCTCAAAACCCAGCAGCGATTAATTATTGACAGAGCATGTGAATTAGAGATAAAAGAAAAGTCATTCTTTCTTACACACAAGATAGTAAATAAATTTAATTATTGTACTAGAAGCAAGGGATCTTATTCTGTATTAAGTTTTATTAGCTGAGACATTTAAAAGCATGTCATCATAACAAAAAGGTCTTGTGTAATCCTAACTGCACCACTCCGGTACAAGGCTCTGAAGTGAATAGGCTTAATTGAGCAAATGGAAGCAGATGGCTTGTTGAACAGACAGGTATTGTACAGGTTTATTGGCAATTAACTTTAGTCTACATATGCCTATGGCGAATTGACTGTATAATGTGTTACCGAGGCTGATTTAGCACTTGAGGTGCCCACTATGTCCAGAGGCCGAGAAGAAACAAAGCCAGAATGCTTTGGTCCCCGGGGCCTGCCAGTGTGGCAGCATCCCTCTTCCTGGATGTCCCACCAACAGCTGCTGGAGGCAGGAAGGACACCTAGGTGTCTGCCCGTGCCTGGCCCCTTGCTAACCACCCTTCCTCTGCTTCTGCGCAGGAACGTGATGCCTAAGACACTGGAGGGCCAGATCACCATGGAGAAGACCCCCAGCTACTTTGTGACCAATGAGGCCCCCAGGCGCATCCACTCCATGGCCAAGGACACCAAGCTAATCGTGGTGGTGAGGAACCCGGTCACCCGGGCCATCTCAGACTACACACAGACCCTCTCCAAGAAGCCGGAGATCCCTACCTTTGAGGTGCTGGCCTTCAAGAACCGGACCCTGGGGCTGATCGATGCCTCCTGGAGCGCGATCCGCATTGGGATCTACGCCCTGCACTTGGAGAACTGGCTCCAGTACTTCCCCCTCTCCCAAATCCTTTTTGTCAGTGGTGAGAGGCTCATCACTGACCCGGCCGGGGAAATGGCCAAAGTCCAGGACTTTTTAGGTCTCAAGAGGATTGTGACAGAGAAACATTTTTATTTTAATAAAACCAAGGGGTTCCCCTGTCTAAAGAAGCCAGAGGACAGCAGTGCTCCCCGGTGCTTGGGCAAGTCCAAGGGTCGAACTCACCCCAAAATAGACCCAGACGTCATCCACAGACTGCGGAAGTTTTACAAACCCTTCAATGTCATGTTTTACCAAATGACGGGCCAAGATTTCCAGTGGGAGCAGGAAGAAAGTGATAAGTAGAACCATGAAATCAGGAAAAAGCTCTTTTCTTTTGAGATGCGAATCATCATTAGAGACCCAAAACTCACTTGGGGCCAGAGGCTCAGCCTTGTGAGCGCAAGACTCTTGCGCTGTCAGGGGTGCAGCCCGAGCCGGCCCGCGATTCCAGCTCTGGAGCCTTAGTGTCACGTCACCTCAGGTTGCACTTGGGCTCTGCCCCCATGATGCTGAGGGGTCAGGGGGCAGGTGGCAGGCGGAGGCGGCAGAGAGAGCGGGGCTCTCGGGGTGAAGGGATGCTGACATTTGGCTGCTGGTGTCCCCCTCACAGCCAGGCAGGTAGGACCAGCACCTCCTGCCATGGCCAGCTGAGCTCACGAAACCCAGCAGCACCGGGACAAACCGATAGTTGTGGTTCCTCCTGCCCCGGCGTTTAGTTTTGCCCGAACAGCAGCATCAAATCTGGTAAATTCAGGACATGTGCATTCACTTGCACGCTGGTATTCATGTGTGGAAGGAATAAAGCCAGTTATGCTGCAAAGGAGCTATGTACAGAAACTTCATTTGCACCAGACATTTAATTACTTGTTGCACTAAAACTAGTATTTACCAAGTGCCACAAAACTCCTGGGCCCAGTCCTCCTCTGACTGAGGGGTGTCTCTCCACCGTTGGAAGAGTCATCCCAGCTTTGCTGGGATGCTCAGTTAGATC
>WUAM01000250.1:420831-445337 GCA_024336885.1 Actenoides hombroni | reverse complement strand
AGAATGGGGGCCTCCCCCAGGCCCCCCTCCACTCCTCCCGGGAAGGGCTGACGGCCAGGACCCCAGCACTGCTCTTCATTTGCACCTTGAGAAGGAGATCTCTGCTGCTTTCTGGTGGCAACCAGCTTTGCAAACTGGGGAAGCAGCAAATGGGGCAGCAGCCTGCATCATTACTTCAGCATTACAAAATGCAGTTAAATTCCCAGGGTGAGCACTGCTCTGCACAAAAAATGTGTGCTTTTTGTGGAAATGACCAACTCAGCCAGATTTGAGAATCCTGTTATAAACTGTAGAATAACCCCCTATCCCAACCGGATCCTCCAGCAGTGTGATAAGCTGCACCCTGGAGCCAGTGGAGAGCAGGCCAGCAGCGCTTTGACAGAGCTGCACCATTCCCATCGCCGTTACGGAGAGAAAACCAGTAAGAGAGGGAACAGAAGGAAAAACGCAGGGCTGCTGTTGCTGAGATGTCCCCTTCACAGGGGTGACTTCTAAGGGCACCCAAACATTGTTGGCTGCTCTCTTTGTTTCAGCACGTGGTAAGGATGGCTCCCGGCTGGAGCGTAGCTGTGTGCGAGTCCCCCGACCCCTTTCAGGTGGCAGGTCTCTGGCTGTTGGGAAGAGCAGGGATGTGGTGTGAGATCACCGCAGGAGGACCAAGACTCAGTTTTGGTGAAGGTGGCAGGAGATCCCTACTGATCCAGCTAATGGACTGTAATCACTGTGACGTCGGGTAACGAGCTTAGCCTGCTTTGGGTTTCGTGGGCTGTTGTGTGGTTCATTGTGCCATGGAGTGGTGCCGATGCCTTGGATTGGGTGAAAAGAAGATCTGAAGCCATTTGGAATATTTACACTGTGGGCCATGCTGGAGGGACACCCCAAGGTCCCTGCTGAAGTTGTGTTAGTTCCTATTAGCCTGATCAGCTCCTGACGTAACACAGTCTTTCAGAGACTCACAAATCCCCACTTTGTCACATGAAAATTGGAAGTATGTATACAGAATAATTTTACAGTGTTTCACCCATTACTAAGATGTCTGATCGGCTCCTAAGTGAAAGCTGTTGTTACACAGTTTGGTGCAAGCTGCTCGATGGATTCAGCTGGAGGACAAGAGGCTCATGGAGGCCCAGCATCCAGGCCCCCTCACTGCAGAGAGCTCCAGAAGCTCTTGCCTGTCCCCAGCATGCTGCAGCCCTGATGCTGCAGTGGGCTGGCCCTGATGGCTCTGAGCCTGGTGATAAAGGTGGCAGGATGATGGTGGTCCTGGCTTCTGCCAGAGGAGCTTGGCTCCAGGGTACGCTGTCCCGGCAGGTTGGCAGCTGGTGTGGCCGTCACCATGGCACTGTGGCCCAAGCTTGGACTCTCAGCCCCTATCCACAGCTTAACCAGAAGTTTTTCTCTGGGAAAGGTCTCCCTGCACTGGGAAGAGCCCTGAGAGGTCCCTCCCCAGCCTTGGTCTGGTCTGACCACTGCCCCGTGTGTCCCTGGGCAGCTCAGGTCAGCTTCTCCCAGGAAGAGCCCCTGGTGCCCAGCTGCGATCTAGCCACTGTCACTCTTCTCATTGTGCCAGTCACTGGAGGGGCAGGAGATCCTGAGCCATGGGTTTGTCTGAGTGCTGCAGTCCAAGGAAGCACCCAGTTAGGGAAGCCATGGTGTGCAGCTGGGCCGGGCAGGAGCGTCTGCCCCGCACCGGGACCAGGCACAGTCGTGCCTGGGGCTCAGTCCTGCAGTTGGAACAAGGCTCTGGGGCGGGGATTCTGGCAGAGGGATCCCAGTGGAGGGATCCTGGAGGGTCCCACAGCAGGGCCCCAGCCCCCAGGAGGGGCCACCCCACCCCATGGTTTACAGGGATGGGTGATGCTGAGCCTGCCCGTGCCGCACCCGCTGCCCTGCACTCTCACTCCCGCTCTCCCTGCCATATCTTCAGAGGTTTATTTTTTTACATCAGCTGCGTCTCCATCTTGGGAGGAGCCACTGAGCACCCAGCAGGAGAGGAGGCCCTGCTCTGGCTGCCCCACGGACACTGAACAACCCAGCACAATGGGACGGGACCCCCTGGATCCCACCATGGTGCCCCCAGCCCCTTCACAGTGCTGGCAGGGAGCAGGACACGGCAGCCACGCTGGGGGCATGGGCAGGGGACTCTGTTCTGATCTCTTTTTTTCTGAACTGCACCCATCCCTGCTATGCTAATGCAGGGGCTTGACAGGGGAATTGTTGTCTATCTGGCCAGAAAGTGGCCTGCCAAATAAGAGAGAGTCAGGTTAATAACATTTTTTTTTTAAACTATTCAAATGTCAGCATTAGAATACACAGGAAATTGAATTTTGTATTTGATTTCAATTAGCAAAGCATAAATTATATTTAATTTTATACACAGACCGGGTGATTCATTGTTCTGGAAAAGCTGGTATTTTATGGTTCAGAGACTGAAAATGGAGAGTTAGTCTTTTCTGAAACCAAACTGCTGTGCTGTCGCCTCCTCCCAAGTGCGTCCCTGTCTGTCGGTGTCACTCTGTACCTGAACAGTATGAAAATCCTGAACCAAACACTTGAACCCACAGCACTAAACAATAAAATGTTGTAGCAGCTGCATTTCTCTGCTCCGTTTCTCCCGGCCCCCGCCAGCAGCACCAACACCCCATGAGCAGCTGACCCGTGGTGGGTGCTGGCGGTGACCCACTGCCAGCCAGTCCGGCCGCCCCGCGGGACACCGCCCCTCTGGTGCCAGGGGAAGGCACATGCCACCACTGGTACCGAGACCAGGACTGGCACCAGGACTACCTGGGCCAGCGCCCAACCTGCAGGTTCCCAGACGTGGGGGGATCCCCGACCACTGGGCAGTGTCCTCAAAGATGCCCTGCATGGGATCAGGTCAGGGACCCATGGAGAGCTCAACCCCCTGCTTTCCTCTGCAGGAAGAGACCAGCCCCACAGACCCAGGGCTGCCCCAGCTGGGGACAGCAGGCTTGTCCCTGAGGTAAGGGACAGCAGGCTTGTCCCTGTGGTAGGGGACAGCAGGATTGTCCCTGCGGTGGGGGACAGCTTTTCTCCCTGGTCTCACAGCTTGGGGTGCACCTCCCAAGGTCACAAAGAACAAATCCCTGAGCCATGCCTGGGAAGTTTCACTTGCTGCTGATTAAGGATAAATCAGTGGGTAATAAAAGGAGCGAGAGGGCTGGCTGCCAGGCAAAGAAACTAGGGGGAAATTTTTTTGTCTTATTTTGTGTGCACAATTTCCTGCTAGTTTGAAAACAGCTATTTCACAGCACAGCCCTATTGTGTCATCTGATAAAAACCATTGAAAAACTTTTATCAACAAAATTAGGAAGTAGTGAACTATAAAATTGCTAATTATTTTCTAGTAAATTTACTTTTAAATAACTTTAGACACCAATTACAGGCACCATTAAGCACCATTAACACTGGGTATATTTACCAAACAAGGATGGAATACTTATTATTCAAATCAAGATCATTTTGGTGTAGATTTTGCTGTTTGGAAAGCCGCCCCCTCTTACCAGATGTCTAAAAAGTCATCAGAAGATCAATTACACCTCAAACATGTTCAGATTCCTAATATTTGAATGGTGAGATGATATCATTCAGCCCCTGAAATGAACCCCTGTGTGAGCAGGGATCCCGAGGAGCTGCCCCAGAAGTGCCTGCACCTCAGCACGGGGCCAGGGCTGATGTGCTCCTCTCTCGTGAGCCCCGAGGAAGCGAGTCCCATATTTAGCTGCTCCAACCATGCCGTGCAGAGTCTCCTTCCCCTGCTCCATGCAGGGCATCACCAAGCTCCACAGACCACTTTATGCCAGGCCAGTGAGTATCACTCCTCCGAGCAACACTCGGACACTGCCGTTTTGTCTCACTAGCCGAGCGCTTTTTGCCACCTCCAGGGATTTGCTCCTCATAAGACCTGCTTGGCTCTACAAAGCATTCACCTGCTCCCTCCGCCTCGGGGAGCGTGAACGCCCGGTGCCGGCATCGCCCCGGCCCCGGTGCCGGCGCTGGGCTGAACGGCGACACGCGCCTCGTAATTGGATGTTGCCAGGCGGCTGTCAGAAAGCTGGCTGCAAAGCTGTTACCTGCTCCCACTTTCCTGCTGTTATCTTTGACATCCTCATTATTTATTAACTGCCCTGTACCCAACAGTCTGCCACTGATGCGGAGATGCTCTTATTATGCAGGTTCAATATTCCGCCTGCCTTCCAAGGTCACATCCTCCAGGATGTCTTGCAAACCAGATTGAAGAGGTACCAGCAAAGATGCAACATGCTCTGTATATGCCGATGCCAGGTCTCAAACAAGGCCCTTTGAATAAGGATGACATACTAGATGGTGATATAAGACCCTGTGGCTTGCTGCTTTTCCCCAGCCTCTGTGTAGTGCTGAGCTTTCTGCATCTACATCGCAAACACAGGAAACCAGCACATCAGGCAGGAGCTCCAGCCATCAGCTTTCACATACTGGAGCAAAGAGTCTTTCTCTGACACCCAAGCCTGGGAGGAGAGCAACATAGGGATTCTTCAGCTGGCCAGGCTGCCAACCCATGATGACCTGTTACGGCTTTGTCAGCACAAATAAACTCCTGTTTCTGCCCCCCTGCCCTGTGCCACTGCCTCCTTGGCATGGTGCGGTGGCTTTTGTGCCCTACGCCAAGAGGCTGAGACATCACCTTTGTTCCAGGCAGAAGCATCAAAACAAATTGATGGTCTCACTTCCCCAGCTTTCGTGGTGCCTTTTGCTCAGGGTTTATGCGGTCTGGCTGACCTCAGAAACTGTCCCTCTGTGAGTCACTCTCTGGAACAAAAAAATCTGATTAGAAAATTATTGATGGCTTTTAAGAAGCTATCCTGACTTTGGGTAAAAAAACCTTGACATCACAAGAAATAAATTGAGGGTCTCTTCACTATTACTCTATACGCCCAACAGGGATGTTTTGGGAAATTTTTGGTATAACAGAGGGTCTAATAGCCCAATATATATGAGCACTTGCCTATATGCACCCCATGCAAGGATAGGGGCTGCCAGACCAGAAGGTTTCTCCATGGGAGGTTTTACCTACAGATTAACAGGAATTTCTGTTCTAACCTCATCATGCTCTAGGGTGGCAGAGGAGAAAGACTTCGGGGCTTTGCAGAATAATGCAGAGATATCCCCGTGTTGCCAGGACCCAGCCCCACGGCTGCACCGGCTGGGGAAGGATGTGTCCCACTTTGCCCCGGGGTGGGCTGCCCCCCCCAGTGTGCCCGAGCACGGGGCCAGGGTGGACACGCACCCTCTGCCCAGTCTCTGAGGAAACCAGAATTGAGAGGAACTGGGATTGTTTCAACAACACATTTTGTGACTAAAGTCATTATGTGCAGAGAAATGTACGGGTGGCTGAAGGACAGAATTAATATAGTAAGTAATCCTCTCCCTTTAGCAATATCTTTCTGCATGAAATAATGATTTAATGTCTAACTTTTTCTAGCATACACATTTCCTTATAACAAACACTTATATGATATGCAGCTATTTATGTTTCAAGGCAAAAAGCGTGGAGTGTAATGGACTCTCCTCTGACTACCTGTCCGTGAAGAAATTTCACTGTATCATGGGAAACGAGGAAAAACATTTTATTTGGAGACAATTTCTTTCTATTTAAGCCATCCTTATCTTACTCCCTTGCTCTATGTGGAAGGAATACCTACATGACTCTGAGTTGCCTCTCCTGCACATAGGGTATCTGCTCTCCAGATGCCCTGCCCAGCTGGGAGCCTCTTGATGCTCCTGAGCACCTCTCCCCACTGACAAATGGCCCCACATGGAGGGAGGGGGGTTGTTCAGGAAATCTGGTGGGTTTCCTGGTGCCTCCAAAGTAGGTGGCATGTGGTATCAACTCCAGGATACTTCTGTATTGAGGTAGTGTGCTCATTCGGACTGCACAGCTCTCAGGAAGGGTAGTTAGTCCCCTAACCTTAATTAATGTCAGGCCACAGCTCCAGGGTGGTCCCTGTCCCAGAGGTGCTGGCACCGTGGTGGTGGAGCACATCATGGCCCAGGTCTGCCCCAGGCAGGAAGGTCTCCACTCTGCTACTCCCTTTTCCTTCCACGAGGCTAATACCCAGAGCAGCAGAGGACAGAGATCTGTCCTGTACAGAGACTTGCCACCAGGGTGTTGCTGTCCATACTGTCCAAGGCAGATCCCACAAACATCAACACCTCGCAGAAGGAATCGGCTTTTCCCTAGTAGTGACACACCACTTGAAAGCACTGATCCAGCTAACACGAATGATGTCCGTGTAATGAAGGCAAACGACACATCTGGCAATTTTCTACCCAACTGACAGAGATAAACAGTTATAAATACACCCATTAATGGTGTAAGCATCCTTCAAAGCTTGTCTTGAGAGTCTGTGGGGCCAGCAGGCAGCGAGCGGGCCAGGTGCCGGAGCAGCAGATACCACAGAGCGGCCAGGCCTCCCCAGGGATGGACATCTTTCCCTCTCCCCGGGGATGGACATCCTTCCCTCTTCCCAGGGATGGACATCCTTCCCCCCTCCCCAGGGACCCTGTGCAACACCCAGCCTTGCCAAGCAGCTGGACCCGTCTGGGGTTCAGCCCTAGTTTAACAAGGGAACGCTAATGGGTGATTTTTTGCCCTTATCTTGGGAAGCTACCTGCAGAATAAGTTGCAGATAATGAAAGGAGTGAGGAATACGCAGGTCACTGAGGGTGACCGTGCTCCCTTCTTGAAGGATTTCATCTGAGCAGAATAAGCGTCTGAGAGCAAGTTCTCTGACAAATTCAGCTTTTTTTCAGGGAATCTTTCCATTCACGTGACAATTCCCTGCACATCAGTCCCTCTGAATAATATTTTTAAGGTTTTTCACTGTGTCTGTGACCTGCGGCTTCTGGTTTCACTGTCCAGAGCCCAGCCATGTTTCCTTCTTTGGGGCTCTCCTGATGGTGGCTGTGGTGCCGGTGGCTGTGATGCTGGTGGCTGTGATGCTGGTGGCTGTGATGCTGGTGGCTGTGGTGCCGGTGGCTGTGATGCTGGTGGCTGTGATGCTGGTGGCTGTGGTGCTGGTGGCTGTGGTGCCGGTGGCTGTGATGCTGGTGGCTGTGATGCTGGTGGCTGTGGTGCCGGTGGCCTCGGCTCTGCTGGAGATGGGCTGCACACAGTGGTAACCATTCTGATAGGCAGGGGCTGGTGTGGGCACTCTCACCCGCTCCACTCCTCCTGTGCCCTGCCCCCAGTGCCTGCCGAGGCTGCTGAGGGCATGGTCTCCCCAGGTCCCTGCTGGGAGCAGGCCATGCACAGCCCCTCGATCTGCAGAGGCTGAAAGCAGAGGGGTCTGGGGCCCTGGGCAGGGCCAGGCAGAGGGCCAGGATAGCCCCGGCCTAACCCCCTGCACAGGTGAGAGCCCGTGTATGGCCATGAGACAAAGCAGCCACTGCCTTCTGAACCCAGAAGAGATGGCATCGTTTCCCGCCTCGCTGATGAAGGGAGAGGAGTGCATCCATGGCCATGCAGCACGTCCTGGTCATGCTATGGGAGATGGGGGGATTCACTGCTGCAGCTGCAGAGCTTCTGCATCCCACACGGGTTATGTGCCATGTCCTGGGCAGCAGCACCCGTGTCCCCAGCATCCCTCACAGCCAGGCAGGTCTGGCACTAGGTGGCACCCCGATACGTCCTTCTCAGAGGAGGAACAGGGCACCCAGCCTCCAGCACAGAGCAGGGAGGGAAAGAGGGGATCAGCACCTTCCCTGTGCTCAGCCCCCAACCCAGGGCTGACCCAGACCCCAGCCCAGGGCAGCCCATCCCAAAGGGGCTCTGCTCCGGCCAGCCCGGGCTGGCATCCTCATCAGCGGAGCGGGGCTGCTGTGGAGACCTTTCCAGCCAGACCTGGTACAGACAGGCCCTGTGCGAGGGCAGTTGCAGAAGCTGAGAAAGCACCAGAGGCTTTCCCTGGCTCAGCATGCTGGGAGCCAGGGGTAAAACCTGGGACAGAAATCGCTCCGTGGTCGAGCGCCGTGATGGCAGATGGAGACCTACTCCCTTTCCTCAGTGTTCCCAGTTTACCTGGGAAGAATGGTCTCATCACAGTTAATTCCTGCTAATTGAATCTACTTTCTCAACAGTATGAGTGTCTGCTTCACACTGTCCCGTGGCTTCAAAAGTACTGGGAGTAACTGAGCTAAAAGATAAGCCACTCTCAGCAGATGATCTCCTTGAAGGAGGTCAAGTAATTTACAGTGGTTTGCCCAAGCACCAATGATTTTGGCTGCCCTTTGTGGGCTGACCTGTTTGTCTAGCAAAGGTTTACTATCTAGCAAAGGTTTACAGCGCAGAATTTTGCTTTGTCTTAAAAGCCTATTGCATCTGCTGAGCCAACTGAAGCAATTTCTTAATCCTAAACGCTGGCACCACCACAGCCCCTGCCTAGCATGATACCAGTCTGCAAAGACAGTTCATTAGTGACTGTGCAAAAAGGCTCTCTCTATGCAGGCTGCAATTTGGCCACTCTCCAGTTCACACAATCTGTCAGAGTTCACAGAAGAGGAGGTCCTGCTGAGAGGGTCTTGGTGGTTTCTGGAGAGCTCCTGCTCCTGAGTGGAGTGTATACACAACAGCAAACACTCGGCTTATCCATTTGGTTGGGGGCCATCTCTACAGGGTAAGATAGAAAAATAGTTTAAATAACATTTTCTTCTAGCAAGATTTAATAATAAAATCGTAAGTCTGTTGTTTTCCTTCCAGGTACAACAACTTATGTGGCAAAGTAGATTTGTTAGATTTACAATATAAGAATTACTCTCAGAACGAAAAAAAAAAACCCAACAAAACCCAGAAACAAAAACCCAAGCCTGTGCTCCCAGAGACATACATTAGAAATGCTCTAATGCCCTGAAAACTGTGAGTTTTATCCCTGTTCTATTAGGGAAAATGTCTTTTCATGCAGCTCAGAGAGGGAATGGCGTATGCCACTGGCTTGTCCATCTGTCTTGCTCTGTTTGCAGCAGCAGTGCTCTCAGAGTCAGAGTCAGCCTTCAGTCCTGTCAAAAACTGCAGCATCCACTTTATTATTTTAAACAGAGAAAACAAGAACTACACAGCAGTATGATCTGGAGTCATGACTGTAACGTGCACAGGTCAGGCATCCCCAAGGGTGCTGGGTACAAACCAGCTCTGGAGAAGGAGGGATAGACTCGGTGTTGACTCAAACCCTGCAGCAGAGGACACTCTTCTTCCCATGCTATGAACAAGCTGAACTGCACCTTCTTGGCAGGCACTGGGCATACAGGTGCAGCCTTCCCATTAAAGCCCTTGCCCTGCAAGAACACAGGTGTTTTCAGGATGTTCCGGTGTGCCCCTGCACCTCTTGTGCTGCACAGCCCGTCTGGGAACACAGCTCCCCATCGCCCCTTGGTGCAGAGTCACACCATTGGCCTCGATCAGGTGGAGATCCCATTTTCAGGTGGGACAGGTTTGTTGCATTTTGAATCTATAAGCAAAGAGCCAGGCCAAATAGACTCTCAGCCCTGTGCTCATGCTGCAGGAGCATAGAGGGCTTCTGGAGCCTCCAGTGTGTGTACGTGTGCAGAGGATCTCTTAGGAGCTGTGCCCTGCCTGCCAATGTTCCTCCTCTACCCAACAGCATCTTTCTTTCCTTAGCTCCTTCAGCACCTGGCCTGACTGCAGCTGTCAAATCATTTCTGCTAAAGCCTTTTCTCCCCACTTTGGAAGCAGTCTCTTCCCAGCTGTGCCCAGGTGATAGCAAATGCTCCTGCTGCAGGGCTTCACTGTTTCATGTCCTGGCCAGCACCCACAGCCCCGTCACTCATTTTGGTAGTGCTCTCGGGTGATCTTTGCAGCTTCCTTTGGATTCCCTTGGCAAGCACTGTACTGTCTGCAGCTGGAGGGGTCAGCCCATATCCCAACAAAGAAGGAGCAGGAGAAGGAGCTGCAGGGCTGGAGGGCAGCGGAGAGAAGCAGTGCCCTGGGATGGTGCTCCCACTATTAACCACAACACACAATGTCATTGTCTCCTCTCTCACAGTACAGGCTGCTTTATCCCCAGGAAATCACAGAGCAGCCCAAACGGACCTGATTCGGGGCTGGGTTTCCGTTCTGATGTCAGTGTGCTCTGACCCTGGCACATTCTTTAAATGAAGCAGGTTGTGGACTTGCTTTTAGAGCTTCCTGGAGAAAGACAGCTCTGTCCCCCCAGCACGTCTGCTTCCCTGACGATACGGACAGGAGGGGGTAGTTCTCGCAGCCCATGGTGCCTGGCCATGCTGGTTTCTGGGCAATTCACACTACGGGTTTCTTATGGGTTACAAATAAAATGCTGTTCAGCATCAGCAGACACACATCTGCTGCTGGAGCCTTTCTGGTGCTACTGAGGAATCCTGCTCTCTCTGTGAGCACAGCTGCTTGAGTTTAGCCCACACAGCACCTGCAGCTTCTCTGGTATTCACCTTCTTGTTAAGTGCTTAATAAGTTTGTGTAACTTTTTTGTTAAGCAGCACGGAAATGTTTTCCAGGGGAAGATAATTCCAGCACATCCTCCTTGTGTAGGTTTGATGTTATGGAACAGTGAGTCTGTTGAATTAATTAGCATACAGCACTTCACTTACTCAGCTAATCTGCATATTTCGCTGAGGATGAGGGAATCTCCAGGTGCCGGTTGACGCTGGCACGGTTGCAGCTCCAGCCCTGAGGCAGGTGGGCACACGCAGGCATGGCAGTGCTGCTGGCTGCCCACGCTGGGGGCTTGCAGTGACCTGGGGCTGCCTGGCTGGTCCTCTCCGGCCACATCGCAGTAAGTGGGACCTGCACGAGGGAGTACCACCTTCTGCCAGGATTTGTGTTCATTCCTTCCCCACCCTGTGCCAAGAGCAGGTGCTGCCCTGGCAGGCAGGCGATGCCAGGCCATGCCAGCCCATGCCACCCAGCCCCCATGGAGGGGACAAGCAGAGCTGCCCTGTAGCTCCCTCCTAGGCTGTGCTCATGGACAGACACACACACACACACACACACACACATCTGGGAACTGGGCATTTCTTCATCTTGGCACAAAATTCTTCCAGAGATGATTATTTGAAAGATGAGTCACCAAATACAATAGCAAAGACACATCCTTGACTTACTGGCAGAGAAGAGAGATGTGACCAGCATTAAGTCTCTGTGAGATGTCTCCATCACACAGTGTCTGGCGTTTATTCTAAACAGCTTTCAGTCATGAGCTGAATTGTTTTTTCACATCAGAAATCCAGCTACTTTTCTGTAAGAAATGTTCCTTAATGAAAGGAAAGATGGACTGTACGCAGGGATGTAAAAATCATTATCGCGCGGCTGCGTGCTCTGTGCAGCGGCTGACTTGTGCCGACACACGCACGTCAGCATCTCTGCATTGAGGGTGTGTGCCGGAATGGAGCGTGGATCCCAGCTACCTTTGGGGAGCAGGAGGGTTGCTTCTTATGTTTCTTGAATTCTCTCTCTCATACTGCCTGTTTCTCCTCATGCCTTCACAGACGTGTGTGGATGTGGGCCCTGTGCCCCCTCCGTGGGGACTGTCACCCGTGGCCATGGCTGAGCCCTGCTGAGGTTTGCGGGACGGGTTGATCTGAGCAAGGACGGTCTGAGTGGAAAAACCTCCCTGGCTGGAACGGCTGAAGGGAAGGGGAGCTGGGATGGCAGAGCTGGTGGAGGACATGGAGAGAGGCCTGCATGCTACCCCCTCCAGGAATGGGCAGCTGATGATGCCCCTGAGGGCCAGGGAGGCCCCCGTAGAGAGGGCAAGTTGCTGGAGCAGCCAGCCTTGCCGAGGGGAGAGCCAACTGCTCTGGCATGTCCTTAAACTCTGACATTCCCCCTGCACCTTCTGCTCTTGTAGCCTATTCCAATTCAACAGTGTGTTCTGACCTTGATGATGTTGGTTTAACTAGGATATGAAATGCAAATATAGCCTAAGCTCAACAATTCTGGCACCCGGCAGAGAGATTGAAGGGTGGAACGCTTCCCAGAAGGGTCAGCAAGAGCAGGAAAAATTATATAGAGCAAATAAACAGAATAAAAGGCTTCTCTATTATCCTGGTGCACAGGGCTGCAGCTCCAGGGGACTGCAGGAGATTGTGCTGCTCTCAGGCTTATCCTCAGGGACAAGCTGCTGATCGGGAAACAGAGAAAGGCCTAAGGGCAAGGAGACAAGTTGTTTTTAAATAACTACAAGCCAGGAGGGAGTCACCCTCATTCTGCTCCTTGGTTGATTCTGCATCATCCATCACCCCACCCCACCACCAGGCCAGTCACCTCAGTGACTTTGCTGGGATCTGGGGCCAGCCCTTAGGAGAGGGTTTAATGTGCTAGCAGGAGAAGGGGAATTGTCTCCTCATCCATAGACAAGCAGATACCCTGCAGGCGAGGGCAGACTTCAATCAAGCAACCTCCCCAGGCTTTGGAGAAGCTGCTGTCACCAGCTTTGCAGGAAGCTGAATATATACAAGCTACTGGTGCCAGCTTTGGGTGCCACAAGACACTCAAAAACTTTAAATTTAACAGGTATAATTGCCCATTTTCAAATCAAGGTGGGATTTTCATGTTGTCAGTAATTTTTTGCAAACCCATCCAGAATGCTAATCCTGGCTCTGCATCTCCCGAGCAGAGCAGCTCACTCACCGTCTGGGAGGGTCAGAGCCCTGCTTGTTTTGGCTTCGCAGGGACAGAGGGAACCTCGGGCTGCCGGCTCCAGGATGGATCAGAGACACTGGACCATGTGTGCAGCTTCACCCCAGGACGGACGCTTGTGAAGGGTGGTGCCAGTCAGGGTGAGGGTGTCTCCCTTCTCCGTACACCATTAAGGAGCTGATATCCTTGTCTGCACAAGAAGCAATGTGTAGATCAGATTCAGCTCAGGCTCAGACAAGCTTCTCACCTCAGGGGAATGCGGAGATTTCTCCAAGGGCTGCTGTGTCCAAATCACTACAGAAGGATCTCACCGCCTGCTCTGCTGCATGCCACACTCCTGCGTGCAGAGCTGGAAGATACTGCAAAAAGCCCTGCAGCCCTTGGAGCAACTCAGAGCGTGCACAGTTACGATGCTGGGATGGATCCTGCACAAGGTGACAGGAGAGGCTGAGCAAAGGCTGTATACGTGCAAGGAGCAGACACACGCCTGCAGCCAGGGCTGGAGGTGACCACAGCCTTCGCACCCCCAGCATCCCACCAGGGCACACCTCAGGAAGATCTGCGAGCAGATGGTCAAGGGATGCAGAGACCCAGCCCCTCGCACCCGATGCTGTCACTCCCTGTAGGAAAAGCACAGAAGGAGGCACATTTGGTCAGACAAGATGGAGCTGATAGGAGCTCCAGGAGAAGGGCATGCCAAGGGTACCACGGGGCAGAGCCGGAGACCTGGAGGGATGCTGGGCAGAGATGCAGTCATGGGCTGGTGGTCCTGGATGCCACGGGCAGCCCTGCGATGCACCAGCCAGGGGGAGCCCAGCCATGGCCAGAGGTTCGAGCTGAGAGGAGCACCCTCATTTAGGCATCTGCAGTGGCATCAGAGCTTTATTAAAAATTTAAAACACAAATTACAACTTTCACCGGGAAAGAATCGCTTTCCTACCAATTACAGTTAATAGGGTAAAATTAATGTACCAATTAATATGGCTGCTTCTAAAACTCAGTCTAATATGTTAAATACTGATCCTGCCTCTGTAAATGCAGCAAAATAAAGTGATGATCAGGATGGGAGCTAATAAAGTTTTGCTTCTCTGTACTTAAACTATTTGGCATCACTGACTTAAGGCACAGGAAAAAGGAGATTATTTAACATTTTAAGGTTTGTAAGAACCATAAATCATTTCATACATGCCATATTTGTTGAAAAGGATAGAATACATTCAATTTTACAGTATATTAAACTTCATCTAATTTGAACGTAAGAACAGACCAGCAAAATAAATGACCAATTTCTGAAGCAGAAATTACCATTTGGCTGCTGCCATTATGAAGCTGCTGGTATTTTATCATGTTCTTAACATAATATTGCTTGTCTATTGATGCATAGTTATAGTGCTAGTCCAAATTGGAAGGCGGTGAAAGAGGACAGTGCAGAGTTTTTTTTTAATAGGCATCATTTGTCAGATGTTATTTCAGAGGTCTTTGCACTGATGATAATATGCAGATTAAAGCAGAAGTAAATAGGAAAAGAAAAAAAAAAAGAGAGAGAGAAAGGAAGGCAGAAAGGGAATGAGAATTTCAGCACATTCTGGCTGCAGCAGCCAGGCAGGTGGACCGGGCCCCAGTGGGTACAGATAACAGTAATTAATCTGGGTTGAAGGGTTTCTTCTAAAACCCCACAGTGTCTGACAAAAGGAGGCATCCTCCCCTGAATCTCAATGCTGCTGGGGACAGGAGGGACAAGAGCAGCAGTGCTCAGTCCTGGGGCAGAGCCCAGGGATAGAGCACAGCCACGTCCCTCCTCCCTGCCCCACGCTCCCCCCTGCAGCAGCCACAAATCTGAGCACAAATAAAAATTATGTTTAGTTTGCAAAACAGGAGGAAGGTATCTCCATCCTCTAGAGTTCATTGTTCTGCTAGACTTGGTATTATAGTGGCAATATATTACAGAGAAGAAAAATCAGCTGGCTGCTTCGCCTCCAGAATGACAATGGAAAGCCACAAAATATGATGGAGGTGCAGCTGGCTGGAGGAGGGCCGAGCTCCTCTGTCCGGGCAGCGTTACCCCCTAGACAGGGCAGTGCCCCAGCACAGGGCAGTCCTGAGGGCACGGAGGTCGGCCATGCCCACAGAAGCAGCTGGCACACCTCTGAGCCCAGCGATGCCCGGGCAGCATGGCTGCAGAGCTGAAAACACTTTCCTGCCAGGAAAAAAACCAAACAAAAATGGCAAGGTGCTTCATTTGTATTAAGGCTAATCATCCTGTCCCACAAAGCCCTGAATTTCACCTGGTGAAGGGTTTCTGCTGCTGGCAGGCTGCCAGGAGAGGGTGCACAGCAGGGCGAGAGGCGGGACACACATGGGGAGCAGCCCCCCAGCCTGCACGGGTGCTCCGCACTGACGCAAAATAGGAACGACTCAGAGCCTGGGTCTGCTTAAACTAAATGAATTGCTCGGATATTAGAGCTGAAATTGTGTTCCATGACTGCAAATCTGTGCAAGAATATATTGTGCTATAACATAGATTTCAATTACTTTCCAACCTTCAGCGTGATGATGCGACAGTACGCTCCTCTGTCAGAGTTTGCCAGCATGCTCTTACTTTTATTTCTCCTGTTAAATGTGGTCTTTGTTGTGCTTCATTGATCTCTGAGCATATTCTGCTGTTTACAACTTTGATAATCTTTGTGTAATCTTCAGGGGTAATTGAATTCCAACAAACATAGCTGAATTTTAAACACCACGCAGATTTAAGTACATTGAAAAGCCATGATATGAAAGTCAAACCTGGAGACAGGGAGAAGCACTTGCCCTCGGCTCCTTTCCTGGAAACAGGGAGCTGAGCCAAGCCCAGAGCCAGGGGACATGAGGAGCAAATTAGGAGACATGGCTGGGGATGGGACAAAACCTATTCCAGAGTTTAAACCTGAGTAGTAAATATGTCATTTAATGATTTTGAATATACAAACCCAAAACACTTCTGTATTTGCACAAAGTCCTAGGGAATTCCACTGCGTCTCACTCTCTGCTAGGATGGGATGCAGTCAGCAGCTTTCAATCTTTGTTTAAATACCTAGGGAATTGCCCCGGTGCAGATAAATTATTGTTTTTACGGGCATATTTTGTAAATTAGACAAAGGGGGAAATGTTCTGGTTGGATTTTGATGTAAAAGTTTTTTTGCAGAGCCCTAGGGGCACACGCACAGGGCTTTCATAATCACTATCATTATTTATTATTTGCAGCACCAGGAATGTGCCCAGCCCAGCCCAGGCATGGCTCCTGAGCAGGCACCGCACTCCCACTGCCAACGGCCCACAGGCACCAACCAAACCTTCCCCTTGCCGAGATGCTGTTGCCGCATCCCCTCTGCCCCGAGCCCGGGCAGCGCTGCTCCCTCCCACCCCTGCTGACCCCCAAGCCACTGCAGTTAGTTACAGCCTCCCTTCAGGTGCTGGAAGAACAGATGTCTTGCTTGAGGCCATCAGATTTTTAATGCATCTCCTACAAACTTGAATTTCCTATACTAGCCTCACTCAGGATGTAGGGGGACTGCTCAAGTACACTATAAATTAGTATGCTAGCAGAGCTTCTCCTGGAAGGGGTATAAGCTCAGTCAGACAAGAAGGAGCCTCCAGAAATCTCAGTGCTGGAAGGTAAAACTTGCTGGTCTCCTGCTATTTGTGCTGGAGCTGCGAGTGGCGGGTTTATTGAAGCGGCAGCACACAACGGCCTCCGCGCAGCGAAGATTTCCTGCCGAAGGGCCTGAAACACACGGAAGGGTCCCCACGCAATCGAAAGAAAAGGAATTACAGGTTGTCTGGCTAGAGAAAAGGGATATTGAATCTAATCTGAGCCGGTATAATTTGGAAATCCAATTGCACTTGTCCATCAGCAAAGGCAGCAACTGGCAAGGGGAGCCCGGAGGCTGCGGACGATGGGAGCCCAGTGCACCAGGGCAGGGGCTCAGCTCCACAGCCACACCGGGCAGAGGAGCCCCAGGGAGGTGAAAGCCTCTTAGTCATGCTACAGCCCACAGCCCTCTTCCCAGCAGGCTGTAAGCAGACCGGTGCAGACACGGGAGCCAGGCGCAGGACAAGTGCTGCCGGGGCTGGACAGGGAGAAGCAGGCGTAGAGGGGAAAAGCAGCTCGGGGCAAACCCCCCGCCTTCGCTGGCTGCACCAGGAGATGCAGGGAGGGAAATTCAGGTGGTGCTCATCCCATCAGGTCTGCTGGGGTGCTGCAGCCACCCCCCATCCCCCAGAGACCACCAAGGCTTTCCCGGCACCTCCCTCCTTGGAGGTTTTCCAGCTGACACCAGACACTGATTACCATTGATTGAAATGTTCCTGCTAGGATTTTTAACTCAGGCTCAGATACTTCCTCATATTTCCCTTGCCCTAAGTCATTACATTGATATTCTACCAGAAGCCAGACAGAGTTTTTCAAGGTCCTTGATGGACTCTAGCGCTCCAACCAAGGCTGAGTCTCTCCGCATGGCTCCAACTCAGCCCATTGCTGAAGGGCTCCTGCAAACCACTTACAGCCATTTCCTACCCCATTTCCCCCAAGCCAGGAGGCTTAGAGGGCTCATCAGTATTTCAGATGTGAAATGTAAGTGACTTTGCACCCAGACCTGAGTAAGAATGAAAAAGTCTGCCTTGCAAAGTGCATGACATGGGCTGTTCCCTGGGTTGCAAGATGGGAGGCTGCCCCGTGCTTGGTGACCAAGGTCTCCCACCAAGAAAGGTGCCAGCTCATCAGCTCTGCCTCTCACTGTCTGCAGGGTGAATGGCAAGGACATCTGTGAAGGTGCATCGGGCTCAGGGAGCAGCCCCTGTTCTCAGCCCTGCAGCCAGACCCTGGTCCCTTTACAGGCAGAGAAAGAGAGACCCAAACTCTCAGGCTCAGGTGCATCTCCTGCAGGACTGGGAGACCCCAAAAGAGCTCCAGGGCTGTCCCTGTCCTGATGGGGAGGTGGGGAGCAGGCTCCAGAGGTTGCACTGTTTGGATGTCACCAGGTCCTCCCAGCAGCATGGTGCTGAGCATCCCACCAGCAGGAGAGCTGGAACAGAGCCTCTCACAGCCATTATGCCCCCCACATGTGCTTGATTTCCTGTATTAAAGAGCAGAATTATAATGAGACTTGACATTAAATTCCATAAAAAGTCAAGCTAATCAGTGACCAAACCTGTAATTGATTCTTTTGCTAGTTCAATACTTAATGCTACATGTTAAGCAATAGAATTTTACAATTTGCTAGCACTTCACTTACAGAGAATTAAGCAATAAAAATCCATTCTGAGCACAAACAGCAGGAAGGGAGCCACATCCTCTAATAAGTGAACGAGCCAATAAAGTGGCTTAGCACCTGCATCAATATCTGTTTCTTCAAAATATCTATCCCACGTGAAACCTCTTTAACACATGCAAGCACAGTTTGAAACCCCCCTGGGTGGGGATGCTGGAGCAGGAATGCCACAGATGGGGGCTGGAGAGCCTGCAGCCCACACCCCAGCGAGGGGGCACCTGCTCCCCCCACAGCCACAGCACCCAGCCCCCTGGGTTGCTCAGCCCAGCAGAGCAGCTTGCCCCATGAAGCTCCTGTGGACAGGGCCCTGGGTGCAGATGTGCGGGAGCAGGACCCACATCCAGGCACCAGTTCCCTGTGCAGGGAGCAGAGCTCCCAGCAGCCATGGGTCCCAGCCACCCCTGCACAGGTGGCAGCACTGGAGGGGACACGATGCTTTAAAAAACCTCTGCTTTTTAGGAAGGTTGTTTCTAAGCTTCCTGCAACATTTGCTTTATTCTATTCAATGCAAAATTCAGAACAAGGAAACAGCTTCCACAGCCATTGCCCATTGACAGGTATCAGAACTCAGTTAAAAACTGTTTTCTTTAAATGCAAAATTGCTAGCATTTTTCTTTGCCTACTGTTCTCAAAGGTGCTTTCCTCTGTTGATCTTTTGTTGTTTTCCAGCACAAGTCAAACCTTTGTCTTAGAGCAGCGAGATGCTTCTGATAAACGATTAACCCGCAGCAGTAACGGGAGAGCCACTAGCAGCAGATCTCCTGCACCCCCAGGAGCGGAACACTGTCCATTCATTTCCCAGGTCATGTCCTGACTTCCAGAAAAAAAAAAAGCCCTTTTGTTCTATGACTTGCTGCTTCCAGGGCATTGGTACCAGCACAGACAGCACACAGCAGCTCCACCATCCACTCTTTACAATGACAGCAGTTTGTAGACCTTTTCTAAAAAGGCTTATTTCTCCTGCAGCAGGAAGAGTGAACAGGGCTTTTCTCTGCTGGGTGGGATGCAGCAGCCAACACAGGAGATCGTATAGCATATAGAGAGGCTGTCCTTACCCATGGCACCACAGCCCCAGTTTGCTCCCGGTGAGAAATGACCCCTAACCCTTTCAGCTCTAGCAGGTGGTCAGGGGAGGGGGTGCCAGGCAGGGACATCCCCCCCCCAGGAGCCACACTCCCCTCAGCTTCTGCCCCATCATCACCCTGTCACCGGTCCTGCCCAGGGAAGGTGGGCAGCTGTGCAGGCGAGGTGTCCTCCGGCAGCTCCTGCCCCTGCAGCCCCCTCCCCTGGGTGGAGGGCCCGGTAGGCACCGGGCACAGGGTGTGGTGGGTGCAGCACGATCCTCAACGGGTTTTACTTCTGGAATGGCCTCAGCTGGTCCCTGGACAGAGAGGCAGGAGAGACACGCTTTGGAAATACAGTTATTATCATAAGCGGACGTGCCGCTCCCGGTCTCTGCGGGGGTCGGGCACCCTGCCGCGATGATTCAGGGAATCTGTCGAGGCACATTTTATGAATTCCACTGAAGCTGTGGAATCACTGCATTAGGTGAATATCTCAATGGTTGTCAAGTCAGCCACGTGCTGTAAGAGCTGCTTTACATCGTCCAGACCAGAGAGAGCAGATGCTCATAAATAACAGTCATTTTCTCCACTGCTTTCAGCACTAACCCAGCACGGCCTGTGCATCTCACCCAGAGGTCACAGCAGCACATGCTGCAGACCCAGATCCATTTTCCTGGGCTCTTTTTGGGGGCACTTCTTAAAGGCTGCAGAGATGCTGCAAAGGTGCCTCCTGAGCCACAACAGAAACACTGAGTGCCTGGACCCCTCCTGACACAAAGCCAAACCAGCCTGTGCATCACACACAAAGCTGTTCTTTGAGGAGCAAAGCGCTGAGCAAGGAGAGTCTGATTAGGACCTATCTGTCCTGGGCACGGGTGCGCAGCCCTGCAAAGTCTTCCCACTACAGCCCTAAGCCAGGCACGCCGTGCTGTAGGATTGAAGTGCTGAACCACAGCAAGGAAACAGATCTATAGCCCTAGAAAAACCTGCTGAATTAGAACTTTAAGCAGTACTGAATCTCAGTTTTAATAATGCAGATTAACACTGCTGAGAGATGTGACAGAGCAAATAAAATTTCACTGAGCCAGAGGAGAAAGTAGAGAAATTAAACCCTATTATGGGACAACAGAAAGAGGCTGAGGGAGCTGCTGCTGCTGCACAGGACCCCAGGCAGGCGAGCAGGGTCCGGAGCTGCGGTGCAGCAGCCGGCAGAGCCCCAGGGAGCCGGCATGGCTGCTGTCGGAGACTTCAGGCAGCACTGCTGGCTCCTGCAGATTATATCTTCAAAAGATACCTGGCTAATGATTTTGTGCCTGACAGCTTCAAGCGTTAGACAATTTGTACAGTACAAGAATATGTCTGAACACTTGTCACTGAAGGCTTGGAAAGGACACTTTAAAAGGTCATTTGCTGTGACCATGCACCAGTCATGCCCTGCATCCATCATGGGCACATCCATCACACTCTGCAGCCACGTTATGTAAATAGCTGAAGTACTCAAGCGAGATGTGCTGCTGCCAGAACAGCGAGGATGTCTGGTCCCAGCACCCCACACACATCCCTTCACCACCTGCAACCCTGGTCTGGCCATGCTCAAGAGGCTGGGGAGGGAGAAAGTGACAACTTTGGTTTAAGGGCTTCTGCTGTCTCCTGGGGAAGCAGAGGAAGCAACTGAAAATACAGGTGCCCACACAGATGGGAGGGAGGCAACAGCTGACTGGGCAAAGCCAGGAGCTCTTGGAAGCAGAAAAAAGTTACAGAACAGCAGAACAAACTCTGACTGGGAAGGAAAAGGAGACAGATTTTTGGCAACAAAATAAATTCCAGCAACGGCAGATCCCATTTCTAGGGAAACAGCAAAGACACCAATTGGTATGTACATTCTCCACTTATATTCAGCAGACACTTTTGTTCCACACTCAGAACCATTGTGCCTGTTTGTCACACACAGGTAAGTGCTTACAATCAGTGACTAGCTGAGGACGTCACGATGACAGTGACTATAACAATTCTCAGTGTCCCATGCCTGAAAAACGCCTGTCTGTGAAACCTGGGAAGAGGCAGAAGGATAAAGTGTCTGGCCCATTGCCCGTTTCAGTCCAGGCTTGGGGCTGGGGGGGATTGCAGTGCTCGGGAAAGCTATAAGGGGACAAATGAGGAGCCTGGAATTTAGAAAAGCTGAAAGGAAGAGTTACCTGCAGTGGGCTACAGACTCCGCTGGGGAGGGATTGCAGCCTCTAGGGAAACAACAGGACAGCACACAGCGGGCTCACGAAGACAGAACAGGCGGGATAAGTCCAGCTGGCACTGAGCAATGGAAAACTGGCCTTGTCAAACAATCCCCACCTCCTCCTTCAATGAGATTACAAGTTGGGTTAATTAAGGCAATTACACTGATGTAACGGGCTTCTGTGAGGTGTTTGGCACCATATCACATGCCACTCCGAGTGAAATATTGCGCTCCACACCAGAGCCTGAGCTAAATGGATTAAGCAGCAGCTGAAGTGCCTGTCAATGAGGAATCCTCATCAAGGTGTTACCTCTCGGGGACAAGCACAGGTCAGACACCGCTCAGCCTTGTCACCAACATGGACACACCAGGCAGCCCTGCCACACTGGACCTGGGCACAGGGAGCTGGGCATGGGGCCAGCTCCTGCAGGAGCTGCTTCCTCCACAGCACCGACCTTGTGAAGCACTCGAGATGTGCTGACAAGCAGCTCAGCATAAGGGTCCCAGCATGAGGTGGTGGCCAAACGGGCTGACATGCAAACAGAGGCACCAATTAGGAGAAGGGAGGAGGACTTCTTCATGCAGCTTTGGGGAGACACAGCAGGAATATCACATCTGTTCCCCTTGCATGCTGTGATGGGGTGTGAAAGTTGTAGAGAAGGAACAAGAGCCACAAAACACAGGTGAAAGATTCAAGAAGACACCTGCTACTGAACAGCAAAGCCTGGACCAGATCAGCAAAGAGAAGCAAATGGCAGCAGCAGCCCTGGAAGTCAGCTCATGATCCATGTCCGTTCTGGTGGACATTTGGAGATGTGGTACTACTTCAGCACCGTCCTTTCTGCCCAGGCTGGGAGCGAGAGCAGCACTCCCCAGGTGCTGGCATCAGTAGAGGCAGGTACCCCACATGGTCAGCTGGGACATGGAGAGCTGTGACCTCCCCCAGAACATTTCTTCAGGGGAGATCCTTGGAGCAGTGGCAGGTCTAACCTTGCTGCTCAGGACACACACCTGAGTGTTCAGGGCCGAGTCGCTGCCCCAAATGCATTCTGCACTCCTTTGGTGGCATTTTCCCTCCAATGCCAAACACCTTATCAGGAAGGTGTCTGCTGCAGCCCAAAGTCCTCAACCATGAAATTAGATAGCTCTACCTTGCCCTCCAATTTTTGACAGTTAATATCTCCTACAGAATATACACCACAGCTCAGGGGCATTTCCCTGACTCGGCCAACCAGAAACGCAGTCTCCACATGTAGATCTCTAATTCACTGGGGTGCCTTCCTCCTTTGCAGATCAGCCTCAGCACCAAGACCAGAAGCTTGCCTACTACAGCAAGGGCTCCAGCAAGGGTCCTCTCCTGCACCTAACTCTGAGGCCCATTTGCATTACTTAGAGCTTGAAGAACATGGTGGCACTGACACCTCCCTGCAGACATCCAGTTCCCCTTACCCCCATTCCAGCACTGGGATTGTCCCCAGCAGCCCATCCCTGATGCTGTGCCACAGCCTGTGCCTGTCCTGGAAGAACTCTGCACTGTGAGGCCAGGACAGGACCAACGGAAAAGGGGCAAAAAGCCCCAGCTTACACAGGGCTGCCCGGTGGAGTCCTGCTCTGTTTAGACATCCCCTAGGACTAGTACCACAAGCCACAGGTGATGTTGCAGACATTACACCCAGTCCTAGATGGCTCCAGTAGAGGCTGATCCCAAATCTTACCTGCTCTCGCTCCCAGTTGACACCAGGATCTCTTGGGCTCCAGAAGCAGCTCTTCCCCTTGTTGTGCCCGCAGAAATAGGCACTGCAGAGAGCCATCCATCCAAACGCAGGCTGAGCATCTGCCAGGAGCCCAAGCTGTCATTTGACTACCTTCTTCTGGGGTGTTTTAAAGAGAGTCTTAAAACTGACAACAATCTCTACCTGGGTGTGTTGCGGAGCAGGCAGTGGTGAGGAGCTGGATGCCTGTGCACACAGGTGCCGGGCTGCGGAGGACTGGCAGAAAACTCCAGGGCCCACACACTGCTTCACATCAGGATGCTCCCCACTGGCACCTCTGTGCCAGCAACGTGGCACCCCTCTCACCACCCGGGGGCAGAGAGAAGAGCCAAGAAGGAGCCCCCCAGAGTGCCCCCTGCCCCAGCGGAGTGAGCACAGGGCTCCAGCACAGACGCACAGGAGGAGTGGGCATCACACAGCCCAAGGACAGAGCTGTGGGCACACCACAGCCTCTCAGGGAGCTGGGAAACAATCCCAAGACCTGCTGGCCCCTGCCCTGAGAACCTGGGAAGCAGCGGCCTTTGCCTGTTGGCTTTCTCAGGCTGCCAGCAGAAAGGCCCCACTGCCTGCAGGGTGCATGAGGGGGACAGGGGCACCCAGGGCACGTCCAGCACCTGGGGCCAGCTCATCTCTGGAGGGAACATTCCCACCCTGACCCAAGCACACTACAGCCACACACAGCCCCAGGCACACAGCGATGTCCTGGACTCCTGGGGAGAGGGGGAAAACCCCATTGTTTTTCCTGCCACTCCTACGATGGCTCTGACAATCGAGGAGCATCCAATCTTCCAGGAGACTGATAGAGAGAGGATGCTGGTGTCATTATCAAGTTAATTAGAAAAACTCAAATGGAGCTTTAAACATTTTTATAATACATTTGGGCCTTTTTGGCAGGATTATGGCATCTTTTGGGTTTCCATTGCCTATTAAAGCATTCTCAGTAGTGCATATATAAAAGCCATGTGATCTCAGCTCCTTGCTGCTTTTTTTCTTATTTTAAAGACATCTTTTTTCAGGAAAGATTTATTAAATATTGTAATCAGTTAAATTCTGGCAGCTTAAACATTTTCTTTAATAGCCTTGTTAAATGTGGATTAGATTTAAAATCCCTGCCTCTGAACTCTTGAGCAGCAGTATTTATATGCAATGTTAAAAAAATTAAAAGCTTTACAAAGTGGTAATTACTCCTCTGCTGCAAGAAGAAAGAGACTGACTTTCTAAGTTATTTTAAGGCAAGTTTTCCAGCCTCACCCTTCCTGGGCAATACTACACAAGCATAATTTATTCTTCCTGAAGTATTTCTTACCTCAGGAGGGTTTTATCACTTGCAAGGCCCACACCATTTAAAGCTCTATCAGCTTTAGCTTTGCTTTGTGATGCCACGAGCAGCCAGAGGCCCTTGCAGGACCCTGCTCTTGCTGATCCCCCCCCCCCCCCAGCAAGCAGGAC
>WUAM01000250.1:390078-414678 GCA_024336885.1 Actenoides hombroni | reverse complement strand
GCTGCCAGGGATGCTGCGGTGGTGATTTAGGGAAAAGCCTCCCCCTGCTCGTCGAGGGGCTGGGGGTGATCACCTCATCTGGGCAGAGGTGGTAGGAACAGTTGGAGCAGCAGTGAGGGTGCTGCTGAGCAGGAGGAACCACAGGATGCTGTTCAGAAACGGGCCACCTGCGAGCAGAAGTGCTTGAGGGCATCAGGCAGGAGATGCAGGGGAAAGTCCCCAGCATCTACCCAGTGAGATGTGCCCAGGGTGGAGTGGCAAGCGGGAAGCAGCTTGGGGAGCTCCTGCCCCACAGATGGCACACCCCCACTCTGGCCCACGCTCCCGCTGCACACGGTGGTCTCGGCACCATCCATCCAGAGGAAGAGGGACTGCGAGAGCCCACCCGCAGCATAGCACACAGCATCAACACGGGGCTTATTATGTTAAAAAGGGTACTCACCAGTGGCCCACCACCACCCCTGCTATGCACAGCCCCCCCTGCTCCATGCAGAGACTTTGGAGGGGCTGATGGGGCATGAAGGATGGATGGGTGGGTGGTGCATCTGCTGCCGGTCTCGTTACAGTCACGGAGGTGGCCGTGGCATCAGGCTTTTACCGGCTGAGCTGCTCGGTGAATTACAGCAGATTCTGCATTGTGGTAATATGATTTTTTTCAATATATTCTGTTTGGATTGGCAGGTTGGTCTCACTCTTTCTCAACTGACTGATAAAGCACTAGACAGGGGATTAGTCCTCTTGGAAGCTAAAGAAAGAGGTAATTTGGGTTGTTTATAGCCTGCAGGGGTAGAATCAAAATGTACAATACTGAGAGAGTCAAACTTTTACAGCGTGTGGCGCGGCTATAACTCAGAGCAAGTATCAAACATTAGAGTCCTGTGAAATGCATTCCTGTGACAAAAGGCTGGAAAGGCAGAAAGAATGAGAGGAATTAATCTGTTCTAGGGACAAATATTGTAATGAAGACAGGAAATGCCAAGAAAATTAACCCCTGCCTGGGCCAGTTTTAGCACTGGACTGCTTGGCCCAGAAGTCTCGCCTCTGGACTTTGGGTGGTGTCAGAAACGCCCCAGAGAGTTGCTGCTGGGTACGTGTCAGAGCAGCTCCAATCTGACCTTGGCTTTCCTGCATTAAAAGAATAACAGCTTTCCCTCAACTGGGTTTTGCTGGATTTTCATAGCTATTAAATCTAATTGCTGAGATAGAGTTATAAAATTATAATTTTAACCATGCAATTTAGATGGAGTAACTGGTCGTCTATTTCTGTGATTATCCCTGATTATTAAATGAACAGCTGCCTCCAAATATGTTTGCAACAAACTAATTCAATGAATGCATGTGCCTGAATATTCATGCCCCTGCTTCACAGCACAGACTTTTAAGACTTTTTCAGCGTTGCTTTAAAAGTTAATTTATCCCAGCAATTTAAATGAGTACAGTTCCATCGGTGTTGGTTAGTGCTCCAGACTTTAGCACTAAGTTTGGCAGCAAGCGAGGGTGTCCCAGCCCCTGCCTCAGTGTCCGCTGGCAGCAGAGCCCTTTCAGCGCAGACAGACGTCAGTGTTCGTGTTGGTTCCAGGCTGCTCCCGTGTCTTGTTTGCGGGTTTGACAACCCTTCTCCACATGGCACTAACAAAATGTGACACTCCACAGTCTGTTTGTTTTAGCTTTTCCACTAAATTTTGCAACCACGCCAAGTATCTGGGAAATAACCTGCCCTCCCCACGTGCTGAAATATGGGTAAGGCCGGCCAGCGCGACAGGCAGCGAGCAGCTCCCCCGGCCTGCCTGGCCAGCGCCGAGCTGAGGAGTGGCTCACAGGCAGCTCTGCAGTCATCCTTTCACCAGGGATTTCATTTTCCTCCTCATGAAGGAGGTGCCCCCTCGATGCTGCCAGCCAGATTAATGGGTGGAGGGGCTGGGAGCATCTGCTCCAGCCTGCAGTGAGCAGGGGACAGCTCCAGGGCAGCCCCACAGCAGCGAGCGACCGCCATGTTGGGAGTCAAGCGATGGCAGCGGGACACTGAGTGCCCCTCATACATGAGCATGTGCCCCTAGGGCAGCAGCAGACAGCACGGGCTGGGGCAAAGCTGTGCCAGGGGCTGAATCTCTGCGGAATCAGCGCCACTCACCCCAGCAAGAACATTAAATATATTTCTTGTACTTATTTCTCTGCACACTCTTCCCAGTAAGGTGCACTTTTACTGACTAGTAGAACATATTCATGATATTCATGGCATTATACAGATTGTTAAAAAAATAGGTATTACCCTGTAACACAAGCAAGTGCCCAAGAGTAGCTATTTCACCCGATGCTGCTCGTATCATGATGCACCGGAGTCTACTCTGCGGTCTCCCCACCTCCGTGGCAGCGTGAAGCCTCTGGAGCCTGACAGGAACCTCGTGCCCTTAGGAACGTGCTGGGATTTCCATACCTACCGGAGAGGAACAGCTGCTGCTTGGGGAAGAGGCACGGCTCCCCAGCTGCATTTCTGAGGTGCCTATTAGGCAAATGCTGCAGCCGATGCCTGGGCTCTCCCGGCCCCATCCTGTCTCCCCCAGGAGCACTGGCAGCCTCTCTGCTGGAACAGCCAAGAACCAGCCCAGAAAGCCGAGCCTAGTTCGGGGCAACCTCTGACTGCAATGTCTTCTTCACATCCTCATAGACACGTCCCTTGGCAAGCAATCACCATTTAAAATAAAAGTCTTTTAAAAGCTTTTATTAAAGATCCAAGGGAAAAAAAAAAAAAAGAGAAAAAATCTGTTAAAGTATTTGAAATGTAAAGTAGGGCTTTCATTTTAACAGCATCTCTGATTCCTTTTGTCTCCTTCTGTATAGAGGTTTCACAAGAATACACACGGTTTGACAGACTTTCAGATGATATTAAAGATGGCAATATCTGATTCTGGGGGAAAAGAAACAGTTTAACTGCAACAGGCAGGAGCTGTTGGACTCTGACCTGCCACTTTTCAGAACCAGACAGACAAATGCCCATGGAAAGGGAAGAGAAAGGTGGTCCCGGTACCGCCCTGCAGCCGCATCCTCTGAGGGACCTCTCTCCCGAGTGCTGGGACAGGGGTGGTGGGAGCTGTGAGCACCAGTCCCTTCCCCTCCCCACCACCTTTCCCTCCACAGTGCACATCCTTCCACCAGCACACATCCTTCCACCAGCACGCATCTCTCCACCAGTACACATCCTTCCACCAGCACACAACCCTCCACCAGCACGCATCCCTCCACCAGCGCATCCTGGGCCCCACAGCTGCAGAGTGCCTGAGTCTGACTGGGAGGTCCCCACCTCTGCAGTGTCCCATGTCGAGACAGTTTTCTGATCTTCCCAGTTTGTCCCAGCAGAGGGGTTGCTTCCAGCTCCCCCTTGAATTCCGCAGCTAGAGGAGTCCTCATCCCCTCCGCAGTCACTGCTCTGCAGGAGCCCTGAACCAAGACAGGGAAGGGGGAACCTGTCCCAGGAGAGGGGCAGGGGGGTGCCCAGCAGAGCTTCTCCCAGGGAAGGGACTGGGAGGGTGGGGAAGCCACTGGTTCTACTGGGTCATCCCAGCCAGGCAGGGCAGAACTGGGCTTCCTGCCCTGGGAGCCCAGGCTCGGCAGGGAAATCGCTGTCTTGGAGCCAGGGAGACAGAAACAGGCACCACGAAACACTCCTACTGTTCTAACAAGAACCAATAGATTAAAAAGCTAGTTAAAAATTCATCCAAGAGAGGCAGAGTTTCCCAAGCATATCAGAGTTAATATTTATAAAGGGGATTGTTGCTCAGTCTCAATTATCCTAAAAGCTTGGTACAATTGATGCATTGGAGAAACCACAAACACAGGCATGTCAAGGGAAAACCATTCCCTGTGACCGCTAACAAAATGCAATCAGATCTGTAACATGTGGAGCCAATTGATTTTCAACAAGTTATACAATGTAAACAAATGATTGATTCTCGAGCTCCTTTTATTTCTGAGCAAGCAGTCAGAAATCTCTCCAACTACTCGGAGCAGGTAAGGCTGGTGGTAAACAAGGGCTGCAGAGGGGCAGCGTGCAGTCCTTTCATCAGCCTGCGAACAGCAGGAGCTTTGATTTCTTCTTCCCCCAGCCCCTTAAGCAGCCACTAAATAATCAACAACCCCCTGACCATATGAAATCTTTCTGTTGCCAGTGGTCATGTTGAACCAGCTTCTGCCTTCAGTGAGAGTCAGGAGTTTTTTATTGCTTTTGCATTTTGCCTCCTCTGATGTTCCCAGCCTTCCTCTGATTTACCCGAGACAGATGAGACGGGAATATCTCCAAGAGCTTTATCACTTCTCTCTGTCAGCGGCAGCTGCTAAGTCAACAGTGCGGTGGTGTGTGTCTGGGCCGGCGGTGCAGAGGTTGCTCAAATCGTTCTCCGCTCCCACTGAAACCAATAAGCTATACTCCACTGCATCGACTCTGTTCCCGAACCGTGCCCCCGGTTATGTCAAATTAAATCTCAGCCCATCACCGGCAGACTGCCAATATCAGCACGCATCCCTGGGCACCACCCGGGGCAGGGGCGTGGGGATGGGCACCCCAGGAGCTGGGGCTGCAGCTGCCGGTGCAGCACCCACACCCCCCACCAGCAGGGCCAGGGGCCACACAGGGAGCTGCAGGGCACCAGGATGGCAACCACCAGCATGTCCCACTCCAGACCCAGCTGCCTCCACCACTGCCATGCAGGGATCTGAGGAGCACGGGTGCTGCCGCTCAGGGAGCCGCACGCACGGCCGTGGACTGGCTCTTGTGAAGGTGAAGCAGCTTCTCTGCACAGCTCATGGTGACCACACGCCTCTGCACCACCTGACCCCACCAGCCATGCACCCCACTGCATGGGCCTGTCTGCGCAGGCACTGCAGAGACTGCACCCAACACGTCCCATCGCATCTAGGCATCTCCCACTGCTCATCCTCGGCTCTGCGCGAGCACCTCCTCTCTGACCGGTACCCAGACCTCTGTGGGAGGGGTGGCCTGTCATCCCAGTGAGCACAGCCTGCTCATGCTCTGCCTTGTATTCTACTCATCCAGCACTCTGCTTCCCCTTTTTCCCCTCACTTACACTCCTGGTCCCATCCTCCTCAGCCTTGTGGCACTGGAGTGGTTTTGGCGACACGGAGACACCAGCACGGGGCAGAGCACGGTCCTGGGGCAGCTTCTCTCAGCTTGGTTTCTGAGCCCCGCAGCAACACCGGGCTGCGGTGGAGATTACTAGTAAAGCATCTGAGTGGATGAGAGTCACATTGCCATGAACCGTGTTAATTATTGCAACAATAGCAATAAAACCACATTTCCACAGCTCTGCAACCTGCTTGTTCACACCCTGTTTGCAGGATGATGTGCAGCCCGGTGTTTCTGTAGCGCAGGGTCCCAGGGGAGGGGGACCCACGGCCTCTGTCCCTCATCCCCAGGGGACACCAGCCTGGAGCAGCTTTACCAGCCCCTGCAAGCACAAGGGAGCTCCTGGGGGCATGGGAAGGGCTGGCAGCAGGGCGGAGGGGTCACCTCCCTTGTGACCACAGGTGAGGGGGGACTGGGCTGCCAGCCCCCGGCAGTGTCTGTGGTGGCACATGTGCTGTGCGGGGGTTGCATGCCTGCAGCGTGTCGCACGGCTGTTGGGCACAGCGCCCGCTCCCAGAGCCAAAGTCTGGCACCATTCCCCACAAGTGGGCACAAATCATCCTAAAACACAAACAAAGGAGGAGGCAGCAGAGTCATCACTTACCCAGAGATTCCTGCACAGGGAGGGACTTCACCAGGGCCAGGAGTATTTCGGTTTAAAATTCAACCAGTCTTTTTAAAGGAGATTAAAACTCGTAATGAAAGCAGCCACGAGTATCTGTGATCTCACAGCAAAGACTTTCCTGGCTCTTTCAGAACTTGCCCTGTTCCCATTACAATATCAGTACAATTCTGCCTCTTTATTTCAAGCTTGCAAGATATTTATATTTCAAATAATTTTACAGAGTTCGACTGTGAATTGCAAGCTGTTTTTTCTGCTTATGTATTAAATGCATGCGTGTGTCCAGGGCTAAGCCTTATTGCCGTGTAATTTGTACGTAATTAACCATGTAGAAACCATAATACATTGTGTTTGGAAGAGTTACATCCAGTTAATCTAATTGACTAATAACATGTTTTCATTTAGCAGCACGTACAGTATTTCCAGTGATTGAATTAATGTCATGTTAACGTCTGCTTTTTGCAACAACATTTGGCATAAATTGCATTAAAAATTGATGTTCGTACAAATGTATTTTGAATACAGCTCAGCATGTGGCCCAAGAAAACACTCCTGTTTATTAAATCAGCTCGGTTTGCCAGTGCACTCTGAGAAGTGGCACCACCAGTGCCCTGCTCTGCTAGCCGGTGGGACCTGCAGACCACTGGCACCCAGTCCTGCCCTGGTCCGAGCCTCCCCGGCTGCAGGACGGGCTTTTCACTTCCTTGGGCCGGCGGTGCGCAGGGTTACAGCTTCCCTGCATCGCCTCCTGGAACAGGGTTTAAAAGGAATCTGTCTTGACAGAGAGACTAGGCTGGCAAGCTCTGGGCACCCGCTGGGGAGGAGGCAGACCTGGAGGCACAATCAAGCCGTGTCCCTCGGTGAACTCCCCACTGCTGTGCCTGTCTAGCCTGCCTGCCTTTCTCCCACGGCGGCCGCGAGGACAGAACAGCGACGTGCTCCGCAGCCTCCTTCCTCCGGCTGTGTTTGCACATGGGCCCCGGGGAGCCGGATCAATGTGCCCGCGGCCGGGAGACCAACACTCCCTTTGACCTGCCACGGGAAACGAATCGAATGGCACAGACCGGGCCCCTCTCCGGCAGCTTTCCATCTTGGGAGGCACGAGGAGAGCTCAGCCTGCGGATCGCAGCCAGCGCCCAGCAGCACCCGAGCCTCTTGCCACCAGTCCAGTGAAGGAGCCCCAATTTCTGCCTCACACCTGAGGTGGCTCCAGAAGCTGAAAGAAAGTGTCTTTGTGGGCTGCTTCACGCTCATCATCAATCCCTAGCTTCAGCCTAAGCCAAAAGCAAAAATATGGAAATATAGGGGCAGAGGATGTGTTGGCAGCACCACAACATGGCCCAGACTGGAGATCCCTGGAGCCCACTGGAAGGATGGGCTGCCCAGGGGGGAGGACACGCTCATCACAGCATTGCCCGTGCCACCCCAGCAGGAGCAGGAGAGGACGAGGGTAGTGCCCTGCCAGGAGCCACAACCACCTCAGTTGGTGAGCCCTCACCCACCCCAGTGCCAGTACCAGACCCTAAGCCCCAGCACGTCCCGGCTGGGGGGCAGAGCCCCCACCGTGCTCACCAGGACTCCCCCAGACCCCAGCCTGCCAAGACACCGCGGGACTGCGGGCATCTCCTGTGTGCATTTCAAATGTGCTTAAATAAAAAATCAGCTCCAGGCTGGTGCACAGGCTGCGGGGAGGAGAGAAAGGCAGAGCTCCCGGGATCTGGGGCTCCCCGGGCTCCCATCTGTGCCAGCGGGCTGGGCACGCTCCTGGACTGGCACACGAGGGTCCCGCTAGGCCGCATGTCGCGGGGTGCCTCTCCCCTCTCGTGTGCACACATGCACACACACACCTCCCCGCCCTCCTGCCTCCTTGCAGCGTTCAGGAGTTCCTTTTTCTCTGCAGTGAATAAATAACAAGAGCGAGGTTTTGATTCTGCATGGCAAAGATGCAGCTTTGAGGGCTGCCTGTGATCGCTCGGAGCCTGCTCGCTCTGCCTTTGTTGAACATCACTACTAGAGAGGAAAATAATGGCCTATGAAATTCAAGGTGCACAGTGGAGACTGTCAGGGAAAATGATGAGCCCACATGAGCTTTTTCCTTTTGTGCTTAAATTTACGTAGGGTGTATTGGGCTTCATTATTTACAGCCTGTGTCTTTCCTAATTCCTTTGACAGGTCCCCAGGTGGTGGTAGGGACATGCCAGCCCGGGAATGGTCTGAGGGGTAGCTCAAACACAAAGCCATGAACAGTTTCAGATCCATGTCCCCTTTGTCCCTCCCTCTCCCCTCTACACTGAAACATCTGAAATGCACATGCTGGAAACATAAAAGCAGACCTACTGTGCTGGTGCCAGTCCCCTCCTCAGGCTGTTACCTGTTGGGTGGCAGTGAGGCTGCTGCCTTTGTCATCGTCAGAGTGTCTCATCCTCAGTCACCCCAGCACCCGGCTGTGCCCTGCACACTGCTGCCCCAGCTCACGTCATTTTGGCACAGCTGGACGGGCCACCAGCTCCTCTGTGCACCCTGAGCTACCTGGGAAAGAGAGAAGATGGTACTTTCCTGCCTCCGACGGTCGGAGGCTGCTTGCAGGTGGCAGCAGGAGCACCCACGGCATGGTGCCGCTGTGCTCGTGGATAACAAGAGCCTTCCCAGGAACAGGAGCCTCCTCCTCCCTTTCCCAGTCCTGCCACTCTGGGCAGGGGGGATAACAGGCGTTCACACATCTCAACTCCACTTTATCTACTTAATCTTTATCTTTCTTCACTGATTATCTACGTGCTGTCACCAACAGATGTGGGCAAAGAGGGCAATGTCAGGGCTGGGAGTCTGGCTCGAGGTGGGGGCTGCCTCGAGCACCTGAGAGTCAGACCAGCCCCCTGAGACGACACGCGAACTTGGGGTCTCTACAGTGCTGTCAGAGGCCTAGAAACAAGCTTTACAGTAGTGCTCTTGCCAGGGGGAACCCAGCAAGCTCACGGGATGAGCATCCTGGAGTGGGAACCTTGGAAGTCCCAGCCTGCAGTCTGCACCTTCTCCAGCCTCAGCCCCAACCCGGTGTTGGAGCTGACTGTGGCTGTGGCAGGATCTTCCCTCCAGCGCCTGCCCAGGTCTGGTGCCTCTGGCCAAGGCTCCCAGCACTTAGGCAGCGCTGGCTCTCCACAGTCTGTATTTCTTGCTTCTCAGGGCCAGGGAGCAGAGGAGCCGTGTTCTGCACCACTGCACCTACTGCTCTGTCTATGAGAAACGGGGCAGGAAACGCAAAGCCTCGGTGTTCCTGGGAGCAGTAACAAAGCCTCTGACCTCTGACACTCTGCCTGCCGCTGAGATCATGTTTATAAGGACCACGGCTCCAACTTTCATTATGATTTTTTAACAATTTAAAATCAATTAAAGAGGAACATCTGCATGTAGCTAGGAGATAATGCTGAGCACTTCTCACACAGCCAGAGCAAACCAGGTTCCCTGGGAAGACGGATCTGAGTTGAAATAACACAGCAAACGCAGCAGGACATCGGGGCTCATGGCACAGCTCCGCTCAGAGCTGGGGAATGAGAGCCATGGATCTGCACATCACACCTTCACTGAACAACTAGAAAATCTCTGGAAGATGTGATCCTTGGCTCCCAGCCCTGCAGGTGGAGAATTTACTTAATTTAAAGCAACAGCTAAAATGAGATTTATTGGAGGAAATTGTATCTAACATCAAAGTGAGCGAACTAAATGCTTAAAGGTCACTTCTTTAAGTAAGTTCAAATAGAATACGTATTACAGAACTTGAGAGTAGTATTTTTACTTTAAAAGAGCACCGTTTGTTTCCTTTCAGATTTGTGAACAAATGTAGTGCTCCTAAACAGGGCATAGTTGCACCAGACCAAAGCACCTGCAGTGCAGCCAGGCACCCTGCAAAGCTCCCAGCAGCTCCACTCATGCACATGCATCCCAACGGGCAGCCATCAGCCTGGTCACCTCGTCCTCTCCTGCCACCTCTTCCCTCTGCCTGCACTGCTCCCTGCCCGGGGAATGATGCCCAGCCCGGCAGGCACCATCCTTCCTGCTCCGCTGGCGCTGGGAGGCCAGGCGGTCGGGCTGCAGAGAGCTGCCCGCTGGGTTACTGTGTGCACAGTTGGGCTGCTCAGCAACGTCAGACAAGCACCACCAGACAGCTGAACCCATGGGCTCTGCAGCACTAGGCTAAGCCCAGAGGAGGGGCACAGATGGCCTGGGGATGGGGTACCCCAGCACCCATCTCCCTGGGCAGGCACAAGGAGCCTGTCCCCAGCCATGCTTGGTGCCCAGCCAGCACTGGGTCAACCTCACTTGCTGTACTGCCAGGGAACATGGGGACTCTAAGACATATTCTTCCGTTTCCTCCTCCTTCCCCTGTAAAACTGCTTACAAATTTAATATCTCTTCTCTCTCTAGAATGTGTATTTCATTCTGGTGAAATACAATAACTTTCCTGCAGGGAAAACCCACGAGATCACCGTGTGCATGCTCTTACCCTCCTGTCAGAGCGGAGCAGCCCCTGACACGCAGCGTGACACGGAGACCTGCTGCCTCACCGGTGCTGCCTTCACCTGCTGGCAGGACACAGGGCAGCTCCCTCTGCCCGAGGACCACGGAGGGTTTCAGCTGGGGTGATGTACCGGAGCTGTCTGGGACACCACTGTCACAGCTGCTCCTGGCCAGGGACAGGGACACCAGTCACTCCTTAAGGCAGGTGGGCATGAGGGTGCTGGGACCCAAGAGACTGTAAAAGATGCCCCAGGTGGTCTGCAAACTGGGACTATTTCACAACTCTGGGGTGAGGAAAGTTCCTCTTCCCCAGTCTGCTGTCTTCTTTGCAAGTTATACAGGCTTAATTTCCCATTTCTCATCCAGTTGTTGCTCCTTAGCTCCCCGGGTGAGCACCACTGTGCACAACCTGTACTACAGCAGGGGATGCACTGGAGCTTGTCTACTACCACCAGTGTGACCAGCTTTAATCCCACGGCATCCACAGCCTATGTGGGAGCAACAAAGAGCTGCCTGCAGCAGGCGTGCCATTCAGCAGCACCTACCTGCATGCTCTGCCTCTAACGCCGTTTGCACACGGCGAGGGAAGGAGCAACGTCCTACAGATTACATTAGAATCGGCAGAGACGTGGTGAGAAAGGCAATGCCAAACTGCAAGACAAACACTGCAGCAGAGAACAGCTCTTGCCTCCGTGGGCACAACTGCTGCAGATCAAACCTCAGTCAAATGGGGAACGAGCAAGGAGGCAGAGTGCAGGTGATGCCACCCGCCAGGGATGCTGCTGCCTCGGAGTCGTTGGCACGCTGCAAACAGAGCCGATCTCTGCGGATTTCAGAGGGAAATCATCGATCCTAGTGCCCCCGAGAATCAGCACAAACAGGGCTGACAGCCCCAACTCACCAGCATGCGCCCCATTCTTCCTGCGTGTCATTGCAAGCAGCATCCCACCTGAAATCTCTGGGAAACAAAAGCATTCCCAGAAAAAGATTTAAACCACAGAACCATATAGCAATTAAAAGTCATGTTCGTAACAGAGTCATTAGTGCTGATTCTCACACTCTTTACATAGAAGCAGCACGTAATAATCACTTCCGATTAAATTACGCTTCTCCAAGGTGCATTAACCGCTTTTATCCATCCGATTAATTGGCCCCGTCTCTGCTGCATGGAGCAGTTACATCACTCCAGAGGGAAAGCAGACAGTTAATAAGAATGTGGCTGTGGTACCGACGCAGGAAGACGTTGCTATCAAACACGTATGCTCAGATGCGCGCTGGTGCAAACTGTCCATTCCGACAGGATGTGTGATGTGCCTGCGCACGTGCAGCCATCGCTCTTAGCAGGACAACACACATCTGCTCTCCGGAAGAATGAATTGCTGTAGGCTCGCACATTTTGCAGCATCACCGTCTCCAGAAGACATGCCCTCCAAGTCCAGTACTATCATCCAATTTTCCTCGCTTCCTGGGACTTTGCTGCCATCCCAGCTTAGCTCCCAGCCCTTGCCATGGGGAAAACAATGCTCAGTGCTCGGGCTGGAGCCAGTGAACCGGATCCCTTCACCACCCTGAGCACCGCAGCAGCCTTTGGCAGCACTTTCCTCTGGCCTGCTCATTACTGCTGTGTGGTGGGGAGACTCGCCAGCTGCCCAGACTCCACACCAGCAGGCTCTGATTCTGCCCCGTTCTTCCTTGGACACAGTGCTGGGCAGTTCTGCTGAAGGCAAAGGCTTCGGTGAAAGAAATTGCATAGGGCCCAATTTGTGCAGGAAGTGCTGACCTGCTGCCATGACCTAGGGCTGAGATTGTATTTACTTGAGAGGGATGAATGTTTCCATGCAAATTCTTCAGGCACTCGATTCTTCAGACTCCTCTTGGTAAGCAATGGAGATTCCTCCCATGCAGGAGAGGAGGCATCAGTGCAGAACAGCAGTAGCATGGAAGCAGGTATTTAAGATGCAGTGAATGAGATGCCTAGAGGTGTGCAGGGTGGTCAGTGTGCCTGCAGATGACACACAGACACGATGGCAGCTGCATGTGGGATGGAGCCCCAAGGTGCCTTCTCAACAAGTGGCCAGGAGAGATCTTAAAAACAGTGGCCTGCAGACTCTGGGGTATTGTAAACAGGGTCGGGTGGTTCAGTGAGCCCCGACACTTCATTGTGACTGCAGCTCCTCTCTGGGAGCAACCACCCGGACACCTCTTGAGGATTAAAGTAATTCCCTTGTGACAGGAGACAGTGCATACATGAGAACGTCCAAGTGCAACAGATGAGCAACACCCACACGGACTCCAGGGAGCTGAGTTAGGAAGTGGTAAGATTGGATGGGCACAGGAACCTCAGCAAGGTCCCCAAACCAGAAATGAATTGAAATAAGCAATTTTTTGAGGGAGGGCGAGAGACAGCCCATCCCTGAGAGTACTTGAGGTCTTTTCCAGTATCCTGCCTGATGAACCGCTGGTGTGCACCGAGGGGAAGGTGTTGAGATGGCAGAGGCACACGCATGTTTGTGTTTCCACACGCCCATGCCCTGGTTGTAGGGAGGGCAGCACTCTCATTCATTCTTTCTGCAGGCACAGATGATATAGCCTCAGGAGCACGCAGTTATCAAAATGTTATAAATCCGAACCTTTTAAAGAGTGAGGTAATTTGCTAGTCCATTACAGAAGGAGTTGTAAGATACAAGGAGCACGCTATGAAAAATTATGCCTTCTGCATCACTGCTGACCTCCACAGCCGAGGTGCTCTCCAAACTGCTCCATTATGTCAGACTACCCTGAGCAATTAGCCATCCGTCAGAGCTCGTCAGCGTGTTACGGTGCCCCAGAAGACACCACACGCTCCTGTCGGCTCCCTTACTGGAGACGTTTGCTGCAGATGTGCCATTCGCCATCGCGTCGGCATAACCCACGGCCACCAGTAGACTGGTCCCAGCAGGGAAACCCTCAGTGGCTCTCTGCAGCCACCAGTCCTTCTGTACTCGAGGTGTGTCTGTAGACATCACTGTGAGTTGAGCCACAGACACTTAATTTTAGTCCAGCAGTTTCATCCCAAGAATTCCTCAGACTTGGAAACCATCCTTTCTTGTGACCACTAATGTTTTAGTGAGAGTGCTGGGGCCAAGCACTGTCTGTGTGGACGTCAGCAAAAAGGGAGCTGCTCTGTCACGGCAGCGCTGGCACTTCCCAACAGGACGTGTTCCTCAGAGGCTGGAGTGGAGGTTGCTGAGCTTCCCATCTGGCTCCCAGTTCAGGCCTCCTCTTCTCATGGCAGCCCTATCACAGTCTCATTATCTCTGAAATTCCAAAATTCTACTTTTTCAGTGCTGAAGCAAAACACAGTCTTTCTGCATAGTCTATAGTTAGATTTTTTCCAAGTAAATTATAGTCTATGATACAGATCATCTTTAGTCTCTTTCTCTTAAAGGATTCTTGGAACTCCTGCAAGTCTTGAAGACAGGGATATAAACCTTCCCTCTGTTGCCCACTAACAAAGACATAAATGTCAGAGGTCCCCTTTCCCCAGTCCAAGGTAAATTCCCTTAAGGGGGGGCTTCTTGAGGCCAGGGAAGATGCACAGAGACTTTGTAGTACCACCTTTAGCATCATGGAACAGGGCTGCAGACAACAGATGGGCATGAGCCACGGTGGAGCCAGATACAGGGGCAGCTCCCAGGATCTCTGCGAATGACCCTCCTGCAGAGCACGTAGCATCCCGTGGATGGTCATAGCCTTGGGATGGGTCCAGTCATCAGAAGCCTCTGACTGCAACAGTCCTTCAACACAGCAATGGAAAAAAGGAAATAAAATCCTCCTGTCTCCCAGGACAGCCCTTCACCTCCTCTGCTGCATCTGCTCCTGGGGACCTCTGGGCTTTGCCTCTAGTCCCTTCTCAGGAGACTGATGTTCCATATCCTGGCTGGCCACCTTAGCCCAAAAGCCAGGGAGAGATCCCTGCTCTTGGATCCCCTGAATGGTCACAAACAGCCTTTGTACGCTTCAGAGACCACCCTGGGTTGTACCATTAAAGGCTGTTCCCCGTAGCCAAGCCTACAAGCCAGTCCCTCCTAATGCCGAGGACCAGCCAGCAAGGCTGGTTATCAGCCCAGGACTGTCTGGCAGTTGGAGGAAGGAGGCAGCGCTGGGTCTCTGCAGCTCACACCAGGAGATTGATCTGTTATGCTGGCTTTGTGCAAGGCAAAGGGATATTTCTCCTAACTTGTGTTTAATTTCTGCACATAAATCCCTCTGAACCTAAATTTCCCATTTATTTTACAGGCTTAGATATTTCCTCATGAGTTGCAGTGAAATCCATGTCCTGGCACACACATAAAAGCAAATGCAGAGGAATGTGTCCTGGCAATATATGCATCATCCCCGGAGATAAATCTTTTCTAGCTGGGGAGGAAACCCTCAAGGCTCACACACACCCCAGCTATTCAGTTCTCTCAAAATATCTACATTTCAGGACAAAAATAAACATGTAAACACAGGCCGTGTTGCTCCCAGGCTTTCTGCTCAGAAGGCAAGGTGACAATTGGCAGTTTGTAGGAAACTTGCACACAACTTACTTACAAACAGCTTATTAAAACCACATCAACCACCCAGCACCTGGGGAATAGTCAGCACCCTGGAGACACGCACAGCATACTCTGCCTGCATCACACACAGAGAATACACGTGCTGCTGCTGCTCTGGTCTAGAAAAACACAGCAGACCAGGAAACGGCAGGCAGGGGCTGGGGGCTCGGGGAAGCAGGGGGCTCGGGGAAGCAGGGGGCTGGCACACCCTGGCAGCAGGGTCCCCCTGCCCCACACATCCGCCCTCCCAGCGCTGCAGCCGTGGGGACCGTTGTGGTCCCTACCAGTGCAGGACAGCTGGGAGGACCTGCCCAGTTTGCTGCTTCCACATCCACATCTCTCACAGGAAACACTATCAGGGAGCTTTGTGGGATCGTGAATATGAATCGCTTTGACCTCACTTAGTCTGATATAGTGGAGTATTAAATCTCTATTTTTCAAGCATTAAGCCTGTGTAATAGAAGGATGCTGCGAGCAATTTGCAATAAGATGAAGGGATATTACTGTCCTGGGAGACAGACAATCCAACCACATCCACAAATTGATAACAGAGATAGTGGCTTAGGTTCATGCTAGCTATTAATTACGGGCATGTTTTATGTGGAAGACAATACCAGCTTACACAGGCAGGTACTTGTTGGCCCTCTCTTCCCCGCGGTGAGCAGCATTCCTGGAGCTGGAGTGCAGCCAGGTGGGTTAGCATACCTTGCTGAACCGTGGTTCACACACTTACATCTGAATCTCTGACAGGCAAAATTAATTTCTCAGGCCTTTAGCACAGCAGCTTCAGAGCCGCTGCTCTGCCACTTCAGAGCACTGCCGGGAGCCTCTGCCGTAGGGAGCAGCGCGCATCCCTCCTCCCAGGGACCAGCGTGCATCCTTCCTCCCAGGGACCAGTGTGCATCCCTTCTTCCAGGGACCAGTGTACATCCCTCCTCCCAGGGACCAGCGTGTATCCCTCCTCCCAGGGAGAGGCAGAGGCTCGGCCAGAGCAGAGAGCTGGTGACTGTGCTGGGAGCTCCTACATCTCTGGCTGCTAATGAGCAGCTAACCATGTCCCGAGCTCTTCCTTTGCCCTCAGAACTTGCTGCCTCATTATCCGGCTGATCTCCAGCTCTCGGGTAAAGAAATCCAAAACTGTGTTTCATTCCTTCTTGTCTCTCCTTCTCTCATCTCAGCTGCTGGCTGCATCCCACTCAGCCAGGGGACACGATCCCTCTCCCACTCAATGTGTTCAGCAGACTTTCACTTCCCATCTCCTGCAGTGGGGCACTCTCAAGCATCTCGCACTCATTAATCGTCTTGGGCTGATTACAAGGCCACTAACTTTCATTCTGATTACCAGGAACATGTTACCCTTTCATAACCTTTTTCTCCCTGCCTTGGAATTTAGCAGCAAGCCTGCAATATGCCCTGAAAGCCGACCACTGTGCTGCAGTGGCACACCCACTGCTGCTCCTGCTTTGCTCAAGAAAACCTCTCCCAAGTCTGACCCTAGTTCTCTGAACAGGGCCATGCCCATGCAGGGGGGCTCACCCTCAGGTACAGGCAGCACGTCACAAGGTGAAAGAGGACAGGGGGCAAGAGCCATGAGCGGGGTGTGTGACAGCTCCCGGGAGCAAGGGCACCGACCAGTACCCCCGGGGTCCGTCAGGCTGGTGCCCAACCTGGAGCACCATCAATCCCATGGCGTCAGAGTGCTCTTCTGGAGAGTGTCCTCCCTGCTGGGTGTTGCCCAAAAGGTTGTGTAGAGCCAAGTAATGCAGGTCAGCTGGGGAAGTACATATATAATACTGGAGGAAATGGCATAAAAGTCCCATGTGAAGAATAAATTAAAGCATCCCTTCTTATGGACAGGCAGCTATGGAGAAGAACTAAGGCAGATAAATCAATGGGATAGGTTAGGGAGACAGAAAAGACTTATTTTTTTCAGATGGGATTAGAGAACAGCTGGAGAATTGATGAGGTGGCAAGGACAGATGGTCCCAGAGGCCAGGCTCCCGCTGACGCTGCTGCCCACCCCAAGCCCTCTGATGGAGCCAGGTGCAGCTCACACACACCTTTCTGGAAAGCTGTGTTCCAAGATGCGGGGAACTTCTGATGGGAAGTGTGAGCCCTTACAAACCAAGACAGTCCCCTCTAGGATCTTCCGATAAAATGTTGCCTGGCCACTGGTTTCTCTGTCATCAGCAAAGTCATTTCCTGTCGAAGCAAAGCCCCTGACAATTGCCTGGAAACCAAAAACTGCTGGGTGCACGCTTTGCCTGGCAGGTCGCCTTGCTGCACGCACAGCTGAAGGACAGAGGGGTCCAGGGCCAAGGGCAATGCCAGAGCTATGGGCAGCACAGGTCTCCCTGAGACCTGGAGAACCCACTCCAGTTATGGACTGCAATGTCTTTCAAAGATGACAGTTGGTGGGATGTGGGTACTGACAGCCAGGGTCTTCAGTCAGACCTAGGACATGTCCACGAGCTGGACAGGGTGGGATTAGTCACATGCCCAAATGCACCGTCCCTCACCAAGCAGAGGAGAGGACAGTAAGGCAGGGCCCGGGGGCAGGATGCTGCAGCAGGGCAAGCTGGTCTGTGGCAAGAAATGGAAAAATTTACAAAACAAAGGGAAGGGAAGGGACAAGCTGGAAGCCAGGCGCCCGAGAATGAAAGGCACATCCTTTGGTGTCAGAGAGCGCACATCTGCAGCCTGCAGACCACATCTGGCTGCAGACTCCCCCCATCTGCAGTGTCTCCATTAAAGGCCCGAAGCACACGTGCTTGTGGAGCCACAACTTGTCCCGGGATGGCAGCAGCCACTAGCCCAGAGCGTCTGGGAGCCTCGGTGCTGTAGCGAGCTCCACACCCAAGCCACAGCCCCTCTTGGAAGCCGGTGCCCACGCTGCACCTTGGCACGCTGCAGATTACAGCCTTCCCGGCTGCCTGCTGCAGCTCAGCTGTGTGGCTGATCTTGGGTGAGGAATTTCTCTTTATACCAAACTGTCTATTCAAGTCATAAAAATAGGCTTTTTTTCCTTCTGTAAGTGCAACACTTTTCATATTTTTACTTCCAGCTGTCGAGATAGTATTTCACTTTTTTCATTTCTAGTGCTCGCTCTCAGTTATTTAATGTGAATTTCTAGGGCATGGTGCCCTTAGCAGACATCAGAGCAATATAACACAAGAAATCAGATATATTCTGTTCCAGGAGAAGGCAGGAACAAAAAGACAAACTAGGCTCTTAATACATATGGTGCTTTTGATTCATGGAATATAGAAAATTGTATTTGATTATATCTGTAATGGATCCTCATAACTTTAGATTAGGGTTATGCTGATGGCCCAACTAATGGACAGTTTATTGCAGGAACAGATTTCATCCTATCATATTTTTTTCCTGGTATCAATTACTTTGAATGTTTAAATGTCTCATTTCTCTGGATGTTTATTGCTCAATTTTCTTTCTTTAAAAAAAAAAAAAAAAAGAAACAAAACCCCAAAAACCTACACACACACACGCAATGCCCCTGGTATTCCCCTGCCAAGTTGCAAGGAACAACACTTTGTGTGCTCCTGGAGCCCAGAAGCCCTTGTCATCTACCAGCTGCATGGGTCAGAAGATCCACATTCATGGCTTGTGGTTACTTACGTCACTACAGCACATAAGCCATGAGGTAATAGAGTCAAAGTTCTCTTGGCACACATGTGGATGCTACTGGGAAAAAAAAAAAGATAAAATGTAAAGGTTTATTAAATTAACCTCTCTAAAAAGGAAAAGGAACAAGTGGGATTGCTGCCTGTGAGACAAACAGCAAATCTGATGATAAAAGAGATTGGAAGCAAAGACAGTTTGGTGGAGAGCATCTCATTTTCAGTCAACTTATATTACTAAAGCCCTGAAGAATAGAATCATTAAATTATTACTCTCTGAAGCAGTGCAGAAGGACCTTGAAGGAAATGCTTGCATGCCAGTAAAGAGTTCAGGAGCCTGTGGAGGCACCAGAGATGTTACCTATTGATCTGAGAGCAGGGGGCAAAGAGGCTGGTGGATTTATTTCTTTATTTACTTTACCTGGCTGTAATCATGTCTGAAATTCTCTCTAGGAAAAAACCAAAACCAAACCAAACGAGTAAAAAACAAACGCAAACCAACACAAAACCAAACAACAAAAAACCTACCTTGCAGAGCAAAACACCACCTTTATCACACTCGCTTTAAATACTAGCCAAGCTGCTTGACACCTGTGATTTCAGAATGATCTCTACACAGATTTACTTTATGGAAGTATATTCTGCCTCTCCTGGGGTTTGATACCTGCCAGTCAAGGGGTGTCATGACATCAGTCTCTCCAAAGAGCTATGATCCCCAGTTAGGAACAGATGCTGAGGGCTGAGGGCATTTGCCAGAGCCACTGGCTGACACGTGCCAGCGGGGAGCGCTGGGTGCACTGGGGGCACATTTCCAAGGGTATCTGTCAATAAGAATTCTATATTTTTTTTTACCATCAGCTAAACTCCAGCTTGTCCAGCATGCCCAGAGGAGAGGACACAGGGGCTCTTCAGCCCTGACACGTTTTACCATCACTGCCCTTATTTCTTGGAGAAGGAGAAGAGAAGAGCCTGACAGCAGGATGAAGGAGGGTGCTCCGGGCGCTGTCGAGAAGGAGAAGGCTGCACGTTGGCCGCAGCGAGAGGCATTGTCTGCGGCGAGACAGCATCACCACCTCCTGTCCGACAGCCTTTTGCCCTCCTCTGCACCCAGACCCCACCACAGAGGCCTCCTCAAGGACGCAGCGAGGATGGGGAAGCCTCGTGTCGGGAGGGTGTGCAGGAGGAGCCCCTGGGACGCAGAGTGCGGAGCTGCCTTGCCCTCGGCTCAGGCACACACGGGCTGCCTGTTATTGCTACTCCAAGAAGAGAGCTGGATCCACTTATTTTTTTCATTAAAATGCAAATTAATTTAATAAAAAGTGGAATTGTAAATTAATGAAGCACTTAAAAATTCTACATAATACAAGGCTAATACTTACTCTGTAGAATCTCCTCCAGTTAATATCACCACTAACTCTCCCGGGTGGGACCAGCCTGGCAGCTCCACTGATCTGAATCAGTCTCTTTGACTAGTGATGGGATCAGAGCTCACGGAACCGGCACGCTACCTTTTTACCGCATCCCATTCACCGGGGCAGTGGGGCAGTCTGCCGGCCCCCTCGCACTGATGCGTTCAGGAGCAGGGACATTTCCCTTCCCCTTGACATAGTAACAGGTCCCTGTAACCTACATCAAGCCGGCAGTTTGCACACAGACTCTGGGGGCTGCCAGCTCAACCAGAGCTCCAGCAATGAGCTGCCCTCCCTCGATGTTCCACTGCAAAACCATCACAGCTGCCTCCAGGCACTGAGCTCCCGTGGAGGCTTTGGGCATGTTTGAGCCAGAGACTGTGGATCCATACGTGTTATTATTTGTCTTTTTTGCTCTAATACAAAGTGCCAGATTCAAGTATTGCCCCCAAAGCCAAAGCTTTCCACGTGTAAGCTGTGGGGCTGTCTCCAGCAAAGGGCTGGCAGGAGCCCCCATCTCGCTGCCCTAGTGCTCACGGATGGCTGAGCCCCTGCACAGATCCTCCTGGCAAGCCGCGGGATTCACAGCAGCCCCTCCACCCTCAGCAGTCTGTCCTTTTTCTGCAGGGCGGGAGCAGAGACACAGGAGAATAAGCCTGGCTGGCAGGGGGTTAAATATTGCTCAAATATTACCTTCAGGGCAAATCTGGCTCAAGAAAACAATGACCTTGAACACACAGGTGCAAGGCTTGTTCTCTGCACTTTCCCTTTCTAACTCATACTTCCATGGAAGCACTGTACAAAATTCACCCATAGAAAATTCATCCTCAAAATAAAGTAGAACCAGAGAAGCACACAGAGAAAATGTTGGGCAAAGTGAATAAGGTATTTCCAACAGGATCAATCCCTCCGGACTTGCAGGTCCACAACTGAGTTCATCACCTTCTGCTTTTTCTACAGTAAATGGCAAGAAAAGGCAATTCTGAGAATAATTCAGCTCATCCTGAAGTAGGTCAGGTAACCCACTCCAAAAAATTGCCCATCCCTCTCTGCCAGCTACAAAGAGAGTCCAGGCAGACAGCTTTCATGGAGATGTGCCATTGGTATGTGCCCAGAGCTAGGCAACATGAGTCATCCCTCTCATTTCTTGATGGGACCCTGTTCACCCACCTTGGCCTTCCCAGCGTGAAGCTGGTTGCACAGGGAGCCCTGGAGCCACATATGCAGCTCATAGCTACACATGGAGCCAGTGGCCATACGTGGAGCCCGGTGGCACCCTCAGGCCATGGCATGTGGAGCCCCACCAGACCTGGGGGACCTCCCTGCCACTCAGAGACCTGCCAGGCTCCTTTTACTCTGGGCACACAGCGGGGACCATGTAGCCTCCCCAGGCTCCATGCTGGTGTTAATCACCCGCCACGCTCATTTGTTGCCATGTATACACTGCTGCCAGGAACATTATCCCTTAAATAAAGCTCACCCACCCTATTATTGTAATGTCAACTCTGAACCTCTCAGATAAGCCCTACAGACAATTTATAATTACACAGAAGTAGCTCTTGTACACTGCACTGAGGGGCCATCGGGAGAGGATTTTGGTCTTTCACAGAGCCAGTGTTTGACAGGTCTTTTTGCTGTTATTTCATCTTGACAGGTCCTTGCCACCCAGCCCCTCCTGTGACTCCACACTCCTGCTTTGTTGTCTGATCTCAGGTGAAGAGAGCACGTAATGGGCAATAATTGTGGGCGATTACTGTTTACTTGTTAACTTTGCTTGGCAGAGCAGCTGTGATGAATGCAGGGACTGGAATATTCCCTTTATCCCCTGTAGCACTGAGAGTGAACTGGTGCTTAATTCAAAGGCTGAAATCTATAAAAAAAAAAAAAAAGACGACGAAACCCATCATTAAATTTCTCTTAGTGGCTATGTGCATAATTCATCCAAACACCATCAAATATAAATGGCCTTGTGTCAGGATGAGCAGCACAGGCACAGCACATCCAACCTGCTCCAGGAGACAGAAACTGCAAGGAAACCGCCTCTCACCAGACTAATGAGATCAGGCTCCAAAGTCCTTCCTGGGCGTTCCTGAGCAGGACACAACAGTCGGACCGAGCAGCCCCGGTCCCTGACCCTCTGCCCAGGCCCTGGCCAGCTGCCCTGCAGACAGGCAGAGCAGGCAGGGTCCTGCCCACAGAGTCCAGCACCACACCAGCAGCCGCCACTTGCTCCCACTGGTACCGTATTTACTCTCTGTGTTTTTATCGCCCCTACAGTCCAAAAGCACCTGTACAGATTAGGATAGCTAAATTCTTACTGTTCCCTGCTAGTGTCTGAACTTTGACTAGGAGCTCAACGACCTCAGTTTCCCAAGCAGCACTCACGTGCCAGTAAACAATCCTTGTTCCACACAAGCAGATGTTAATCTACAGCAGTTTAGCAAAGACTCACAACAAGCTTTCTAGAGAAGTTTTCTTCCAATTATTTGAAAAACACCAACTTATTTAATAAATCATAGCAAGTTGTTTTGCAAAAGTATCCTTTGAACCATTAGATATTATTGTGAATGCCAATTTTTCTTCCCACCTTATGGCAGGATAAAGATACCCCACTCAATTTTCATCAAAAGCACATGAAAGCAATCAAGGCTCCTGTAGTTTCTATGGAAATAAGGGATGCAAATTGGGATCACATGGTGCCTTTTTTCTTGAATTTATCCATAAAAATGCAAATACTCTACAACAGATACTGAAATATTTGCCTTGTTCTAAGGGAAGCACAATATATAGAGGAAGCTTTTTTGTCCACTGGCTCTTCTGGCAAAGAGATTTGACAGCTCATGGAGCAGGAGCCTATCAAAGCTGAACAAGCCCTGTCAGAGCACCAAACAGGGACAGAGCTGGCTCTGACAGGAGTGTGCCCAGGCCCAAAGGCTGCACCTTGGTCCATGCAGGGCCCTCAGCCACCAGTATCACCAAACAAGTTCTCACCATGCAACCTACCTCATCCACAGGTACCATGTAGATCTCTGCCTACAGCACAAGGCCATGCCAGCCACACTGGTGCTGAGTTAGAAAAACGGCGTCACCTCTTTGGTGTGGAAAACAGGTGAGCAAAAGGAGCAGCACAAGCAAATCATGTTTGTGATGCATCTGCTATATTTTCCTGGCAGCAGCTTCAGAGAAGAGCGTACAGTGGAGGATCTCCTGCTCCTCTGCGAAGTCTCATCTTGTCCTGCAGCAGGAGGTTTAATTAATTCCCTTTCAAACTGAAGGATACAGAATAGGTAATGCTAGCAAAGGTCTTTGGGTTATTCCCCGAGGTGCTCTCCTGCTCTCTCCTCCTTTGCTGTAAGCTGTATAGAGTGCTTCACACAGCACCTACCCATAAATAATCAACCAGCTCTAGGAAATGCTGATCTGCCCCGGGCCCCCGGCCCCAGCCCATTCGAGGTGCTGAGCTGCAGCACCGATGCCATCAGGAGCCCCTGCAGGAAGCCAGAGCTCGTCCCTGGCGCATCCTCTGCCTGCAGACTTGAGGGAATTGAAAAGGTCGAGGAACAGGAGTCTGGATCACTGCTGTTTGCTGCAATTAATGACAAACTGGCAACTCAACTAGTAAAGCTCCAAGTGTGAACTAAAGCATGCTGCAGCTGCACAGTTATAAACTTGCAATTAATTAATTGTGCTGTCAGTGTGTGCACATGAGAACAACAGCTAGATCAAAGAACAGAACAGAGATCAAAATGATTAGTAGATCACTTTACTTACAGTTGAAAGTGCCAGTTAGATACAGCAAAGACAAAGTCTGGCTTAGTTGTTTCTATTAACAGCTCTGGAAGAGAAAAGTCACTCAATAAACTGGGAAGCCCAATTGCTTACAGTGCAGATGGAGAGAAGTTGAGATGATCCGACCATTGGCTTTTCCTCTCCAAGGGTCCTGCACACTCCTCTCGACACTATTCACACCATGGGCTGTGCTGAAATGAGCCGGCTCAGCCCAGTTGCCTGTGTGGTTTTGCAGACCCGAAGGCCACCCTCAAGCAGAACCAGAGAGCCCCAGGGGAGCCTGAAGCAGGAGCCCGGCCACCCAGCCACTGATGTGGGCACCCCTGCCCATCGCCGGCCCACTGGGAGCTGCGTTGGCAGCACTGGGGGGGTCCTGCCCACAGAGACACTGTGCCACCAGCCACGCTGACCGACAGAGACCTCCCGGGGCTGCTGTCTACCCCACACCCAGAATGTGGGTGTCAGTCCCCAAGCTCTCTGTGCTCCAGTAACCATTTCCCAAGGTGGAGAAAGTGTCTGAGATTTTGAAATACAGCAGCTCCAACTCCTGCCAGTGCATTACTGGGCACCTGCATGAGCTGCCCAGGCAGGACTTAGCCAAACATAGCTAAATTTATAGTGCAGATTTATCATTTTCCCTAAAGTTACTGGGAAAATACATTCCAGCTGCACCTTGGAAGCCTCCAGTAAGGGTTTGTCCTGCTCACTGGGCAGCCTCTCCCCTCCTCCAGCAGGCTGAGGGGAGCGGTGAGGAACACTGTGGATTTTTCTGAGTGTTCAGTCTTGGATAGTTACCTATAAGACAGAAATACTGCAGCTGAACCAAACGTACGAGCTCAGTGGAGGAATTACTAATTGACACCTGGCATGCACTAAGCTGGATGCCATGTCTGTGACCATAAACAGTGGC
>WUAM01000250.1:377590-389978 GCA_024336885.1 Actenoides hombroni | reverse complement strand
ATGCACTAAGCTGGATGCCATGTCTGTGACCATAAACAGTGGCTCTGGATTGCGGAGCTGCTCTGTAATCCAGAGCTGAGCTCCAGAGTCAGGCTGTGAACTCCTGCGAGGCTGAGGGACTCCAGCCCTGCCGGGGCCAGTTCAGTGAGTCCCTCACAGTCCACACGCTCCTCACCCAGCCTGTGAGGCCAGAAAACATCTGCCCAAGTTGCCCCGGAAGGAAGGGGCTTTGCTGAACTTCACTACCAGCACCAGAGAGAAGGTGCCAGGAGGAGAGGTCAGACCAAGGAGGCGATGTCTCCTGAGAAATGGGTTCAGAGCAGCTACAGGTGTCAGCCCACCATGAGATGATGACCGCACAGACCCGGGGGTGGCACCGCAGCACAGTGGCCAGACACTGGCTGCTGTACAAGTACTTGGTGTCCTTCCTTAGAGGTACTTCAGCAGTGAGCTTTGTCTCCACTGTCTCATGTTTGTCACATTGTTTAATTTCTCTTTTTAATTGACTCAGACATTGTTTAATTTCTCTGTTTAATTGGCTCAGACAGAGAGGCTGCAGGCAATGTCATTCTCACATCATCTCTCAGAAACATCACATGAGGGTGACATTATTGGTCATATGCAGCAAAGTTCTGCAGCATCCCCACAGATCCACACCCAGCTGGGACCGCGGAGGCAGGAAGAGAGCGCAGACATAAATCATAGATGTTTGCAGGACAAAGGCTATTAGCAGGGTGCCATCCTGCCTTGCATGGGAACTGCTTTCATTTAACATACATGCCGACAGGTGAGACAGCCGGTAGGATGGGAACTCAGCACAGCATACAGATGACACCACTATTTACATCATTCAAATCCAGGAGTGCCCAAAGGGAGCTTCAGAGGCATCTCACTAAGTGAGATGAGAGGAGGTAAAGACAGCAAGCAACACAATCTTGCCACATATGTGCAGTCTTAGAGTGGCCACTGCAAGGTCTGTCTAAGCCACACGATTTTCTTTATTGATACAGATTCAACAGACACCTGAGAAAATATTGAACAAATGTTCCTTTGTATTTTAAAATGGCTTGCATCTAGCACGCCCAGTATTTTTCCAGTCACAAGAAGCACTTGAACAAATGTATTTCTCTCTCTAGGTTCGACAGGCACAATACAACAGCCATTTCATCAAGCCTGGTTTGATGGACCCAGGTGCTTCAGAAAGTTATTTTCCACACTCATTTCTTTTAGTGGGTGCCGGATGGAACTGGAGCAACTAAAGGTGAAAAATGCAAGTTCAGACCTGCCCTGGAGAGCTTCAAGTGCTTGGAGACCAGCAGCACTGCTCATGGAAAATATTTTTAATAGCTTTAACCTTTGTAGGGTTTGTGCAGTCCCCTTTTGTCAAAAGGTGTACGTGGAAGAACTCTGGAAAAGAACTGGAGATACCAGCAATGTCCTGCAGACTGCTGAGGGAATTACAGAGTGCTCTACATGTTCTTGGATTATTGTTGCGAAGTTTAGACCGCTAGCATCAGCTGCTGCAGGTGTATAGTAGTTTATAATCAGGAAGGACAAATAATAGCTGGTCAGGAGGCAATATAAATATTTGTTATTGCAGATGACTTATAAATAAATCACTTGAAATGACAAAATTCATCAGACAATTCATTTGAAAGTAAGTATTTGATCAGCTCTGCCCAAACCAGAGTGACCAGCCAGGCCCTCTGTAAAGAATGCCCAAAGTCTATGGAAAGGCGCACTGGGGCCAGGCAGGACTTGGCAGGCTGCCGCAGCAAAGGCAGCCCCAGCCCCGCCAGGAGCCAGTGGCCAGGGGCAGCTCCTTCCGGGGCACCCACCTGCAGAGCTGCCGCTGCCCCGCACTGCCAGCTGAGGAACGGCCCCAGCCAGCTGCCTCGCATCGTCGTCAGACCACGCCAGGCTAACCTGATCAGGGGCTTCTCTTTTTTTCCCAAAAGCACAAAATGAGTGTGTGTCAATCTAACTGCTCTGTGTACATCATGTCTCATCTGTATTCAGCACGTCGCCAAAATGTGGAGAAGAAAATAGCCCCTGAACATAAAAGCGTGAGAGATAGGAGGGGACATGCGCCACGAAAAAGGCAAACAGCTCCCTGCCTGTATTCTGACTTCCCAGCGCCTCCGTCACTCCCACACCCTCTGAGCTGCTGCGTACAGCTCTTAGTGGGTTTGAACTCATCAGTGTTCAGTAACATTAATATAATCTGCTCTGAGATGTGCACATATTATCCATACTGAGATGTAAAATAGGCTAGAAGCAGCATATTTTTGGTGATGTTTTTTTCCTTTGTGCATTTTAGCTCAGAGCAATCTAATATAAAAGCCCGCAGTGCTGGCCTCCAATAGCTTACATGTCAGTTCACTATTATTTTTACAGTCTTGTCGCAAGGGCTATAAAGGGCACCACATCGCACTCAACAGTGAAGAATCACCAAGCTTTTCCTATACACGATGGCAGAACAAAACGCACCATTCAGGACAGGTGGAAGTAGCGCCTCTCCCACCCCTTCCCCGTGACCGCAGGTTGGCCCAAGAACACAGCTTGGTAAGGACGGGACAGTGAAGATCCTCCAACACACAAGGATGAGGTTTCCCATCAAAAAGCCTCTTTGCTTAGCCAGAGTAGCTGTGATTGTAAATGCCGAGGATGGGGACCATAGCCATGGCGAAAGGGGCGACCTGTTGCAGGAGCGTTAGACTTTGGTAGTAAGATCCCTGGCTGGTAGGACTCCAGATCCACGAGATGTTGGCAGGTAAGGTGGGCACTGCTGTTGTCAAGCTGCAGGATCATAAAATCAGGAGATGATCACAAAAGTCCTGGGATTTTCCAGAGGCTGCAGTCCCCAGGCGAAGCACAGTCCCAGGGGTGACGTCTGGCACCGCTCTCTGCAGGGAGCAGCCCCGCTGCGGCCCTTAAAGCCAGCAGAAACAACTGCCTGAGAGCAGTGTTGGGAACAGCCTCCTGCCTGGTCACAGTGACACCTCTGGCACCTGTATCAGAAATATTAACTCCGTGAATCCTCTTGGGCTGGGAGGTTTGCGAGAAAGTGAAGATCCCTTGACAAGAAAAGATGTTAATGCCTCATTTGTATATTTTAGGAGGAAGCTCCCTGTGAAATCACATAAGTGCAATTTTCCTACAGTCTCCAAATCCCCAGCCACTTCCAGCTGATGCAAATAAAATCTTGTTATTCAGCTTACACCAGAAGACTCCAGCACCTCCCCCAGGACGGGAGGATTATCTGAAGCCAGGAGGAGAAATTGGCAGGTCAAACTTCTCTTCATATCCAACAATTTCATGGTCTGATTTTTATCAAGAAGGAGTTTTAATGTCACAAACAAAACAGCAACAACCCTGCCAACAGCAGTGACACCACGGTCGCCCTGGTTGCGTGACAGCGGATGCAGGCGGCGGCAGTGCCGGGAAGCGATGGCTAATCCGGGTGCTGGTGAGGACCAGCGGTGCGGCAGAGGGGACCCTGCAGCACCAGAGCCACCCTCACCCAGGGGCTGCCTCAGCCCTGCGTGAATTCAGCCAGGCCTGGGTCTGGATGCTGCTCTGCCCTTCGCTCCTCTCTGGCTCTGCCGGCCCATGCCGGCACGCAGCAGAATTTTCCAGTCTGCCATGAATATTTTCCACTCTGTCAACCTTTTACTTAAATGACATTTGGCTGCAGTGCTAAAAGTATGATATTGAAAATCGATAAGTGGAAAGTGTTTGAAAGCCAATCTAAATCAAATATTACAATATAGTGAAGTTAATCATCTGAAATTAACCTTATAACTGCTTGAATTGCTCTAATCTATAAAGAAAATCAATATAGGCATATCAAGTCCTACTCCAAGCTGCTGTCTGTTCCAGCTGACCATGCAAATGGAAAATAATAGCCAGTGGATGTTTATTGCTCCTTATTATATGTTAACACTTCACATGGGGCTGAGATGGTCAGACAAGGGTTCCCTGGGAAGAGTTGGCCATGCGATGCAGGCAAAGGCTCCTGCTCTATAGAGGCAGCACAGCAGCAAAACCCCTGCAAGTCACTCTCGTGGCAGTTGATTTCAGAGCACCAGCTGGAGATGTGAGTAACTAACAGTCTGTTTCATGAGGAGAACTGGTTGTCCCTGGATGAAAGAGAGCTGCTCAAGCACCCTGCACTATCCCAGGCACTCCAGTTCAGTCCCAGGCTATACCCACGGAGCCCCAGCATCCTGTTGGTGACCAGAGCCAGCTCTGAGCATCAGATGCAGACACAGGCACACGGGTCCCCACAAGCACTACCAGCACTACAGGCACAGCACCCGCAGCCACCCACCCAGCAGCACCCCAGGTGTCCTGGGCAGCGTCAAAGCAGCAGTCTCAACCGTAACCGCCCCCGACATGGTAGCGATGCCACCCAGGGAAACCACCCTGACTGGGGCACCCCTGGCTGAATCCCCATCTCTCTACAAGCAGCTCTGAAGCCCAGGGTGTTGCTAACCCGCCCCGGTGGGAGCTGCAGCCTGGCAGCGAGGGGCACAGAGTGACCACCCTCCCTGGCAGCCCGGCAGCGAGGGGCACAGAGTGACCACCTTCCCTTTCTGCCACTTCTCCAAAGTGGCCATCAACGCAGCATTTGGCAAGAGGCTCTGGGATATAACAGTGATAAGTGCTTTGATAGCAGATAGAATCTATAAATAACAACAGCTTCTCTCAAAAACCTCATTTTAAAATAATGAAGACATTTCATAAAGTGACAAGTGTCTCAATTGTTGGTAGTAAAAGCTGGGGGAGGCTCTTTTTGAAGTCTCGGGAACAGATGCAAGAAGTAAGATCTCAGCAGCAACCTGCACAGCCTCAGGAGCCCAGGATTAGTCAGAGCAAAGCAGAGTGATCACAGGCTTTTCCAGATGCTCCTCACAGGCCCCAAATTCAAAGATGAATGAAAGTTCATGAGCAGATGCCACTGTCCAGAGAGCATGGCCACTTCGAACCAGTCCTGCCTGTGCTCAGAATGAGGAGCAGCTCATACCTCCCAGGTCCCTTCACTGGAGACCTCCTTTTGCACAACAGCTACCCCAAGGTCAAAATATTTTCTGTGTTACAATGAAAGAAGGAAATCGTGCCAATTTTCTAGCTGCCAATCTGGCGTGTGTCAGCTCCCATCTCCGATTCCCCACCCCAGTCTGAGAGGGTACAATCCCACCAACACCAGTAGGATTCCAGTGACCATCTCCAAGCCCAGAGCACTTCTCCCCCCAGGGTGACTGGCAAGACAGCGGTGAAGGGAAGGTACCAGTGGCTGCTGCTGGCTGCACCAAACACTTCTGGATCCTTTCCTTTCATCTCAGATAGGATGAAGTTGGAAGGAAACAGGAATTTTTATTTGTCTTCTGGGTGCAGAACTCGAGGCTGGGCTCAGGGTGACTTCGATTCCTTCTTTCTGTCTCCTAAAGCCTGTAAGAGCATTGCTGTAACCTCATCCCTGTCAGATGGAAGGGACCTGCACAGCATCTGATGCCACTGTCCCATCTGGGCTGCTGGCACAGGACAGGCAGCTGCTCAGCAGCCAAGGGGCACTGTTTGGTCAGATCTCCATTACCCCAAAGGCAATCAGGGCCCCGGGGCCTCAGCCTGTGCTGGAGGACACCAAGTCTCCCAGCTGGGAGAGGCCTTGGAGGAAAGCACCCTCCACCCAGCCCGGCCCAACATGGGGACACGGGCTACATGCACCAGGTGGCCCAGCAGCACAGGCAGGCAGCACACAGCAGCCATCCAGCCATCCCGCAGCAGTCCCAGGCACATCCCCACACAGAGGAACCACCGCTGCCGTCCCAGCAGCTCCCCCACTACTCACAGTTGGCCTTTCACCCTACTGCCATTTCTGAAGCTCTTCCTGCGTTTCAGATGAAGATGTAAATGATGTATTGCCCCGGAAAGAGGGAGGAGAGCAAGTCCCAGACCCAGCAGAGGCTATCCCAGAAGGGAACACGGCAGCTGGAACCGCTGCTGGAAGCAGCAGGTTGCCACGGAGCGATGAAGAACGGCCCTCTGACACCGGCAACGCGATTCACTGAGCCTCCCGCAATAGAGAAACATCCCCTGGGCTCCCCTGGAAAGGCCCCGCACAATCCTCCCTTGCCCTCACCCAAAGGGACACCAAGGTGTGTAAAAAATGCTTCATTTTTTAATACCTTAAGCTGAAAGTGTTTTTAATAGTTGTGATCTTTCTCAGTGCTTAAGAATCTCTTCATTTCTTTAAATCACAGGGAGGAACTGCATTTTCAGAATCAATACTCAGAATTTACAAACAGCTCTCGGGGTAAGGAGACTCAGCAGCAGGGCTCAGCTCCGCAGTAGAATTTTCTGTCCAAGCTGCAGGACGGGGCAGTCTCGGCTGTGACTCTGGCAGCGCCAAGCTCTCCACATCACAGCACTCTGGTATTTTGCATTATAATTTATTTTAGGCTCTGAGCTTTCTGAGGAAGGGGCTGTATCTAATTTAGTGAGGGTAGAGTACACAGTGGCCAGGATAGAAAATCCCTGCCTGCTGAAGCCATATGCTCCTGCCATGGTGCAAAGAGTCAGAAATAATTATAAGGGTAATAACAAATATTAACAGTCAGCGAGAGCTCAGGGCGGGTGCTGAACCAGCAAGAAGGGTGCCACAGTGGGGAGAAGGGGTTTGCTGTCCTGGCCCTGAGCCTCAGCATCTCCTTCACAGACCCTCAGAAAGGGGAGCCATGATAAAAGCCCCTGGAGCTGGTGCTGCAGTGAGCTCCTCCACATCACCTGCTGCAGTCCCAGTGCCTCCCGGTGACCTGTGGAGAAGGGTTAGGCTGGGCAGCCTTTCCTCCACCTCCACCCAGCTGGTCCCTCCCAGCTCACCCCAGGGCATTAAGAAGCAATGCAGAGATGGACTGGGCGGGTTAGCAATTACACAGTTGTAAAACAGAAGGCAGGCTTTTGCCCAATGTCACTAAAACCATTTACAGCCTATTGGAGGGGACAGTTGTCCCATTAAGAAACCAAAAGACATTCTGGCTTTCTTCAGCCTCAGGGCTTGGAAGCATGAAGCATTTACTGCCTAATTAAATTTTAATGTACTGGCAGAATACAGCTCTTCTCGTGAATCCGTACTGGACTCTGTGCCAGGCTGTGCAGAAAAAGCGCAGGCTCAAGCTGCCCGCGGCCAACGGCACCTGCTCCCGGCGTGTCCCCTGGTACCGCGGCGCAGGGGACACGGCCTCAGCTCCCCAGAGCTGCCATTTGCTTCCACACACGGATGCACTGCCCGGGGAATTTGAGTCTCTCCACAGCAAAAGTGCAATCAGGACAAAAGACACCAGGCAACCATGACTCCAGAGGTGCAGGGGAGGGATGATACTTTCCCAAGGGGATCTGAAGGACAGGGATGGAGTCGGGGACCTGGCTGGTGTTTAGCAGGGCACTGGTCTACTATGTGCATGCACATGCAATAGTTTTGCATTTGAGTTTGCTATTTATTCTCTGTTGCCTGCTAATAGTTTACATCTGAGCCAAGTGGCTTCTCTCTTCCTAACAGTGCTACGCTTTTTTGCTTGCTGAGGACTCCTCTGTGGCTTCTCTGCTTGTTTTTAAGAGGCAGATGGCTGTCGGGAGGGATGACCCTGCTCCAGGGAGAGATTAACACCTTGCACTAGCTTGCAGGGTCCTGGGCACAGGAGAGGAAGTTGCTCTCTTCATGCTCCCTTTTTGGCCCCAGCAGCATCTGCTGTGCAGCACGTGGCCTCCCTCCAGCAGTGACCCACAGAGCCTGCCTTGCTTTGCCAGCCCAGAGCCTTCCTAAGAAACCCTGCTTCTGCAGGTTCTGTCTGCTCTGATGGTCCAGACACCAGGAGACAAACAGAGCACCCAGCAGATGAGCTCACTGCTCCTGGATACTCCTTGTTATTTCTGCCACGACCCCAGCCCTCGGCCCAATGACCCAGACTCCTTGTGACACGATGGGGACCAGGAGCCAAGTGCAATCCCAGCCTGGATGCACCCACTGCACAGACAGCCAGTGGCTGGGACCACCTGCGTGTTGGTAAGGGTGCCAGAGGGTCAGGGGTCCCCAGTAATTACTTCCTTGGTAAATAAATGCCTGAAAAGCACCCTGGTGAGAGAACTCACTGACAGACAGCCAGGAGCAGGGACAGGTCCTGGTGCTAAAAACGCTGTGATTTTTAAATGGGTGACTCATATGTTTTCACTCTGCCACCGCTCTCCCACCGTGAAGCTGCCTGCAAGAAATGTTCACACAAGCTTCCAGAGAACAGTGCTGAAATAAGGTGCTGTCAAAACAGCATATATTTGTGCAGCTGCCACATGGAGTTGTTATTATTGTATTTTTCTTTAATAGAGAGACAAGTGTGCTCCAGTGCACAGACTGGTAGCAATCGGCTGTGGCGGCGCTGGGAAGAGAGAGGCAGCTGGGAGAGTGATGGCCCAGGGCTGCCACAGGCACTAGACAGAAACAAAGGGCTCGGTTTCAGGTCTACAGCAGAATAAGCCAGAGCGTTCCTGCCAGCCAGGCCACGGGTCCAAATGCCTTTGGAACTGCTCCGTCTGTGGTGGGTGCACTGTGGAGCTACAGACATCCCAGCCCTCTGCTCCCAGCATTCCCAACAGCATGTCCTCTCAACACACTGGTGTCCTTCCCACACGCCGGGGACGATGGAAGCATGGCCACCAGACCTGGAGCTTGGGCTGGCTGCAGGAGAAAACCTGCTCCCCACAAAGGGATCAACCAAACATCCAACGCCAGAAAAACGCCTGCTGGGAACGCTGGAGGGTGAAACAGAGACTGCAGCAGCCACTGCTCACTGTCCCCCGTGACACACACACACACACACACACACACACGTGTACGCAGGGCTGTACACACAGACACATTCTTCCTAGCCGCCTGCACACAAAGCAGAACACCAAGCAATTGAGTAACTGTAACACTCAGTTTCAGTCCAGCCAGGGAACAGCCGGTGTTTGATCAATATTTTCCACAACAGCCACTTCCATGTGATAAATACACTTATGGGGGAGAGGAACAAATTAACCTTCTGGTGCAGATGGCAGCTACTGCCTGGGAAAAAAGATGGCTCAATTCAGCAGGGAGGCAAGGGAAGGGCCACAGCCAGGACTCCTGCAAAACTGACCATATGAGGCGGCATCTGCGAAGCATTAATGACAATCAGCCCCAGCAGCGCCCACCCACCTATGCACAGGGCAGCGGAAACCCAGCCTGTCACTGCGAGTGTCACCTGCGTGTCGCAGAGAGCAGTGGGGAGCAGAAGCCTCTCCCACAGGGAGCAGGAGCAGCTGAACCTGTAGATAATATATATACTTGGGGCAGCTGATAGATGAAGACAACAGAGGAATTGTGCTGCAGCACCGTGCACGTGGGAAGATAAAAGGCATCTTGGAAAGTGCTTCCCAACATCAATCCTTCCACTGGTGACAAATCATTTGGAGTCAGGATAATTCAGCATCTGGCTGGACCAGAGGTTACATCTGAGATTCCTCACCCACAAGGCATTGGATGCAAATGTCAGTGAGCAGAGACCTGCTCAAGGGTACATGTGTGAGAGGTACCCTGCACAGGAGCAGCACAGCCCCAGGAAAACCCCAAGTGAGGAGGCAGAAGACTGGAGAGATGGAAAGGCAATTGCCCTTGCAAGGAGAGGAAAGACCAACAGAGCCAGCACGTAGTAACTCCGTTCTTCATAACCTGGACCTTAGGACTGGAGAAGGCAAAACAGACTTCCCAAGCAGGAAAAAAATGTAAATAAAAGCTGGGAAAAAAAATAATTCAGAAACCACAAGGGGATGAAGACATCCATTTCTTTCTGACTATATATCTCTCACCATCGAGGTTATTTTTACTCTTCTCCCAGCTGCAAACATGGGGTGAAAATGAGCTTTTATTTCACTGCTCTGTAATCCATCATGAATTTGAAATTGTATCTGAAAGTAACCTTGTGCTGCATCAGCCTCAGCATCAAGAGCACAGCAAACAGGCTTCAGTATCAGAGCCTGCTCTGTAAGCTGTCCAGGAGTAATGTTTCCCTACCGAGCTCTGTCACTGCCACGTTGCATGGCTTTGAGTTCCTGTCACTCTTGCTGCAGAGACAACAACATGGGATGCCAGGGGCCATGTCCTGTACAACTCTTCCCTGGGCTGGTTGGGCATTTTTCTGCAAGATCCAAGCAGACTTGGCCTTCTGGAGCGAGTGACAAAGGGAGCTGCACACTGGCACCCCATACACACCTCTGCCACTAGTGAAGCGCAGTGCCAGGCACTCCCTGGGTACCCAGCTGGTGCCACACAGCTGGCAGAGGCCACCAGCCTGGCCCGAGTGCAGCAGGGACCTGCATGGACAGCAGGTACACCTCGCTCCGGGCAGCCCCGGGGCAGGGTCCCGCTGCTGGCTGGGCACGCTGCCCAGCTCTCATCTGCCCTCCACACAAGGGCTCCTGACCTGAAAGGTCTAAAAACTGCCTCTGGAAAAGATGATGAAGGAAAGAAATGGAGCACACATGACCTAGTAATGGTGAACTGCAAGGAAGAGGGGTCAAAAAATTCTGTTGAAGAAGATGAAAGCCTGTTCATCTTCTGGTTTCCTGCCGAAACACATACACAGAGTGTGATTTTGCTGGAAATTCATTAATTTCCACATATTCCCAGGAAGTTAATTTATCAACTAGTAACTGCATAAATAGAACAGGCAAAAATGCTGAAAGTAGATTAAACACTGATGTAAGTAGATATTGATTTGAACATTCCTGTGCCTTTGCTTGTGACACATCAATAAAATTAAATAATATCTTAATAAAATGTCTTGGTAATTATGTCTTTTCCCTTGGGTAAGTGTGCCCTCCAGCAATGTAATTAAAACCAAAATTACATTAACCCTCCAGTGACCATTTGACAAAAAATTAAGAGTCTAGAGAGTTCTCTGAACTCTCACACCCAGCCAGACTGTTCTCGATGCACTCAGTCGAGCTTTCACGCGCACGCCTGCACACCCCGCTTTCATTCCGACAGTGGCTTGAAGAAAGGTTGTCCTCATTCACAACACTCAGATACCAGGGAGGTCAGGTCCCTGCTCTGCCTGGGAAAATATGGGTGGCTTGAAGGTTTGTTCTTCTGGTGCTGCGAGGACCTGTCTCTGAGCCCCAGAGACCGTCCCCTGCAGAAGCATTCCCCTGGCACTCGAGCAGTGACAGGCCACGGGCAGCTCACCAGCACAGAGCAGAACACAGCCCATCTGCCAAGGGGCAGCTCCGCCACTGCCACGATGCTCCAGGCGCACCTCAGCTTGAGACACTGAGCTGACTTCTCCCTGGCAAAGCTAGTGGCTCCCCAAGACTCCAGCACAAACAGCGCTGAGGGAGTCATGCCTGGCGATCGCCCTGCGCCATCATAGCACTGGTCCCTCCCAAAAGAAAACTAGTTTGCCAGTGAGACAGACAGACCAGATGGGATGGAAATGAGTGTTTACCAAGAGATATTAGACAACCATTTAAAAATTTTGATGACTTAAATCAAACACAATCTAATTATGGGTATTGCTGGCTGCGCAGTGAAGAGATGTGGAGCCAGGCTTCCCCCAGACGCTGCCTGTCCCGCAGAGACCCAAGCACAGCCCAGGGATGCTGGGGGAGCTCCCAAGCAGCATCTCAGAAGGCCACTATTTTTGTAACTGCTTTTTGCCTACAGGAAATTACTCCATTCCCTAGTTGCACTGTCCCTGAAGGGTGGCTGGGCCATTGCTGTCCTCACTTAGGATTTCCAGTCAATACCAGCCACAAAGTGCCAGATAACCAAGGCACTGCATCTGTCTCTTTCTGTATGATTTTGGCCCTGCTCCAAACACTGGCCTCCAGCACCTTATTCTTCACAAATCATTCTTGTTTCCATCTAAACAGCCTCCCCTGATTCCCTCTGCTCTGCCAACACCACCACAAAGGTCTCTCTGCCTCCTGCTCCCATGGCCATCAGCTGTTCTCTCCACAATGCCAGGTCACAACTAGACAGTCCCATGGGTTAGGATTTGGGTTGAATGGTGCACGTGAGCTCTCTGGGGCAGAGACAAGGCTCTGAGTGCTTTGGTCCTTCCCATGGCAGGGGCCTGGTAGAGACAAGGCAGCCCATGTATGGAGATCTGCTGCCCCTCTCCCCCCCGCAGCCAGCCAGGCTCTCGGGCTCCTGGCCGGCTGCTCATGGCCAGTGCTGCACCGTGAATGAGCAGCAGCAGCAGCTTGCTGGCACGTGGGGCAGGCAGTGGCAGCTGAAGAACCAGGGGTGAGGATACAGCACTCGCCGCTGCTCGCAGAAGCCCTCCCTCCGTTCCCCAGTGACCAGCTGGGC
>WUAM01000250.1:345514-377490 GCA_024336885.1 Actenoides hombroni | reverse complement strand
CGCCCCCCTGTCCCCAGTTCGCAGCTGGCCCCGCCTGTCTTGTGCCAGCAGTGAGCACATGCCTAGAACCCAGCAGAAGCCCCCTCCTCACACCGGCACGGGGGCACTCGCCACAGCTCTGAGCCAGCAGCAGATGTTTGGAAACAGCACCGAGAAACTTTGTACTTTACACAAGCGCTTGGACCATGTAAGAGAGCTTGTCATTAACATCCGAGGTGGCAAAGTCATTTCCCCTTTGCAGCGAGGAACGGCCGCTCTCCCGCTGCCGGAGACACTGACAATATGACCTTTCAGGAACCACCAAGTAATCTGTTTGCTCTGACTCTGCTGTGTCACACTGTCAGCTTGTCACCAAAACTTGCCACTCACACAACCTGTTAGTTGTCCAATTTGTCTGTCACAGACCTTGATGATCAGCTCAGTGACTCTGTGCATTTTTAATGCTCATTAGTTAATAAAGCACTACTTTGGAATTTACAGAGTTGAGAAGTCAACTGTGTCACACTACATCTCCCTCCTCAGCAAGCAGCCCGTCCCAGCACGCTGTGGCACCCTGCCAGAGAGGATCCACAGGACAGGAACATGTCAGCCACAGCCTGGAAGGAGCTGCCATGCAAAAAACATCTTCCAGCCTGTTCAAGAGACCTGCTGAGGCTGGACGCAAAGGCACCTCCTCTGCTTTGGCCAGAACTGGGTGCATTTTCCACTACCTCCAGGGCAGAGCAGAAAGTCCAGAGCCAGATAGACCCCAGCTTGGCTTTTGTCTCTTTTGCTTCACTTCTGAGCTGCCAAGAAAGACAGGTTTGCAGGCAAGTCCCGCAGGAGGACAAGCATGGCAGAGCAGTGCCAGCTGTGGGGATGGAGGGACATGGACCAGCTCCAGTGGCAGCTTCAGCAGGGGAAAAGGCATAGTGCACAGAGGGACTTAGACGGTGTTATATGTCTGATCAGAGGCTTCTCCTCCTGACCTGATGCTGTGATGGAGGGTGAAGGTGGTGTTTGCGTCACATAGATGCCATTGTGTCCCAGATACCATGACCAGGACCTCCATGTAGATTCACCAGGTGCTAGATCCATAACTCCCAGCACTGGAAGGAAGAACCTTCCCCCAACCCCATGAGATGATCAGAGCTCTGGATCTGAGCTGAATCCAACAGAGCAAAGCCTTTATGTCGTGGCTCGTATCACACAGCATGCTTTGCGAGGTGACTATACCCTGTGCTGTGCGTCTGCAGGTGTTTTCATCTGAAGGCCTCGGAGAACTGTGCAGCCATTCATTAGCAAAGAACTTCCTGGCACCATCAGCTAATGAGAGAAGGGAGCCAGATCAAAAAAGCTATTCCTGAAAACCTGGAGCAATCCAAAAGTCACAGCAAAGCCTTTTTTTTTTTCTCCTGCTTATTAGGGTTGGAACTAAAACAACCTGGCCAACTACTGTGCTACTTTGCATATCTAATAAACATATATTTGTCTATTCAGATACAATTACAAAATGAACCTTTAGTCGTATAGCAAAGAATCTGGAGCCTCTGCTTACTTATCTTCCCAAGCAAAACCTTATAATACTGTGTGCTCTACTTTATCAGGCATTTAAGCACCATAGTTAAAACCTCAGTATGACATTTTACACCTGACTTAACCAGCACTAGATTATCAGCTGTAGGCCTGAGAGTGCATTTTTTACAACTCGCTTTTCTCTGAACTTGCATTAAAGGGCCCTGGAAACCTACTGGGACTGAGAAGCCTCAAGACAGTAGCAACGTAACCTTACAGCTCTTGGTGTGCTAGTACAGACCATTAGCTGCAGATGTCCTTCTGAAGATCAAGAGCTCTTCAAAGCCTCCTAAATTCCTTCCTAAGCTCCAGAGGCTTGGAACATTTGCACGGCTTATGCCAGCTGACCTTGATTCATATGGCAGCACTCAGATTCAGACTAAGACTTCTCCTGAAAGTAGTTTAAACATCTCCCATTCTCTGCCATGACATAATCAGCAGACCTCATTTGCACAGATCTGCAAAGTCACTTTTTTGGTACTCTGTCTTGTAGCAAGAGAAAGCCTCAATGCTTTATCTGTAAAATTGCTTGTCTATAAAACACTGAGCACCACACAGAAAGTGCTAAATGCAGCAGGAGTTCAGAATTGCAAAGATCTACAGGAATTTGTTGTGCGCAGGCTAACTGGACAGCTGCGAGTGGCCCAGACATGCCTGCCCCTCTTAATGCCATACTTGGCTGGAACACCCAGATCCAAGGACTTGGAGGATCCTCCTTCCTGTCCCCAGCTCCAGCCACCCCTCCTCCTGCTGGCACACAGACCCTGGGGCCTGACTCTCCAGCCTCTGTCCTACACATACCCAGAGAAGGTCTTAGCAAAGGCAGAAGCTCAGCTGAGCTGCCAGTGGGCATCACACCACTCGTTCAACACTTATGTGCCATAGGATGGGCTGTGAGACTGAAGAGGAACAGGGGATGCCCTACAAATCATCAGGAAGAGGCATAGGTCAAGAATCAAGACATGAGGTCCAGAAATTTGAGGGCAATAACACAACGGTCAAAGTAACAAGCCAGCTGCTCTACTGATTTATCTTCCAGTGGGGAAATGACATTTCATTCCTTCACTGAAGCACTTTTCCAGAGAAAACAGATTCATCCCACTCTCAACCTATTGAATGACAAAGTTTTTCTACGAGAAAAGCAGCAAAGTTGAGTGTCCAAAGTTGCTGTTTGTTCTGCTATGAAAGCTTGAAAATTAACTTCGTGGAGAATTTTCTCTGTGTGCTGAAGGACTAGATTTTTTTTTTTCTTTTTGTAAATCTCTAGTAGCCTAGAAAATATCTTGACTTCTGTGTCAAGGTGATGATCTTCCCCTGCAAAGACAGGAGAGGTGTTTCATGTGCCAGAACACTGCACTGTAACGAAGGGATTCTCCTCCACCACCATCAGTGCTTTAATGCAGAGAACTCAGGAGACAGTATGATGGGCAAAAGCCACACATCACAGCATTTAATGCCTCAAGGGCTCTTGCAGGCCATTGTCTTTACAAAAAACCTGGGAGATGCTCCCCATTCACTCTGTCTGTAAGAAGCAGTTGAGACACTTCTGTTCTTCCTGATGCTTGTGGGTCCAGGCAGCAACTTAACATTAGCAATTTCAAGTTCAAAAGAAACACTGAAAATAATTACTGATTTTTGAGGACTATCATCAGCTAATTTGCAATTATTCTAGTGAGTGACAAGTGCTTTGGAAGTTGAGGTTCACTGACAGTACCTTTTGTCAGTGCTTACTGTCATAATACTAGTCGCAATATAATTCAAATTAAAATAATTTAAATACTTCATGAAAGGAAAAAAACAATCCCATTGCATCTGCACTGTCAAAGGTCCAGGGGTACTGACCTTCCCCCAGGAAGAAGATACTTAATCTGTGTCTGTGAATTTGGAAGGATGAGAGTCCCAGGAACATCAATCTCATGCTATCCCTTTCCACTGTGGATCTCCTGATTTAGTGGAGTGGCAAGAAGGCTAATTCATTTCCTTGCCTTTGAGCAAATCACTAGCCATTGCACAAACAGGACAGTCCAAAATCCGAGAAGCCAACACCAGAACAACAACAGAGCAAACGGCTGGAGCGGTGCAAGTGGCACAATGGCATTCTGTTCCAAAGATGGAAAACCAGCACAAACAGCAATGAGTTTTCATACACTGGCAGCTCCGGCCAGTTACAGGTTCATAGAAGGGCATCAATCTAACACAAGTTTGCTCAGTGTCAGCTGTGATGGTGCTACATGGGAAATTGATTTCTTCTCTAGTACATTCTCCTCCAATGGAAGCTGGTGCTCTCCATGGTGATGGGATGTGCTGATGAGTTTAACAAGCTGCCGATGGGATTATGCAGAATCATTTCAACGGCTTTCAGTAGCTGTGTGAAATGGCATTTGCCAGAAACACAAGTTTGCATGGACCTAACTGAAAAGGCAATGAGATCTGAGCCCTAAAGCCTTATGCTGAAGAGGAAAAGACACACAGAGCTTGAGCATCTTCAATATTTCAGAGTGGAAAAGTCCAGCTTCCATGGAAGGTGGGCATCCCTGGAGCTGTCAGGCTTTCCAGGACAGGGAGGGATTTTTAGCTGCAGGCATAACAAACTAATAGCAACACACCAGTGAGCAGCTCGTGCTGCAGCAGCTCTGGAAGGCTGGTCAGCCCACCTGCATCCAGCACTGTCCTCTCTCCTGCAAAGATGTGTCTGCACCACACCGCACACCAAGGAGAAGCAAAAGAAGATTGCTCCTTGACCTTCACTACTGTCAGAATCCTAAAAAAAAAAGCGCTCAGGCCCTCCTAGTGAAAGGTGAACAGCTCACCTAACTTCATTAAAAAAACAGCAACATTAGTTATTTCAGCCTTCCAGGGCAAGCAAAAGATAGATGAAAGGAATAAGCTACGCTGGGAACATCAATAAATTACTGCAGCCTCTTACTGGCTGCAGTATTCAATAGTTTGAAATGTTTTCTGGTGCCTTAGGCAAGCGGAAGATTTGCAGAAATGCTGAGCCCATTGCCCGTGATGTATCACTGTCACTCATCAGCTGCTAAGATGCATTTCCTCTTCCTTTCCACACAGTGTAACCCCGAGCGGCCACAGCAGTGAATTAGGGAGATAGCATCTCTAGGCTAGCACCGGCTGCCTGGTGACCAAGTGTCAGTAGGACAGTCCCATTTCTGCTATTCAGAGACAGGTGGTTGAAAGCAACAAAAACCTGGGTGCAAAGAAAGGGATGTACTTCAATTAAGGGTTCACTGATTACCTCAAAAGAACGGGACATCTTCCCGGGCGAGGTGACCTTCCTGCCCACACACAGACCTCCACAACCTGCTGGGGGACACGGGGGACCCTGCTCCCCATGAAGACTCGCGTGTCCCTAAGCAATGACATGCCCTGCAGCCACGCACCCTTACTCTGCAGCTGCATGGGAAGCCAGAGGTTAAGGCTCAGGTCTTTGTTACAAAAATTAGCAGCAGCTAATGAGTTTCTGATTGCAATCTACAACTTGACTTGCCAAGCTCAGCAGCCCTGTGAGCAGTTTAGTGGTCCCTCAGACGAGGGCAGCAGGGTTGTACTGCAGCCAGGGCAGCAGAAGCTTCCAGGCACTTCAGAGGCACCATCTGAGAAGCACCTTCTGCCCAGGGGACACCGTCTTCTGTCTGGTGCAGCATCCCCAGCAGCAACCGACACCAGGGGCCAAGGCATCGGGGTGGGATGCTGGCCTGTCCCCAGGTCCTCACTCTGAAGGAGGGTGAGTAGCAGAGCAGGGATTGAGGGACAGGCTCTGCAAGAGGAAGATCTGCCCCACAGCATGCTATAAACAGAGTGTCTGTTGAGGGCAGGACAGCTGAGCCATCACAGCAGGACCACAGCACTCGCGTCCTTACCGTCCTGCAGTGTCAAAATGGGTGTCATTTCTTCTGGGAAGGACTTGGCCTCCATTTGTATGCAACAAGCCCACGGAAACCCCACGCATGGGGAGGATGGTTTGTGAAGGACTTGGTCCGGCCCCAGAAGGCGATGGGACATGACAGGCCTGTGAGCCCGCTTATAGCGAAAGCTCCCGAAAGCATCCTTGCAGCAGCCAGGGGAGGACCTGATCCAATTAAAAACGACTTTGGCTGGCCTCCTCCTGGTGAGTGCCATATATCTGCACAGATGATTTTCACAAATGTAGTGGACTACTCCATGTGGCTTTGCTGTGGAAAATATTTAATAAACTCTGGAATATGAATCCCTATCAAGGACCCTGAACATTAATTTTAGTCACAGTTGGCCACACTGTACCAGACTATAAACACCTCTCCAGTTTCAATTAACATTTCTCTATCTCCTGTCTCACTGAATATTATATTTAATTTAAGAGGATTGGTAAAGATAGTTTTCACACTTCACAGGAAAGCATAATGAAATAATTATACCTGCACCTACAAAAAGCATGAGGATATTACATAAAGAGCTTTAAAGTCATCTGAAGAAAAAACTTATCCAGGAGACCTTCATTCCAGCTTCAGCTACCAAGGCTTCTGCGCAGGCATCTGCCAGCCCCTGCTCAGTGTCTGTGCCGCGGCAGCCACTGCGGGCTCAGCCGGCAGCGTCCCGGCAGAACACAGACCTCCCACCAGCCGCAGGGACACCTCTGCTCCTCGTGGTCAGGCCACCAGCAGAGGCATTCCGCATCCCTCCCTGCTGGACACTCCTTTACAGCAGCTGCCATGGCACCTTGCCCTGAGATAGGCTTGTCTCATGGACACGTGGTGGTGGTGGCAGCAGACGTCTCTGGGGATGAGCAGAGGCCTCTTCTGGGCCATGGCTCCAGAGCAGGGCTCTGGGGACTGGCAGAGGGGAGGGAAAGTTGGAGGCTTGTTGCTCCTGGCTGCACTCTCTGCTCTGAGGCTACAAGATGCCCACATACCTGTCATCACCTCTTGGTCGTGTTCTGGAGCTTGTTGATAGTAGCACCTTTCTGAGCTCCTCTGTCACTGCTTCCCACATCTCCTGCCTTAAGGCAAGCCCTAAACCACACAGCATGAGTCGGTGTTTTCTCCAGCAAAAACTGGCCTGCAAAGCACAGATCATGTTCCCCAGCACCACAGAGGGAGTTAAAATCTGTCCTGTCACGAAGGAAAGGACAGCCCTGCAACCTGAAGCGGCTACAGACAGGCAAAGTTACATTTCCAAGAGAAACTGGGGCCCAGCAAAGCCGCTCAGGGAGAATGCACAGAGCAAAACCTTCTTTAGTCAGAGTGCAGATCAAGACAGGAGTCTCTCTGAACCCCCCAACACATCACCTGAGGAAATGAGTTCATCCCCACATCTCATGAAGGAGCTAGAGACACCTTATCTTAGTGAACGAGCCCTGTGCTGCTAGGCAAGGCAGTCGGGCACAAGTACCAGTTCCTAACCCTCCATCTTCCGCTCCAGGGCCGGGCTGGGACTGTGCCTTCCCCTCACAGCCAGGCTCCAGAAGCGGGAAGCCAAGGCATAGTGCTGAACATGCACAGGACTAAATATTCTCCCCGTTCTCCACTCACCACCAAGGCTTCTCCTGGAACAAACACAAGGCGTGTTTTCCAGGACACAAAGGTAACAATAGCAACAGCACGAGGTGATGGAGCAAACTGCAAACTGCAACTGCACGAGGCTCTCAGAAGCATAGTATTGCTCAGGAGCTCTGGAGAATAGTGAGTGTAACCTGGCTGCTAACAAGCAAGCATAATTCATTATCAGAGCTCCTATCATTATCTACTCCTTCCTCGGGACGGGAGAGCAGCCAGCAGCACAGCAGCCTTTAGAAGAGGGTGCCTGTGTTGACTATAAACTGCCGAGTTCCACACTGGCAACTGAGAACAGAGCTGGAGGAGGTCCACCAGCTGAACTCAGAGCTAGAGAGGACTGAGGAGTACAAGGTCCTGCAGGACACGCACCTTGGCTGTGCAAGGACAGTGACACCACGGGACAACGGGAGCCAGACACCCGCTCACCCATCAGGAGTCTGAAAGCCGGGGAAGTGCAGCTCCAGCTGACAGCTCTCAGGGTAACTCTGAACTCACGCCGACCATCCACTGCACCTCTCCCTCCTTTCATTCACAGGCTGCACAGAATCCTGAAGTAATTGGGAATCTCTCTCCTGTGCAGGCTAGTAGAGAGGGAAGCTGTGTGGTTTGTGACTAAGGTCATGGACACACTGAGGTCAACCCGTCCTGGTTAACAGGGGGTGCAGGGGCCTTGGCAACCACTGCTGCAATCCACCGACCCTCTTCTGTCCCGCGGGGCTGCTGGTCACCCAGACAGACCCGAGCAGCTAATGCCAGACTTCTTAGCCTCCCAAAGTCCAGCTATAAATTCCTCTCGCCCTTAGCCCTGCAGGGTATCTCACAGCTCTGTACAACCATGGCTAGCTTCGGTCTGCCGACATCGTCTGCAGATCTCCTAAGCTTTTTCCTTCTTGTTTCTGATGTTGTAACAAATACCTTCAGAAAGAGCAGGTTTTTCCAACAGCAGACTCAAAAAAATTTATTATTTTTTTGTCCTCATCTATAACATCATTTGTAGGAAACCAGTAGCCTAGTTTTTCAAAATCATAGAAATTTAAGACTGTAAAGGACAGAAAACAACTGAGTGTCATCCTTTGAGTCATAACCTTTCCTGTATCTGAAGACTGGGTCCATTTCAGACCAATAAGGTTCAATTCTTTCAAACGTCCCTTGTGAGCCACATTCTTTGGATCTTAGCATATCTCCTGAAATTCTCTAGTGCTTCATCAATTTCTCTACTTTTTTTTTCAAATAAATACATATTTCATTATTTTTGAAAATAAGATATTTTTATTCCCTGACATCACATGCAGGGGGAACAATTATACCCAGGCCCATACAGGCAACACTCATGCTAATGCATCCTAAAATGATAATGCTTTGCTTTTTGGCAACAGCAGGGCAATATCACGCCCACATCCTTTCCTGTAAAAATGTTGCCTTGCCAGATATTTCATATATCAAAAGCAGAAATACATGTGTATATATATGTATTTCTGCTTTTGATTTCTCCTTCCTGTACAGAATGTGGACTTTTCTGTATCGACTTTCTGCTGGTGTAGGCCCCCTTTCTGATTCTAATTGTGCCCTGGGGACTGCTTAGACTCTCACCTACATGGGCCAGAGCTGTAAGATTTATAAGTACATCGGCTCTGCCCTTATCCACATCAGTGTTTGGTAGGCTCCCCAATTTCCTAAACTAAACAAACCAATTTTCCAGTAATCTGCTTTTCGCACCTCCGATTGTGTGAAGCAGCCCACCCAGCAGAGCAGGAGCTTTATCTTGGGGGGAGCGCCGCTTTATTTTGGTGCCATGCAGCCAAGTGCCACGGGAAACTCCAGGACTGGAGGGAGATGTGGAGGACTGCTCCACGCAGCAACACATTGATAACAGCATCACTGACCTCCTCACTGTGACTCCCCACCCACTCACTGCTGTGGCTTAGCACTTCTCTGAAACCCAGCCGTGGTCATGCTCCTCTGCTGCGGCTGGGCCAAGCCGTGCTGGGAAGGGCTCTGTCTCACCTGGATGAGGAGGCAGGGGCAGGACACGCTCCAGCCTGCAGGGTCCCAGGGGATGCTCCACAGCCCAGGAATTTTTAGCTTTTACCCCAGCAGGAATCAGACTCGTGAGCACTTGTGCAGAGCTGAAGGATCAAGACGAGCCAGAAATTGTCACCGTGTCCTTTGTTTCTGCCACCATTAAGTCATATTTCCCCTTGCGAAGGTGGCAGTGGACGTACATTACATGCATCATCACTGCAGCTATTTTTACTGCGCAGAAATTAGCCCAGCAGGAATTCAATTCCATTAAGTTCCATTATTCTGAGAAGGGAAAACTCAGTGCTGACTTCAGAGAACAGCAGCCACAAAGCCTCCAGAAAGGCTCAGAAAGGACAGAAAAGGAAACAGCCGCTGGGAAGGGGTGGGAGGATGCCAGGCGCCTGCAGGCAAGCTGCCCCCGGCCACCCCAACACCTCCACCCGGGAAAGCAGCACCCCACAGGGCTGCATCGCCCCTGCCTGCCCCAGCCTCGCACAGCACAGCACCCTCCCCATGATTTGGGGTGATCTGTGGGGCTGAGCTGGCAAGGGAGGAAATCTGTGGGTCAGAGCTGCTGACACCTGCAGTGACATCAGGCAGCCCAGTGCCTGAGAGTGCTGGCAGTCCAGGGGGCGGGACCCATGCCCGGGGCACCCTGAGCTCCTCCAGCAGCCACGTGGCTGGGGGACAGCCCACTGCACTCTGGCACTTCACAGCAGCTCACCAATGGCAGCATTTTGAACCTGAGACACTGGCAGGACAAAGTCGTAAGAATGAGGCTCAGCCACAGCATTTTTTGGGAACACTTGGCTTTGCTGGACTCATGCTGTACTTGTGACTTCCTCCTCCAACAAAAACCTCAAAGAAGTGGAAGTCCTTACTCCGGTGTTTACATTTCCGCGTTCAGGATCGCTATGAATTTCCCAATTTAAACACATCATCCTTGAATGAGTGTCATTGGATTTCCACTCTCCACTGCTTGACAGACTCTTCTGTTCTCCTTAAAAACAGCTTCGGAGTCAGATAATGAGTACTAACTACATAATGTCACCTAGGAGACAAGGGGGACTCCCAAAAATCAGTGCCAGAAAATGTGGTAATCCACAACTAATTCGGAAAAAAAAAAGGAGAATTAGACAAGCCACGTGTGTTTGCAGCTGTGTTATCAACAGTGCAGGCACCTGCCTCTGAGTTTCTGTGGGGGTGAAACACACAGGATGATGACAGGAGATTCCCACAGCCCTCAGGGATGGTCCTGCCCACAGCCTGGGCCCGTCACAGAAAGGAGATGGCTTCTTGACCACAGCCAAGCCTTAGGTTTGAAGCCCAATATGCAAGAGGCTATTCTGTGCACTACACAAAACATCATTCACTGGGAGGAACTACCAGAGTTGATGGAGGCCATTAGACAAGAGAAAGATTGCATCTGTCCTACCTGGGACACTTCCATCCTTACACATTTCTGCTGATTAGAAGCAAAAAGTTCAGCAGCAAAAGGCCATAGAGCCCAGCTGGTCCACAGGCCCAGCACCAGCCGACAGCATCGCTACGGCTGCACAGCTCCAACCAGCAAGGCGAGATGCCCACACCATTCCTCTGGCTGCACAGCTCCAACCAGCAAGGCGAGATGCCCACACCACTCCAATCAGCACGGTGAGATGCCCACACCGCTCCTCTGGCTGCACAGCTCGATGCCCACACTGCTCCTCCCGTGAGGTGCAGTGGCAAATTCCTGCAAGTCTCAGGTAAGATCTATCGCTCAGAGGTCCAGTGTGGCTCAGAGCACATGTGATAAAGATAAAATAATATTTTCCTGGTTAGCTCCAGTACTTTATTGAATAGAGTTTAAAATCTTCACCCTGACTCGATCCATCTGTGCAGGTGTCACAGTACTTTCTCATTTTTAGCTTGGAGAGGAAGAAAATGCAGGGTGAGCAGATAAAGCAGTTGCCTGATTTGAATTTCACTCTACCCCATAACTCTTTGTGGAGGTCAAGGAGAAAATGACAGGTGGAAAAACATATCTGGGAATTGCCAAGTGTAGGTTTCAGAAGATTCATTTCCAGAGCGCGTTACCGCAGACGGCGGGAGGCGAGCGGGGCTCCCCGGCTGGATCGGCAGCACAGGGCGCGAGCAGCGAGCACAGCCTGCCAGGAGGGGAGCGGGCAGCTCCACAGTCCTCTTGCCAGGCTGAAAACGCTCCAATTTAAACCTGATTTTTAACATTATGGAGAAAGTTCTATTTCATCATCCAAGCACACTATGCCAGCGAGCAGCGTCCAAGGCAGAACTCAGCTCCGCAGCAGTCCAAGGCTCCCATGCTCTGCAGTGCCCGAGCTGGAGGACGCCTGGGCAGAGGCGCTCAGGAAGAGAGCTGTGCTGCAGGGCTGATCCAGGAACACTCCCTGTGCTGCCTGGTACCCAGGTGATGTTCCTTTTCGGTGTGAGCAGAGCTATAGTTCAAGTTTCTGGGAACTGAAAATAAACTTGAATTCACTTGCCATCCATCTCAGATTTACCAAGCTCAAAAGTTTTAATTTCAGCAGTTTGATAAAACTTTCTCCCTGCGCAGGACTGTGGGCTGTGTATAGTAACAGAACTTCCTCAAACCAAATGAGAAGTCACTGAAAGCATCACAACAGGAGGACAGCAGCAACCAGTCGTTTCCCCACACCAAGAAGATTCAGGATTTAACTTTGCAAACCCCTTGTGGTTGCTGTGTAATCACAAACTCTAAATCAGCGATTTGCAAGGGGAGGAAGTGCAGGGAGCCAGCCTTCGCTGTCTTCTTGGGAGCAGCCAACAGGCCTTTGGAAATTTCCAGGAGGACATGGCAGGCTGACCTCCTCTGCAGATCCACGGGAGGGAATCCTGAGGGACTGTGCCCCACGAGAGCACGGCACCATCCCCCATCCGACTCCTCTGATAGAGCAAAGATACAGGAAAGGACCTGTCTTACCAAGCCTGAAGACCACCCAGGGTAAGTTCACATAGGCCACAGCTCTGCCCCGGCACCCCAGAGTTGTTTTTCCTGCAGACATGACCCCAACCCTTTCCTGTGTCAGAAAGGGCAGGAAGCTTTCAAGCCACCATCTATCAGCTGAACAGGCATGTGGAGACAAATACAAGAAAGGAGCAAGTCACTGAGGCCATGGGGCTAGCATGCCCTGAAGCCTGAACAGAAACATCTTGACCCTGAGAAGTGTGATGCCACTGGGGTTGTGATGCTGGGGAGGACCGTGCTACTGGTGCTTGCACATGTCAGGTGCTGCATCCCCACAGAGGTCCAGGGGTCCTCATGGCCATGAGTGCCCACTGGCCCCATCCTCCCCTGGGCTGGTGTGGCTCAGGGCCACGTGGGCTCTTGGAAAGCAAGAGCATTTCTGAGCTCAGTTGCCCACTGGAAGCTGTTACCAGCAGCAGCTCCCTTCTGCCTTCTAGAGACAGCCAATTTTCCCACCGGTTGTGACAGGTTTCAGAGCTGCAGCTTAGCACAGACATCTTGTACTCTGCACAAGGACAGAATTCCTTTCACACATTTCAGTGCTACCGACCTGCTTATGCAGCCCTGTCACCAGCGTGTCCCAGAGCCTCTCCAGGATATAGAAATAGCAATCACAAGGCCTTGTACTTTTTCTTCCTCTCGTACAGAGCTTCTCGAGACCATGCACATGTACACCCTGCCAAGGGAAGGTTGTGTTTTGCATCTACCTCCAAGTGCAGCCCTGACTCCAGTGCAGTGACAGCTCCAGCCCCAGCGTGCAGCAGGGTCCTGCTGGCTGCACGAGTGCTGCTGTTCCTGGGAAGACGCAGGTCATGAGCTGTCAGCAATACAGGGCCACTGCCACTACAGTCCGAGAGCATCAGAAGGGAGGAGGAGCTGCCCAGAGAGCAGCTCCTCCAGGGGGGGATGAGCACTTCACTCCTGGCCACCCACCACCCCAGGTGCCATCACACCCTTGGAGGTTTTCAGTCCGCTCTTGGACACCCCTCAGCACTGTTCTGGTCTTTCCTGGCAGCACAGAACTATGTGGCTACACCACTCCCCATCACCTGTTTTAGCCAAAAGCAGGCACTGATGGCACCTGCAGACAGGTCAGGCCTTCCCAGCTCTTGCAGAGCTATAACCCTTGTGGATGCACATGCCAGGCACTGCTCCATCAGCAGTACAGCTCAGGAGGGCCCCATCCCACATCACCCCAGGCTCCTCCTGAAACCTCTGGTGGCCCCATCCTTGTGCAGTGGGTGTACTGCCAGCATCACCAGCCCAGCTGCACCAACCGCTCAAGTGCCCTCTCCATGCTCCTGGTCACCCCACTGTTATGTCCTCACCCACCTCCACTCACCTCCAGAATGCTTCTGGCTTTGGTTTATTTGTGGTCACTGAGGGTAAGTAACTACAACACCCCTGTTAACAAACCCCTGAAAGGTGCAGTAATGACACAGGTTTGGGTCCCTGGGGAAAGTCTCACACTAGCACAGCTCAACCAATGAGGGCTTTTGTCCCATCCTTCCCTGAGCACTGATTGTAGAGGCCAATGGTTTAGCACTGTCTTTTCTTCTATACTGTAATGCTCATTTTAGCAAAGCAACGTATTTTTAATAGAGTTTGGAAATTTTTTTTGTATGTCTTCACTTGTACTCCAAGGATGTTTGCTCTCAATTTATTTCTGCTCTTATCTTCTCAAGAACTGCATCTCTTGTTCCAAGTCCTGCTCATTTTCTGCTCCTTATTGTGATTTTTCTTTAATTTCATCTTGTTCCCACACTTCCCAATCACACATTTCATCAATTCTGCTTCCCTATTGCCAACAATATGTGATTTCTTTATCTTAATTGTATCACCCAGTCATCTGGTTCCAGGATGGCATCTCTTTACCTCACAGTGCAGTCCCTTTAATCATTACTGCTTCTGGCACGTATAATAATAGCTGAGACAAGCTGTTAGCTTTCACCTCCCAGTTACAGTCACAAGTTTTTTTTCATGTAAGTCCTAATGACAACACACTGACAACACTCCCAGACATCACTTCATACAGACTGCAGAAGAAACCCACCACTCCACGAGCTCCTCTGCTCAGCTCCCAGATGAGTAGCAGGGTGCTGTGCAAGACCAGCCCTTGAGGAAGAGAAGCTTTCCTGAAGGATCAGACCCAAGCCCTTGCAAGGAGTCCAGGCTGGCCACACAGCTGATTTCTGCTGTCACTCCCAGGGCTGTCTCCTTCCCACAGAGTTTGGGCTCCACCCAGTTCCCTACCAAGGTGCCAGGGGTCTGGTGATGGGCAGAGTTCTCCACAGGTGGGGAAATGCAGCCGGGACACCCTTCTTCCTCCAGTCTACACCTCTCTGATGTCCACCTACCTACAAGGAGACAAAGTTCTGTGTACTTGGTAGCCAGTCCCTCACCCAGCAGAGAGGGCTCCTCTCCTTCCCATGTCTGGGGCTCCTTCTCCCACCAGGCTGTGGGACTTAGCACAGAGTCTTTTTGCTCAGTGCATGGCAGAAGTTACTAACTAGCCACACTGGGGCAAGATGTCTTCTGGCTGTCTCTGCATACACCAAGGTGCCGGCACCACCAGGTCCTCTGGATAACTGGCTACATGGGCTGCTGCACGCAGCGTCCTCATCTCGGGTGTCCATCCAGGTCCTCAGTTTATAGCACCCAAACCCCACAAACAAAGTTTTTAAGTAGCTCGTCCATGTTTAGAGCACCTTCAGCATTTGGGGGGGCCTGCTCAGTGCAGGCAGAGACAGCTCCTCTCCAGGGAGACAGGAGGGGGACCAGCCCCACCAGACAGGGTTTGGAGGAGACCCTTGCAGGGCTGCCCAACAGCCTAGGAAGAGGCACCATCACAGGAGCCCAACGCTGTGCACTTGCTCCTACCTCCATATGAGCAGGTTTTCTGGATGAAAACTTGGCTGCTTGAATCTGCTTCTCCAGCCTTAGTAGCTCCAGGAAAAGGCAAAGAGCTGTGATGCATTGCAATTTATCTTCAATAAGAAGTTGTACACGTGGGTAGGAATAATATTGATACTTAGAACAGCTTAAAGGCCACTGCAGAAGCCAGCCCAACGTAGGAGTAGCAGCATGTGTCAGACTCAGCACCTCTGTTTGTATTCTGATCCGCGAGCACTGCTTAGAAGGTTAGCGAGATCCTGGCTCATACAGAGAGAAGCATTTTACATATGTCAGAGGGTATTGTGCTGTCAGCTATGAATCAGCAGAGGAGCTGATCTGGTCACCTGATTTGCACAATGGTAGAATTGAATTGGAGCTTGAATAATATAGGTCAAACAAAAAGGGAAAGGAGTGGGGGGGATTTTACAGCAGGAAAAATCGGACAAAAGGCATTACTTAGTCTGGAAAAAAGCCATTTACACAAGGTACCATATTTTGTATTTGTCAATGTAAAGTGATCCTTGCTGATCTATTGGAGGTCTCTAGACAGGCCCATGCTAAAGGTCAGAAGCTCAAATGGAGGAGGATTGCGCCCAGTCAGCTCTCTGAGGCGAGGACTGTGCTCCTGCCCTACCCTGTGCAACAAGGCTGCAACCACAGCATCCACTCATGACAGTGCTGCAGGTCAATGAAATCAACTGCTACATTACAGCAAGAGAAGTCATCAGAAAAGAAGCACTTTCTGTCCCTTGGCATTGTTATGGGGTTGATTTATCCTGTAGAGCCAGTATACTTTTAGGGTTCAAGTTGTAATCACTCAAACCTGGGCAGACAGAGCGTGGAACAGGTGACAAGCATTTCCAGAACGGAAGTCCATGAGCTGCTTCAGGGTGAAGAGCTGCACGTAGAAGACAAAAGGAGAGGAAGTTTTTATTATGTGGCAAGAAAGCAAGCAGATGCTGTGCAGGAGCTGGGGCAGAAGGACAGCACTGGCTGACCCAGATGTCTGTGCATTTAGCTACAGAAAATGTTAAAAGAACCACACAGGGCTCTAGAGTAGTGGCAGATTCGTTTAACAGACCTGTAAGCTCCGCTGCCTCTGCTCCTGCCAAAGCAAAGAAGCAGGCACAGGGTGCACAGGTCCTGAGGACAGTGCCTGAGGCTGGTACTGAGCCTCCCTTTGAAAGGTTTTTACAAACCAAGGAGAGTATAGTCCAACGGGATTGAAAAGGCAGAAGGGGCAAATACTGACAAAGATGTACAAGAGGACCATCAAAAGAGACTGTCAGCAACAGGCACAGACAAGGAGAAGGTGCTGGACTGGGCCCCTGGAAGCACTAGCTGTGTGGACACCCACCAAGTGCCAAACCCACCTCCCCACAGGCTGCTCTGGAGAGCTCAGCTCATGAAGCCAAGCGGGGGAATCCTGGGTGGAGGCACATCCTGACCAGAGGCCAAGGCCAGGGCACAATTGATTTAGCATGTGAGATTGCAGCAAGCAGGAAAGCGCTGCTTTCCGAAGGTTAAGACCACCACTGAAGCAGTCACCCTGCATGGTCTTTCTGACGCACCGAGGGACTGACGGGACAGGGTTAGTCTCTCTGCAGGGCTTTCGGGGAGCAAGACAACACAGGACAGCGACAAGACTCCAGAGAAGCCCAGCTGTTGGCAGGGCAGCACCTGCTGCAGCACACCCCCTTGTCAACCTGGACTCTGTCTCCTACTGTGTAGGGAAAGACTCTACTGGGACCTGCCACGGCAATCGCTCAGAGCTTCTGCAGTCCCGGGGAGCAGATGAGAGGCAGCGAGAGGACACGCGGGAGCCTTCTGTTCCCCGACACTCGACTCTGCTGAACACAACTGAAAGAGCTGCGTGGCAATAACGCTGCTCTCACTTCTCATTCCCATACATTGAGCCTGCATACTCATGTGGTTTAAATCTTAAGCATTCAAGGCATGTTGATGCATTCAAACATTTCTTCCATGCAAATAACACTCTATATAATCCATTCTAGGCAGCTATAACTTAAACTGACAGCTACTAAAAACTGGGGGAGACTGCCATGGGCATGACAAACACAGATAACAATACTTAAATGCAGAGTGAAATGCACCAATAGGCAGCCCTGGAAACACGGGGAAAGTCATCCTGGGCTCCCAAAGGTAAACAGAATGGTGTCACCTCCATGGGTCTAGAACTCAGGGAGCAGGTCACAGTGTTGGCACTTCAATTTCTCCCCTTAAAAAGGAGTTGCCAGAGGAAAAATGAAACCAACAAGAGGTGCCATCTGAAGCAAAGTTAGAGCCTTCTCAGAGAGGAGTTCTTTAAGGACACATTTCTCCCAAGGAAGAGCTGTCTCCCAGCAGGCACCCCACAGCCAGACAAGCTGCCCCATGCATCACCCCAGGAGCACACTCAGCACCCCGACACACTGCGCAGGCAGAGCCCACTGACCCCCTCTCTCAGCACTGCTTAAAGACCCTCACACTGGGCTCTGCCCTCTCTGCTCCCCCAGAGTCCCCTCCATCCCTGCCAGGCACACCACCAGGACAGGAGCAGCTCTCTGCTGTGGTCCCCAAGCCATCTCATACCAACACAGTCCTACTTCAGCTCCCATCCAGAGCTTCCCCTGCGCTCAGACCCAGCCAAGCCGATTTTTTGAGAGAACCATCTGTATCCTATCTGCATGTACATTTGTGGGTAATAAGGCCAGGAGGGACCTGATGATCACCCAGCCTGACCTCGTGCCAAGCACAGGCCATCAGACTCACCTGGATTGATTCCAGTTTGAACAACCACAAGTCTTTTTAGAAAGAAAACATTTGATCTTCACTGCAACATTTCTAGTGAGGAAGAATTCCTGGGTGCATTGCTCCAGTACTTAATTACACCCACAGCTTCCATTGTGTAGTTTCTTTCTAATCTGAACTTGCCTGTCTTCAGCTGCATCTAGTTAGACCTTTGTCTGACAGACAACAGAGCTGTCTGCTATCAGAGCTCCATCCCCTACAAAAGCACTCATGGGCAGAAGGAAGTTGCTTCCACAGCCTGCCTCTGATAGAAAATCTCTTCGCAGGCTCTCGCATTGTGGCATAACTTCATACGCTGCAGTCACCTTGCAGCTCTTCCTAAGTCTTCTCATAGATGCCAGCTCCCAGCTTAGCCTAGCCAGCAGACCCGGGCACATTGCTCCAGTCACACAGGTGGCAGATAGCCACTGACTTCCACTGATTCTCCACTGCATCTATGAAAGGGGTTGGACGCACCCCTTCCTCCCTCACGGGGTCACCAGTTCCCAGCAAAGCTTTCCCCTCTCTCTATCTACATTCTGTAAGACTTGGCTTCTCATTTACATTCTCTTCACAATTACATTTCAATTTTGTTTCAGTTGTTTACATGTTTCTCCTAAAATCTTTGCTCCCATGCACTATGCTTAATAGTTATTTTCAACTTTCTGAAGTTAGCCCTTTAAAAACACCAAGTGTGCACCCATACATGGATCTGGATTTTACTGCATTCACAGAATGCCTTTGGTTGGAAGAGACCCTCAAGATCATGCAGTCCAACCTTCAACCCAACACTGCAAGCCCACCATTAAACCATGTTTCTGAGCACCAGGTCCACATGATATTTAAATGCCTCCAAGGATGGTGACTCCACCACCACCTCAGGCAGACCATTCCAATGTTTGACAATCCTTTCAGTGAAGAAGTGTTTCCTAATATCCAGCCTGAACCTCCCCTGGTGCAGCTTGCAGCCGTTCCCTCTGGTCCTGTCACACATCACCAGGGAGAAGGGGCTGTCCCCCCTCCTGGCTCCAACCTCCTGTCAGGAAGTTGTAGGGAGCAATAAGGTCTCCCCTCAGCCTCCTCTTCTCCAGACTAAACAAGCCCAGCTCCCTCAGACGCTCCTCACAGGACTTGTGCTCCAGGCCCTTCACCAGCCTCACTGCCTTTTTCTGGACACGTTCCAGCACTTCTATGTCCTTCCTATGTCCTTCCTGTAGTGAGGGCCCCAGAACTGAACCCAATATTCAAGGTGTGGCCTCACCAGTGCCGAGTACAGGGGGACAATCAGCTTCCTATTCCTGTGGCCACAGTGTTTCTGATACAGGCCAGGATGTCATTGGCCTCCTTGGCCACCTGCACGCACTGCTGGCTCATATTTCATCAACTATAAACCAACACCCCCAGGTCCTTTTCCAGCTTGCAGCTTTCCAAGCACACATCCCCAAGTCTGTAGCTTGCCATGGGGTTGTTGTGACCCAAGTGCAGGACCTGGCACTTGGCCTTGTCAAACCCCATGTCATTAACCTTGGCCAACCTTTGTACATAAGCAGCATATTTGAGTCATATCCACCTGCATCAAAGCTACAGTGAAGGTTGAGTTCAGTGACCTGGCCCTCACTGTCCAAACGAGGGCTAATGTAGAACTCTTGGATGCAACTGCTGAGCTGGGGAACTATCATACAGGGGGTTTTGGAAACATCAAAGCCATTTTAATTCTGGCAGCACAGGACCTCCAGCATACATCACTCCAAGCAAAATATCCCTCTTTCCATAGATTCACATGGAGTGATGCTCCTGCTCTATCATGTATCCTGTTTCTCACAGCAAACACCTCATGCTCTGCATACCAGGTGTACATCGCTGCCCAACATCACTTGCTGCCAAGCTGTCAGCAGCAGAAGTGCCACTTATGACAGAGACCAACCTTCTGCCACCTTTGCCCTCCAATCTCTCCCAGAGAGTTTTCTGGTTATGGATTTTCCAGTGTTAACTTTCCAGTTAACTTTCCCAGCAGGTCTCGGCAACAACAAATAGTTCACGTCGTCTCTCATAAACGAGCAATTCTGAATGTTCTTGTTTATTACCCAAGCTCCTGGCACTGATGCATAGCAATTAAATAACTTTGTTAATGTATCTTTCCTAATTCCTTACTGCACAGACAGGAATGCCTCGAGATCTTATCACCTGTGCTCACAGTCAGGGATTTATAAGCACAGGCAGCAACTCAGATAAAGATATTCCAACTGGTGCATGAAATCATACCAAAGCTCTCCCCAGTCCCCCCACAACAGGCTACTGCAGCTTCTGGGACAAAAAAACCTGCTGCTTCAGAGAGAGATGTTGCCCCTAGCTAGATCTCTTTGAGAACCAAAGTTCCCTTCTAATCAAATTGTCACGCCAATGACTGCCTTTACCATCATTGTAATTAACCTCCTTGCACATAAAATGCGAATGATCAAAATGTTTCTCTTCTCTAGGGCTCTCTGTAACTTACGGGTCTGAGAGGAGTGGTGGCTGGTCCATCCCTGCTGCTGGATGTTTCCACACCTTCCTCTGGTCCAAGCAGGGCAGCTTTCTTGCATTGATCCCCAGGCCAAGTGCACTGACTGAGCACCAGCACAACCTAAACCTGGCCTCTCCTGCCCTCCCTTTTATCTCTTCTTAGGAAAGGAAAAAAACCCCACAAACCCTCACAAACAATTGGTCACTGATCTTAAGAGGGGTGGAGAGATCACAGCGGTGACGCCACTGATGAGGACAAAAGCAGCATCACCTGCCCCTAGTGAAGCCAGTAGAGCGGAGACAAGCCAGGTGAAGGCCAAGAGCTGCTCTAGGGCAGACCCAAGTGCAGGTGTGTGTCCTGCCCACAGGTGCTACCCGGGGCAGGGTTTGTTGGGGGGCAAAGCACATCTCCCCTTTTGCCTCTGCACTTTTGACAAAGCTCCCCTTTGGCATGATACCTCCCAAGGTTGCTCTGAGCCTTACATACCCAGGTATCCTAAAGGTTATTTGCTAGCTCATGCTGCTTTGCTTTCCACTGGGAACACTGTCCTTTGTGTGGGGTGGTGGATAGCCCCAGAGAGGAACCACCAAGGAAGACAGAGTGACAGAAACATGGTTTCTGTTTTTCATCCCAGACCAAGGCACCAACGCCCTGCCACGTGACATGGAGAAAATGACCTCTGAATCTGCCCTGTGAAAGCTGTTTGTTTCCAGGTGACATCTACCCAGAGGTCAGCCTACGTGGTCAGCTTTCAGTTATGGTGTCTGGAAAAGAAAACACACAAACTACTTGAGCTTTTCTCTGGCACCTAGCAACAGCGCTCAGCGCGTGAATGAAACCAGCCCCGAGCTCTGCAGGAAGTACAGGAGGAGGACAAGCCCTTGGGCTAATTTACAAGGAATGAAAACACTTTTTACACAATGTCCTGACACTGTGGCAGCCATTTTCTCTACACAAAACAACTCCGATATTTGTTGTTCTTTCAGCCAGGCTTTTCCTGCCCTAGAAACAGTTCTGAAGTGCTCTTAAGCATCCCCTGTGCTGCTAAATTACTTGTGGCTGCTGAAGCGTCCCCTCCACAGGGACATTTAAGTGGAGGTCCCGTCTGGGGCCCAACCAGGGGGGCTGGGGCTGGCACGAGGTGCCATCGTCATGGGGCTGTGCAGCACGCGGCCGTCTCCTGAGCCTCAGCAGCGGCTGCTGGCACCTGCGAGCCCCAGCCAGCAGAGTCCCCCAGATGCTGCTTCAGCATCCCGGGCAGAGCTGTGACCGGGTGGACACGGGACACTGATGGCTCCATTCACGAGCTGGACACATGGTGCTGCTGGGTCTGTGACGAGCTGGACACGGGGTGCTGCTGGCTTTGCGGGGTGCAGCAAGGCAGCACATCACCTGCCCAACGGGGAGAAGAGCTGGCTGAAGATTCCTGTCAGCTGCACATTCCTCCAGGTCTGGGTCTCACAGGATGTGTCCTGGCTGGGGATGCAGCTCCAGGGAGCTCCAGCCTCCCTGTCCCAGCGTGACTCTCTGTCCTCAGCTCTCCTCTTCTAGCCGGGGACCTGTGGGGACCTGCAGGGACCGAGGAGAGCACAAGACCATGTCTGCAGGAGGTGGCTGCCTCACAAAGCCATGAGAGCTGCTGGAGTATGCGTTCAGACTCAGTACTCGTGACCCATTAAGAGAGGACCAAAAAAGCCCTTTCCTCATGCACAGGGAATGCCATCTGCATGGCAGCAGTTGCCATCTCTGCACTGTGCTCAGAGCTGCAGCACAGAGCTCCCACCAGTCCAGCCTCAACAGCACCCTCCAGCATCCCTCTGCGATGGCAGCTCTTGGGCACGTCCCTAAGGAGCCAGGCGCTCCGGGTACGCCGGCGCTTCTTGGACAAGAGATTGTCAGGGGCTGCGGGCCCCGGCTCAGCAAGCTGACATCATGTGCCTGATGTTGCCAAACACGGATGAGCTGTTGCTAGAACAATCAATTTTTAAATATCTCTCTGCCTGTTGCCCTCAGCCCTGCAGTAACTATAGTAACAGTGCTCTGGGCTCCCCCGCTTCCAAGGCGCTGCCGCTGCGCCTGGGGCTGGAGGGGCTGCGGGGGCTGATTCCTCCTGGGCTCTGCCCTGGGAGGCACAACAGCTCACCTCAGAGCACCTCGCCTTCCCCACCCCAGCAGCACCATCCCAGGCTGCCAGCCGCCACCTCTGGGCCTTGGCACAGAGACTCTGCAGGCAGCTCCGGCCTCTCCGCCTGCAGAGGAACTGTCCCCACGCTGCTGGCATCCGTCCCGGCACCTTGGGAACAGGGAATCCCCTGGGTCAGGCCGTCCTGCCAACCCACAGGGCTTTCACAGGGCCCTACCGCGAACAAGGGAAGCTGGCACAGTCCTGCAAAACAGGTTTGGCTTGGCAGAGCCCGTGGGGCTCGTCCCCAGGCCTTGGAGGAGCACTGGCCGGGGGGTGCCCCATCCACCCGAGCAGCACTGCACAGAGCGACTGTGCATGTCATGAGGTAAGAGTGAAGAACCACACTTATCTTGTTTGCTGAGCTGCATTAAAGGATCAAGCCACTGCTACCAGGATCAGAAGTGGGAAAAGAAGGAACAGCAATGTGCGCTGCCAGCACCGGGCACTGCAGTCGCTGCCAGCTGACCTCTGGGCTCCCCTCCACAGTGCAGAGGTGACCTCTCTCCAGAGCAAGTGCAGAGACAGAGCTCTCAGGGCTCGCTCTCAGGGCTCACTCTCATCCATTAAAAGCCCAATTTGGATGGGGATCCCATCCTCAAAGTGCTGCCTGCGAACAGCCCGGTCCAGAGCACAGCCTCCCACCACCTGCACAGCAGGATGGCAGCTCCCTGACCATCTATGAGGGGGCCCGTCCAGGAACCCCCATCCCGGTGCTGGAGAGCATGTCACACTGTGGTCATGGTTACCTGGCACACACGTCAAAGTGCAGAAGGTGTCCTTAGGCTTCTGAGGGGATGTTTACCTCATTTCTCTCTCTACCTGCATTCAGCTCAGTAAAAATGCAAATTAAGTGTTGTCATTAAGTTCACTCTTTCTGCAATGCAAATGATGTGTCTGTTCCCTCTGTACCTGCCTGCCTCCCAGATTTAGGAGGTGGAGAACAAGGAGGGAGGTGGGTTGGCTGAATCGCAACCTTACTTGGACTCCTCCCCAGACAACATACACTGTGAATTTTTCAAAATCATATAAATCATGTAATATCAATTATTCAATCATTCTGCTAATCTCAAGGCTTGCAGAAGACCTCTAGCTTTGTATAAAAGCTATACGTGAAGTATCAGTTATTGACAGGCTTGCCATCAGAGGATTAACACCCAAGAGCACATCCCTTCTGAACGTGAGTGAGCACGCGGAGCTCCCCTGGGAGGTATTACCTCTACTTGTCAAAGTGCTCCTGGAGAGGCTTCATCACACCAAATTCCATCACTGCATTTCATAAATCCTGTACTATTAGATGCCTTTATCCTGCAAACAACTTTGCGGTATAATTTCTAGGTGTTTTTCCTGACATTACCGAGGTCCATATAACCAAGGTACATAAATTTAAGAGATTAACACAGAGAGCACATTTGACAGTGACGTATGCAGACGATCTCGGGCGCATCCCGTGGGATTAGTCTCTCTGCATCACACAGCGTATTACATGCTAAGGTAACTGCGTGCTCTGCCAGCCTCCTGCTCCCCTTCCCCCAGCCCAAAAATGGACAGTTGCATCCTCCGTCTGAGCAGGGCAGGGATCAAGCTCTAATATTCTCCCTGGACAACCCTTCCCATGCATGACCCTCCCAGCAGCCTGCTCACCAAGGGCGGTTTGTCTGGCACCTTCCCCAGACGAGGATGCCCTCCCGGCCCGCCGCTGCTGCAGGACGGTCTGCCAGCAAGGCAGCCCCGCAGCCCCGCAGCCACCTTCCCTGGGGCAGGCACCTTCCCTGGGGCAGGCACCTTCCCTGGGGCAGCCACCTTCCCTGGCACAGCCACCTTCCCTGGGGCAGCCACCTTCCCTGGCGCAGGGCCGCGGCAGAGGGGCTGAGGCAGATGTTTTTCACTTGCAGTTCTGAAAGCATTTGATGCAGCTGCCTCTGGCTGCAAAGAGGCAGGAGCTTGCCAGCACCATGCAGAGGGTTTGGATGCCTCCCACAGGCAGGAGGGGCAGAGAGGCAATTAAAATGCACCGAGCAAGTGTAAAGTTTTATCACAAGACACAAAGGTACTCTGGTTTCTTTCTCTGACAGACACATCTGCATAATCCAGCCTGCGCTCCTGCAGCTGCACTGCGCTGTGCATGCTGCTGCCACCAATATTGTTTTCATCTATTTTATTGAAAAAACACTATCCAAGGTTTAAGCTGCATAACAAGCCCTGCTGCGCAGTAATGTCTTTGGTTTCCTTCTGCAGATGAATCTCACTGGAAACTCCCGGGTAGTAAGTGACCGTCCTGCAGACAGGCATAAGCATCTTCTGCCACCACCTGTTCTGCAAAACTGGGAAACCTCAGGGACTGGCAACGCGACAGCAGGAGGGGGATTCCCACTGCACGGCAGGATGCAGTTACACCCCACAGTCGCAAGCCACACCAGCACTGTGCTTGCTGAGCACAGGAAAGACCCGAGGAGAAGTGAGGCGGGTACAACTCTCCTGCAACTACCCTGACTGGATATGTGTGTCTTGGCGGCAAGCACCAATTCCCGCAGGGAAATGAGCTTCACATGAGTCCCAGATGAGATGGAGCTGAGAAAATATGTCAGCACCAGCAGGCTGAGACCCGCTCCAGCCCAGGCAGGCACAGGGTGCACCTGAGGGCTGGCTGGGAGCCCCAGCAGCACTGTGGGGTGGGTGCCGAGCCCTCTGCCCAGGCCAGGGCAGGCTGCAGGGGGATCTTCTGTCAGGAAGCAAATCATAGAATGATAGACTTGTTTTGCTTGGAAGAGACCTTTCAGATCATCCAGTCCAACCGTCTCCCAGCACTGCCAGGGCACCACTGACCCATGGCCCTCAGCACCACAGCTCCACGGCTTGGAAACCCCTCCAGGAATCACGGGGACTCCACCCTGGGCAGCCCGCTGCTGGGTCTGGTTCCTGCTGTAGGCATCACGTAGTTGCTCCTTTTGTGACTATTACTGAATGGCTTCTTTAAAGGAGTTTTGGTTTTGTCTTTGCTGTTTCCTTCTGTGAGCCATGACAGTGGCAGCTTCCCCGGCTGCGGAGGAGCCCGATCTTCCCTGCTCCCTGGTAGCACCACTGTTGTTTTCTACCCATTTCTTCTGTCCTTTAGTGTAGTGTTGTTTTTCCTGTTATTCAGCTCCATGGTGTACGTGTGTAGTAGTCATCCTCCTCCTCAAGCTTTCCCTGCTGGCAGCTTGCTGCGTCTCCGTCTCCTGGGCCGCTGCTGACCCTGCTGTGCTGCAGCTGGGGTTGGCTGTGTGCAGCAGGCTCCTGGGGCCTGCAGTTCCCATGTTCATGTGTTCATTGCACGTTCTGTTGTCACTTGATCCCTTGGTTCTTTCGACACAGCTTGTGTTGGGCAGTGCTTCGTTCACGTCTCCTTTCCATCAGCAGCATGGTCCTGCATAGCGCAGGGTCTACACATCATCAGCTCAGCTCCCTGTTTATCTTCAGAGCTCCTGGGGTACCATTGTTCTTCCTTCATTCTTCCATCGTTCTTTCCTCACAGTTTTCTTTGCAGACTTCCCCTGGTGCAGGAGTGTTTGACTGGGTCACCTCTGAGGCGGCCGCGATACCACGCGGACAGGCCCACGTCTGCTGGCCCCTGGTAAACCTGGACTAACCCTTCTCCCCAGGACACTCCCGGGCAGGGTCTTCGTCGCCTTTGCCGGGCGGTGAAGCTCTGGGCTTAGCGGTTCGTCAGTGCAGCAGGGCTGAGATGCCTTCTGGGGTGGGGGTCCCCGTTTCTGTGCAGCTGGCAGTGGGCTCTGCAGGGACACGTGAACGGCTGGGACCCGGAGCTGTGTCCTGACGCTCGTCTGCCGGGGCTGCACGGCAGGGTCTGCCCGCAGCGGGGGTCTGCCCGCAGCGGGGGTCTGCCCGCAGCGGGGGTCTGCCCGCAGCGGGGGTCTGCCCGCGCAGCTCTGCCCGTTCCACACTACAGGAGATTTTAAACCTGCAGCACTTTAACAACATTTGTCTCATCCAAACCGTGTGGAGACAGTGCACGGAACAACGCATGCCCTGGCTGCTGAAGCTGTTTCATAATCTCTTGGGTAGGATTAGGAGCTGAAACCAGTTCAGCTGTTTGAAGCAGAGAGCATCGCGGCCCCAGCGGTTCACGGTTTAGCTCTCCAGTAAGAGCTGCTCTGTGCTGCTGCGATGTTCCAGCAGCTTAGCTCCTGTGGGCTCTGGGGACCAGGACCGTGGGTTTCTTTTGCCTCTTCGATCATCTGCCTGAACAACTCACAAATATCAGCCGGATTTTTGTACTATGTGCTCGCCCACTCGGCGCTGTAATAATGTGCACGAGGTGGAACAGCCCAGAGATTTCATTACTCATTCTTTTCCCAGTCATGCTTTGAACCAGCAACGCTTTGCTTCTGCTTCGTGTGGTTGTTTTGCCATTTAGAAGGACAAAATGTGCGTTTCATGTGTGTATGAAAATGTCCCAATAATGAACGTGTGCCCAGTTTGAGGGCTGAGCTCCTCACATGCAGGAACAACTCACTTTTATGTTTCTGTGGAGGAAAACTGGAATCCATCTAACTCTGAAAAACCCCTCTGACAGATCAGACGCCGTGGTGGTTGTCTCTGTGATGTAGCTGTTTGTTCTTCAGCGTGACTTTCACTTTGTGAAGGTAAAACACGTCTGAGCACTGAGCCTCCTGGTGCTGGATTTTCATGGGTAGCCTCAGCTCAGTACCGGAGGAGCAGAGGCAACGTTGCTGCTTTGCCATAACCCCAAGGTGAGGTCCTTCCCGTTTGTCTGTCAGCAGGAGATTATCAGGGCATCGCGTGGTCTCCTTTTTCCCCTGGTAAGCAGAAGGGGCAGCGGAGCTGGCGCAGCTTTAGCGGCGGGTGCTGCCTGGCCCAGGAGGTGATGCCTCCAGCTGAGGGTACTTTAGAACTGTCTCTGATGTGGAGTCACCCCGCCTAGAACTTCTCTGTCCTTGGAGTCTCCTCCCAGCACAAACCAGAACAACAACTGGAAGCAGTTCTGCTGCTGCTTTGAGCCTGGTCTGTCTGTATTGTGGACACGGGCGTAACTGCAACCTGTGCAGATGTATCTGGGTCACCTTCAGACTCGTGCTGACAGCAGTGTCACTGCAGCAGATGGCATCCACTGTCACCTGCAGGACCTGCTCTCGTGGTTTGTGAGAGCTGAGCTTCCCACTGCCTTGCCTGGTTTCTAGCAGTAACCTGCTAGTTCACTTAAAAGCAGCTTCTGTAAATATAACCTGAGATTTTGTAGAAATACTCTTAAGAATCTTGCTTCCTCTGTTCCCTGAGGTGTGCAGGGGCTGGGTGGCAGAGAGGGTGCAGCAGCCCAGGTGTCCCTGGAAGCTGGAACCCAAACTGCAAAAGCTTGAAGTGTTTCTTGACAGTTCCACGACTGGGATGTGACAGACAGATGGACGGACGGGCAGACAGACAGCAACCCCTGCGAGGAGCGGGGCGGTGAGAGGGAGCCCTGCACTTCATGAACACAGCAGGTTCCTCCTGCCCGCCTGGCAGCTCTCTGCTCTAAACATCATCTCCGACGTGAGCAGCGTTCCTCAAACGGCCCCTTGTAGAGCCGTGTCCGTTGAGTGTCCCGGTCCCTGCACGAGCTGCGTTGCCTCAAACACACTGCTGGGTGTCGGGGGGGACGGAGGTTCTGCAGCATCTCGGAGCTGGAGGAGGGGAGCAGCCCCCTGCTTTCCCGGGTCACACACCCGAGGCTGCTCTGCCCCACGTCTCTCCAGATGAGCTTGTGCTGGGTTTGGAGCTCGTTCCTCTGGGTTCCCGGGGCTCCTCTCGCCTCAGCCGGCCCGGGGTCACCCACGGCAGCGGCCGCTCTGCCGGCCCGCGCAGGAAGCCGTTTGGCAGGGGGATTAAAGCTGCGGCCGAGGACTGGTGATGTAAAAAAGGCTTAATCCAGGAGCTCTGTGTTCAGTTCTCTCCAGAAATATCCACCCTAATGCATTTTATCAGGGCATGCCCCGCGCTGAAATAGGCCCCTCGCAAACGGCCGGGGAAAGATGAAATGCTGGAAGGGTTTTTTGTGTGAAGTGCCCAAAGATGCTGAGCTGAGACTTCCCAGGCAGGGTGGGCACTGCAGACATCCACTGCTGGGTGGTTATTTATTTATTTATTACAAGAATGCTTGATTGAGTCTCTTACTCCATTTCAGATTCAGGTAGACAAATCTGTGTCAAGGCTGAAAATGCCACGCGTGTCACGGGCAGTTGAACGGTATTCAGTAAAAACAAAGCTTTAGGCCTTTTCTAAATAGCAAGTGCTCCAGGAGCGCGAGGTGAGAAGCTGGTTGGAGCTACAGGGCAGCTTTGCCTCGGTCCCCACGGAGATTGATTTTCTCTGCTGCTTTTCTCTGCTGGCCCGGAGGGGGAGAGGGGGAAGGTTGTGCGGGGCGGCAGCTCTCGGGAGCTGCTGGAGCCCTGTGTGTTCCCATCTCCTGCTGCTGGGATTTAAGGGTATCGTGATAAGAAAATCCCCCCGGAATCCCTTTTAGCAATAGGTCGACACTGGCAAATCATTTCTCTTGCACTCCCTGCCAATCTGCGTCTGACAGCGAAAATTGTTGTGCTTTGATGCTAAAAATAACACTGGGGTGGGGGGGTCACCTTTGGCTTTTCTCCAAATTAAGTTTTCTCGATCTATAGCTAATGATAATCTTGCCTTTTCCAGCCGTTGCTCCACTTCTAGAGGCGTTCTGAGCCTGATCTTCCCCTTCCAGGCACTGCTTTGTGGGGTACTCCAGCTGGGGCTGGGGGGTGGGAGGGGGCTGAGGTCCCTCGGCCGCACGCCCGCTGTGCGCTGCCTCCTGACCGGCTGGGGCAGCCTGGATTTCCTTCATTTAGCTGCTGGTTCATGAGGAATAGTGGAGGGGAAAAAAAAAAGAAACAGGTACTCTAGAAATAGCGTTACTCCTTTGACTTTAGAAAACACAGTAATAGGAGGGGGGAGGACACCCCCACAACATTTGTCACGGTAAATTTTTTTTTAATAGCGATGGGCTGGGACTGATGGTTGAACTGGATTTTCTTCTGCCTGTTACTGCTCTGGGACGTGTCCCGTAGGGCAGGAGATATTTGCATCCTGATGTTTCTTTTTGAGAAGTTTCCTAGAGAGGTTCTGTGGGGCTGGGCAGCAGCTGGCTGAGGATTAACCCCTTCCTGCGGACTTTCCACGCTGCCCTGCACCCCTCGAAGGCTGCGAATCCAGAAGGGATCTGCTCAAATCTCAGTGGTCGTGGTGGGGAGGAGGGAAGAGTAACGAGCCTCCTGACACCTCCCTCTTTTCCCTCTGTCATCTCTCTAACCCAGCACAGCGTTCCGAGCTGGGGTTACCCCGGCTTGCAGCAGAACTGGGCTGTCTGGGGGCAGCTTTGCCTCACTGGCTTTCAGAGTATCCCAAATTCTTGTTCCCTGGCAAGAAATGCCTTTGGGGGATGCTCTGCTACCTGCTGGCTGGTGGGAGGGCTCAGGGAGGGTGCACGAACTCTGGGGTTCACTAGCAAGTGAACAGCATTAGCCTCGCAGGCTTTTTCCAGGTCATTTCAAAGTATTTTTGGTGGGTCTGCTAGAAAATATTATACTGGCAAAATGCAGAGCTCTCGGGTACAAATGTCTGTGACACGTGGAAGCCTTTGGAGGAACCTTGAAGAGGGTAAGGAGCTTGGCAAGGCCGGTGCCTGTGCTCGCAGAGGCTGCCAGTACTCAGGAAATCTGTCTTGTGTTTTATGGATTTACAGAAGTTTTGAGGCTTGGCTGAGTAAAGGAAAAATAGAATCCTGACAAGGTTTTTTCTTTTTCCTCTCTTTTGTCCTCCTAGTCTATGCAAGCAGCGAGATGTCCCACCGACGAGCTGTCCCTAACCAACTGTGCCGTGGTGAATGAGAAGGACTTCCCCTCTGGGCAGTAAGTGTGCACTGTGGCTCCTTCAGCCTTTACCCCTAAAGGAATCACTTCCAAAATGTGGATGGAGGTGGAGTGAAATTTCCAGTTTGGGAAGGTGACTGCAGGAGGTTAATTAACAAAACTTCTGTGTCTTTAGAGACCCAAACTTTCAATGGGCCTCTGTCTCAGAACTGCAGATACTAAAAGAAAAATGGTAATTTTTTTCTCTGAAGCATTTCTTCCTTGGGAGCTGGATCTGCTTAATTAGAATCAGTATTTTAATGAGGGACTTCAGGCTGGTTTTGGACTTCTTTTTGCTTTTGCTGCTGTTCCTGTTACTCAGAATATTTGAACTATTTCATGTAGATTTTTATTCTTTATTTGTGTTACTCGAGGCATTTTCTGCCTCTCCTGTCACCCTGGTGTGCTGAGCAGGGTCAGCAGAAACTCGTTCCGGGCCTTTTCCTGCACAGGAACGAAAGGGGAAGGTGACTGGAGCGTGGGCACAATTTGGGTTCTCTAATTACAGTTCTGGGGTGACCGACAGAAGCTGACTCTGGGTTTTACTTCTATGAGAAAGGCAGAAAACACATTAATTTTCCAGCTCAGCCCACACAGAAGGGCTTGGTATGAAAAGGAGGCAATTCCAATGCTTAGTTTCCTTTGCTGCAGGTGTCCAGCGGCTCTCGGAGGTTGCGGTGCGTCGGCTGCAGGCAGAAGTCATTCATTTCTCAGCAGAGGGTGGAAGAGCTTGGGTTTGAAAAACGGGGAAAGAAACGCTAAAAAAAGAGAAGGATACACTTTGGGCCTTAGCATAAAATACCTGCTGCAGATGAATTCTGCTAGGGAGGGGAGCGAAGCAGCTCCGCGCCGCGGGGAACAGGGGGGTGAAGTGGTTTCAGAGCAGCCCCTGCTGCGCTCGGTCTGCGGGGTGCTCCACCCTGCAGAGCTGTCCTGGCCCTCCCCTGATGAATGGAGCTGTGATTTTACAAGCCCAACTTCAGAATAAAATGCCAAAACAAAAGAAAAACAACCCCCCCTAAAAAGAAGAAACCGAAACAAGCACCGCTTTTTAGAGTCAGGAGAGGGGAAGAGGATCTGCTTGGCCAGGCTGGAGGGGCTGCTCCCCTCAAATGGTGTTCTCCCCAGGGAAAAACTTCCCCGGTTGTTGTTTTTTGTTTGTTTGTTTGGGGTTTTTTTGATTGTTGTTTGGTTGTTTTTTGTTTGTTTTGTTGATTTGGTTTTTTCGGTTTGGTTTGGTTTTTTTTCAAAGTAACTGACTGACAAAACCCCCCACCCCGAGCACTGCACCTCGTGCACTATCAAAGTGTTCACTTCCTCAGACAGGGATGTCCTGGAGGGACCCGACCTGCAGAGCTGCAGCACCCAGCTGCTCTCCTGCCCACCCCCAACCCCAGAACCCTCTTTCTTGCTCAGCAGCCCGGCCCCGATTCCGGCCCCGCTGATTCTCCCTGAGACAGCTGCTTATTTCCAGCAATGGGGGCTCTCAAAGTGAGCAGCAGGAGCTGGGCTGCGAGCAGCCGCTCTAAATCACCCTGGCGAGCGTCAG
>WUAM01000250.1:316965-345414 GCA_024336885.1 Actenoides hombroni | reverse complement strand
AAACCCCTCCAGGAATCATGGGGACTCCACCCCTGCCCTGGGCAGCCTGGGACAGTGCCATGCTGGGTGGGAGCATCAAAGGGTCTTGGCACGAGCAAGCTCTGGAAGCATGAGCAGCGTGGAGGCTGGGGCAATGCTCAGCCCTGTACTCTGCTCATGCCGTTACTGCCAAGCAGGGAGGAGAGGAGCAGCAGGACGTAGGACTGTGGATACCACTCTGGCAGGACAGAAGGTTGCATAAAGGGGGAAGGAGATGGTGCTGCCTCATTAATCATGATAAAGAACAGGCTTAAAAAGAGCCTGACTTTCAGCATAGTAATTAATGAGCTCTTTAATTTTAGTCTGTAACATCCAAACTACTCCATTAGGCAAAGAGCAGCTCAAAGTGTCCTTCCATGTGATGCCAGGGAGATGCATGGGGAGCTCTGGAGTGCAGAGCACAAGGGAATTCTGCAAAACCAGAGGTGTGTTGGGCTGAGGTCTCAGCACAGCAGAAATGTGAAGCCCTCTTCACCAGGTCTGCCATTCTGCTGGCCTGAAGAAGCCAGGGATGCCCTACGTCATCCTGCTCTGAGCTGCCAGCCTGCCCTATCCGCCTGCAGGGGCTCAGAGAGTTCAGGACTCAGGGGACTGCCAGGCTGTGGGCATCTAGACAGGAGTGCTGGAGCATGAAGGCAACTGTTGCCTCTGGCTCTGGTCCCAGACGAGTGTCTGCACCACTGTGAAGGAAGGACGCTAGCTCCACACCTGAGGGCAGCCCAGGAGACATCTGTGTGGCACCGGGGACTGAGCAGCTACACGCACAACCTGCATGGTGGCTGGTGGCATGGCTGAGCCCGAGAAACCTCTGAAACCTTGGGTGGTGGCAGGGATTGCAGCAGACTGGAGAGTGTCTGGGATCAGAGATTCCACTGCTGCCCATTTCCCCAGGAAAGCATTCACAAAAATATTTCTGGTTCCCTGGTTGAAACCCAGCCCAGCCTGCCCTGTTCTGGAGCGTGAACAGACTGTACAGGTGAACTGGGGATTTGTCCCACATAGTTTCCTCAAAGACTGTAGGTCTTTTCTTTTTTTTTAATAATGCCAGTCATAACTGTCACGTGTTGGAGCCCAGATCTCATTATCGTGAGCAGAGAAATGTATGCTATGCAATAAATTCTTTTGTAGGAAATAACCCTGGTGACTAGAGGAATTTATGAATTTATTACTCTTTGTGGGAGCCTTTCCTCCTATGTCTTAAGGAGAGATCCATCATCCTACAGAAGACCTTACTGGTTGTCTGTTTGGAAACCTTTATAAGGCTTTATGTCACATTCCTGCCAGCATCTCCTAAAGATTCATTCCACATGAATCACTCATTGTAAACAAGGTGTTCTGACACTGGGCACCAGCACCACTGGGACCTGCTGTGCCGACAGTTCCCACAGGGGCCTCCTGACATGGCCCTGGCAGAGTGACTTGGCTGTCCACCGAGGTTCTTCCCCCAGTGCCCACAACCATGGCACATGAAATGGCTGAGAGGGGAGAAGAGTCCTTGGGCGGGCAGAGCCCACGCAGCCCTACCACTGCAGAGGAGCCATCCAGGCAGCGCAGAGCTGACTTCCCAAGTGAGCACAGCTTGGCATGTCCAGGCCTGGCCGCCCAGGACTCGTGCGTGGGGCTCCCAGACATTTGCTTAGGACAAAGCCGAAAAACAGAGACAATCAGTCTGCGAGGAATCTTTGGTGGTGCAAATGGCCATGGGAAAGGGTCCCACAACTCCTGTCTTGTCGCACCATGAGCTGAGGACAGATAGACGTGCCACACATCACCATCCCTCAGTCTCCAGCAGCCTGAGGAGAGGAGCTCAGCCGCAGCCACAGCCGATCTTCAGGGCATCATTCGCTCTGGAGAGGAAGCCCCTGGAATGACACAAACATCATCTCTGCCCATCCTCCTACAACCCCCTGGCCTGCACCCCACCGCTCCCCACGCCCTCCTCCAACACCAGCCCTCGGCGGTGCCGCCACCTCCTCACCCTGCCAGAGTCCCCGGCTGCAGCAGCGCGGCACAGGATGGAGCTGGGTTCCCTCCCTGCCCCAAGAGAGCAGCAGGTGCCTGCGCGGGAGCTGTTTTCACTCTCTATTAGACACACGCACTTCCGGGTGTGCTTCCTGATTGCTGCACGTTTTCGCTCTATGTTAGAGGAGCACACTTCCGGGTGCACTTCTGTGTTGATGCAAGTTTTCGCTCTCTATAAGAGGCATGCACATCTGGGGGCACTTCCAGATGCTCTTGCAGTTGGGTGCATGTTTTCACTCTCTAAAAGAGGCGTGCACATCTGGGTTGGGCACTTTTTTGCTCTCTATAAGAGGCGCACACTTCTAGGAGCACTTCCTGGAGGAGCGCGCGTTTTCCCTCTCCCTCACCAGCCTCCCCGGGAGTTGCCCACGGTGGGTTGCGCTGCAGGGCCCCTTCTCCCGCTCCGGCATTAGACATTGGCCAGCTCCGTGGCGAACGGGCGAGCGTGTGGCAGTGCCCGCGAGACGGGGCTGCCAAATGTGGAACGTCAGAGGAGTAAATTGCACCAGCTGAGCTCCAGGCAGCACGTTAGAGAGATAACGCTCCCAGCAGGAGAGCGCCTGAGCGCGCAGGTACGGGTGCGTGGTCGCTTAATGACACAGCCGCCACAAAACTGTGCCTTGTTATCTCATTGTCAATTTTATTTTAATAGATGTCTGAAATACTCAGAATACAAACCCTTTCTGTAAGATTACAAAACGCTCGAGCACTTCTGCAATTTGGATGGCAGGGGATCAATTATTTGGGCATGGTTTTGCATATAATGGCCTGCAACAGATTGTAAAGTTTCTCAGTTAGCGAAGCGATTATGAATACTGAATACAAACTAATGGCCGGAGAGCAGTGGAACGGGGCCATCTGGACTCCGAGACATGCTCCTGGCTACGAGGGGAAGGCGTGCGGGGAGGGCACGCCATCAGCGGAATGCCGCAAGTAAGTACTTGGGTAAGCGTGCCATCTTCACCAAGCCTGCCGTAGCAGAAAAGATGTGGCGCAAGAAACAGTGTCCAAGAACGACAATAAGCATAAACAGAAATACAAATGTAAAAACAGAAAGAGAAAGAAGTGCTGGAAATTGTTTTGCCAAGAAGGAAGTTGAGACTTCACCTCCGCATGATTAGTGTTTGCTCTGGAAGACCAGATCACTTCATTCGTTTAACGATTCAAAACAGATTATTTTCAAAACTCCTTGAAAGCTTCCACAAACAGACTCCCATCCAGCCAAAACCCAGCTGGCGAAGCTCCTGGGTGTGAGGATAGATTATTTATCACTTCTCAGACATAAATATTTGGGTTTATTTTGCTGAAAAGGGAAATAAGTCTGGGTTTTGACCATCCAAAGTGGCAATCGCTGCACTAAAATAACAGAATCACGGGTGATTGCCATGAAGGGCTCCAGAAACCACCTTCTTTACAGCACATTCCCAACACAGGACTCAGACACGCCGTTCTGGGGCTGTCTCCAGCTGCTAGTCCTGGGCAGCCCAGCACATCCCAGTCCTGCTTCCCACCACCATGCCCGGGGCAGCATGCCACCGGCACCCCTCCCATGGCGAGCAGACCCGCTGGTCCAGTGCTTCTCTGCAGCCTTCTACCACAGCCAGGCCTGTGCCTGGTCCTGGCGCAGTGGGAGGGTCTCTGGTGGCCGGGGGCGCAGGGGCACCGCTGGGCGTCGGGGCTGCTGCCCAGCCCCGCACACCCCCCGCAACACACAGCCACAGGCCCTATTTCCTGCGTTGCCTAATTCATCCATAAAAAAATGCATATGAAAGGTTTTACACAGCAAACAGACCTGAGATTCAGGGCTACCGATGTCAGATTTCACAACGCTCTGCCCACAGAGCTTCTCAGAAGAAAGTCACATCACCCACAGCATGAACCAGGGGGCAGGACCACAGAATTCCTAAAAGTAAATGAAAATGACATCAGGGGTTATTTTTCTCTTACTTTTAACAAATCAGCCTAGCAGGGACATCAAAGTAATCCATGAGTCTGGTCATTCCCGTAACACATTGGTATAAATCAAAACCAAAACCGGTCGAGTCAGGTAGAAAAATCATCTTCCAGAGACATCCAACTGAGCTCAGCAAAGGAGAAAAGGCTGACACAACATCTTTAAACATTTTTAATTACCCTGTCAAAATGACAATTATAGAGCTAATTATTAGGAAGACAATACCAGATATACTGAATAGCACATCAGCAGTGTTTTTATGTAATTATGCAATTTAACGAATTGAAGGCTACAGTAATGGACTATATCTGGTTAATTAGGGACTCCCTTTCTGCTAATAATGCCATTTATTTTCAATTCACTATATTTGCTTTTTCTGTAAAATTGGGCATATTTCCACAAATGACGAAGGATTCTTCACCACAGTTCCTGTGCCCCTTCTGTTGTTTACGGCACTCAGATTATTTCACGGGTGGACAATGCACTCCAGCTGGCTTCTCTTCTATTTCCAGCTTTGCCTGTTCCCTGGGGGTTAATGACACCCTAGGGCTGGGCTCCCGCCACTCCGCTGCTGTTGGCACCCAGCCTGCCCGAAGCCACTCGGCACCCTGCGACTCTCCTCCCCCGCGAGCCCCGGTCTGAGCCCTGGTCTGAGCCCCTGCCGTGAGCCCAGCCTGTGCCAAGGTGTGGGAGAGGGACAGACCCATGACAGACCCTTCCCAGGCCAGGAGGTGCCCAGTGGCACGGGGTGGGTCGAGGCCACTCATCTTTGGAGCTCTTGCAGGACGCGTGGGAGGACAAGGAGCCAACTCCTAGGCGGACCCTGGCCAGCAGCACCCTCCAAGCCCTGCACCCACACCTGAAGCAACACCTGCGCCTCGTCCAGACCCCAGCCCTGCTCCTGGAGGCGCTGGGCAATGTGCACAGGCATGCAGGGCTGGCTGCGGGGGCTGCTCCTGCAGCACGAGCCACGGCATGGAAAATAAATCATTTAAACATTCCTCCTTGCAGATAAAATTTGGGGGAATTTGAAGCCTCCTAATTCCTCATTGTTGAATGAAAATTGTTTGATAAATTATTGATTGTATTTTAAATGTACCCACAGAAACTATTTTAATTCTTCTTTTCTCTTTTTTGGAAATAATTAACCTATTTAAATTTTTTAATCGCTTGAAGATATTTCCTGCTAATTGTTATCAGGTGGGAGGGGGGCTGCCACACAAGCCCTCCAGCTTCAGGACATTCCAAAGGGAGGAATCGGCTGTGGGAAACCTGGTGGCCACACTCCACTGCCGGGCCAGCCCCTCACATCCCAGCTTCCTGCAGCATTCCCTGTGTGGGACCTGTCACACCAGCCTGTCCCCAGAGAGAAGAGGCTCTGAAGGATGGGACCGGTCCCCTGCTGGCTGTGCTCAGAGGAGACACGCACCACGGTCAAGAGGCCCCAGGTGGAAACACACATACAAGCTAAATTTGGGCAATACTGTTGCCACCCTGACTAAGTGGGGAGTTGAAAGAAGCTCAGTAAGGGGCTGGGTAAAGCCACTGGCAAAGGTGCACTTGGATCATTGTCACAACTCCACAGCGCTGCTCGCTGCAAGGGACCAGCAACCTACCAAAGATGGGTTTGAAAAATGTGAGTGGTGAAGCTTCTGCTGTCTCTCTGAGTCAGACAGAGCCACTGTCACCACGGGTCACTGCAGGCACTGCTTTATGTGCTGCCCACCTCCAAGGGGAAAGCTCAGCTCCTGGCTTTTCACCCCTCCTTCAGGCAGAGCTGCACCTGCCCAGGCAGGGACTGGAGTCCTGACAGCAGCCCACACACATCATCTGCCCACCTAAAACGCTCCTGCTCTTTTGCTTTGGTCTCAGTAGCTCATCTAACTCTTGTTATGGAATGGGTTGGCAGGTCCCAAAACATCAATAAAAACATCAGCTTCACCCCAGAAGCAGTAGTAATGTATCAGCTTGCTTGGGTTCTGGGGATGTTTGGGTCCTCTCAATGGAGGTGTCACTATGTATTTAAAGCAGGCCATACTACCAAGCTGGAAGAAGCAGAGATGCCAAATTAACTTCTTTAGTGGCCAGAAACAGAAAGAAGTTAAAGAGAACTGGATGAAGGAGGAGCCTCTTTTTGCACCAAGTGTTGGTGGAATGTGCAGGCTGTGCGAGAGCCTTGTACCCCACAAGCTGGTGGTGTGGGCCAGGGCACAGGAAATGCACTCCCCCTTCCGCAAAGCACCCCGAGACCCAGCAAATGAAAGCACCAAATCTCTTTTACCACATTTGCAGTTTACTGTCATTAATGGCACTGGCTTTGCCTACTGTGCACATCCAAACGCACTAAAGGACTCCCTCTCTAAGTGAAAGTTGCTTTTGGGAAAGAAGAAATTCAATAGTGTACTTGTAAATTAATAAAATTCTGGCAATTGTGAAAACATCCTGGGCTTTTGTTGGCCTGGAGATTTATTCAGTCCTGCTGGTTTCCCAGCTGAGGCAGAAAAGATCATAAAACTGCCAAGAGAAATGCCTCTACAAAATATTCCAGGCTCAGCTATAACATTTCTCTACCTCCTGGCACAGCAGCCAAGGTGCCCCAAAAAGGCCAAGAGCTGAACTTGCAAACCCCGTCCCCTTTGTCCTCGCCAGCAGCTGCTCAGTGGCATTAACGTTGACAAGAGTTGACCATTCTGTGGTTTGGATTTGGTTCCGGGAGATCTTTCAAAGCTTCATTCTTTCTAGGTATATAATATGCCTCTAACTGTGTTACATGCCCATCAGAATCGGCGCAGTCCATGAGGGAGTGCTGGCAAAGCTGGGCACCAGCTCCTGTTCACAGACAGTCCAGGTTCCTTGCTGTGCTGGTTCACTGCTCACTCAGGTGGCAGGAGCTTTTGTCAAGCACTTCCAGGATGCACCTACCTCACCCCTGAGCTGCTGTTTGGCTCTTGGTTTCACTTCAGGTTCAGACCAGCAGACAGCTGTGTGAGCTGGGACTCTTGCCAGTCATCAGCCCTGCCTCAGAAACGAGGGAACTATGGAGACCTGACCTAACAAAGCTGCTTCTGCGAGCTGCCCCATCCCAGCTGTGTACAAGAACCCTTCATAAGCTTTGGTAGTACCAAGGCATTTTATCTTTGCAGACACACCAGCACCAAAGTCAGGCTGTGAGGAGGGTAGCGGTAGTGGGTACCCGTACTGCTGCGCTGCACCATTGTCTCCATGGCAGTGGGGTCCAGGAGCAAGAGCTACACCCAGTCACCCATTGACAGCAATATCCCCTTTGAGCTTCACAGAGATGAGCCTCTGCCACGGAGCAATGGAAACCACCACGGAGCAATGGAAACAGCCACGGAGCAATGGAAACTGCCCCAGGCTCAGCAGCGCCACGTGCCCGGGTAAGCACAGGGGCACAGAGGGCAGGGAGCCCAGGCTCAGCCCCGCAGCGCAGGGAGCTCACGGCAAGGGCAGGCGGGGAAGGGATCGGTCGTGCTCTGCCAGAGCACAGCGGCGGCAAGAGCTGCTGTCTGAAGTGACATCCGTGTTCCTGCTCCTGCCTGTTAAACAGGCCAGACACAGCTCTCTTGCCCTCGCTCCCCAGCGCTGCTTTGAGACAGCAGAACGTTTTGCTCCTGCTGGGTGAGCTGAACGCATTAGCTCCAACCCTCCAGGGAGTCTCTGAGCACTGTACCTACCTCTGCCACTTCCCCAGGGGTCAGCAGCAGATTCAACATCTTTCTGACTGTCAAGGCAGCAGAATTCAGTGTTTTCCTTGGGTTTATAAGCTCTCTGGAGCTCCTGAGCCCAGGCACACAAGATCCATGCTCTCTGAAAACCATCGTTACAAGATGGACCACAGTCAAGATGACAGGGCTGCTGATGAGATCTCTCTGTGATCTGTGATGTGGACTAACAGATCCCAAAGGACAACGAGAACCCTGGTGCCCTGTCTCATGCCAGGACACACAGCTGTAGCCCTGCAAAGCCAAACACGTCCACCAGCACAAATTCAAACTGCCCAGCGCTAGTGGCAAGAAAGATCAGTCAGTAACTGGCAGCACAGACCTCTAGCACAGGACACTCTGCCTTTGTAGGTTCTGGAACGGGGCTGCACCCAGAGGCTGGAAAGGGCTGAGCAGTGAGAGGACACTTGGGCTGCTGTCAGACTTTGCCAAATATTTAATAGACAAATGATCCAGAAACAGCACTTCTGAGGAGCAGCAGCATTTCATTTCACTCGGGAATGCTCAGCTAGCTGATTTTATGACAGTATGTCTTTTTTACACATATATAAAATTTGTGAGTGAATTTAGTGCTCATGAAGCCAGAAGAGTAATAGCACTGGCAAGAGCCAGGGTAAGGTGGGAAGACAGGCTAGCATCCTGCGGTCATGAGGCAGCACAGCAGCACATGTGATAACACTTGTACTGCCCTCAGGAAAGCAGCCGCCCAGCTCTCCCAGTGCTCCACACCACATACCAGGCAAGTCCTGGGACTCGAGTGCTCGGTCTTGGGAGGAGAAACTCCACCAGTCTCAGCATCATATTCCTGAAAGCAGAAGTCGCTTGTGCCTGTCCTTGTGCAGTGCAAGTGATACCAGCACAGTTTCATGCAGCTCTGTTTGCCAAAGATTCATACCAGTCATCTCCAGAGCAGTGATCCAAAATGTCCAGAGAGGCCGCAAAAGAGGATGGACTAACTCAGTTCATTTGCCTCCAAGAGAGGCATAAGAAGAACGGAGCTTCTCCTTCTCCTGCACCACGGAGCACCTTCCCTACTGTTGTCTCTGTCCTCCCATCACTCCTTGTTTCCCAGAGGGATTCAGTACTGGGAAGCACCTCAGGCACACCGCCCCCCCCACAGCACCACCCTCTGTCCTCAGCGAAACTGCACAACTGCCCAGGCCTTTCTCAACGTCTCACTGTCTGTACAACCAGCAATGGCCATGTTGATGCAACAAGGACTTTCCTCTGCTGTATGAAAATATGCTGCTCAGCACTGAACCTCTTGCTTTACTCGGCTTCTCTCCTGCATTCTTCCACTGCTTTATCAGCTGCACTGACACTTGGTCTTCATCTCTCTTCATCTTCCTTTCATGCAATGACACAGGCTGATTTCTTTCCCAGCCATTTACACATTTTTGCTACTTATAGCCTAAGATTTTCTGTCTGATAGCAAAAGATCATCAGGAGGGACATCCCCATCACTTTGCTCCGTTGACTGTCTCTTGCATCTGCTGGGCTTTTGAAAATCTAGGGCGCGCTCGAAGAATCAGCTGCACTTTACCTTCTAGCTCTTCCTGCTGCAGATCCTCCTGGGCAGCTGCTTCCTCCTGCCCTTCCTGCTCTGGCAGGTCTTCGGTAGGAGGTCAGACTGAATAGGTAGTCTCGTTCCCTGTGGTCTGGAACCTGGGAAATGCCAGATTTTGCATCTGAGCTCAGTTTCCATCTAGTGACCAATCATCCATTAGCTAGCGGTACAGGTTGAGGAGGGCTGTGCAGAGCCCATGCGGGGAAGGTGAGGGGCCAGCAGAGCTGGGAGCTGCGAGGGCAGGAGAGACAGTCATGGCACAGCAAGGCAGAAACTGCTCAGGCTCAAAGGCAGCACCAGTCTACAGCAAACATTTCTTCTCTTGCCATCATCTATTGTCCCTGGATCACAACTCCCTGACACCAGAGGGAAGCTGCTGTTCTGCAGAACATTCACAGAAAGGATGAGGGGAGACCCTGGGGCCGAGGAGATGACCCTGAACAAAGCAAAACCTGATCCCCCCTTCTCATTCTGCAAGCCAAGGGGAGGGACAGGGGAGACAGAAAGCAGGACAGCACCACAGGCTGCAGGGAAACGGTCCTGGCACTGAGGAACTGTCCCAGAGCCTGCAGGGCCAGTGCAAGAGCTGGGACATGGCCAGAGCAGAGAGCGCAGCGCTGGCAGAGCACGGCCCAGTCCGGCTATGTCCAGCGCTGGCTCCTCTTTGCCAAGGCCACTCAGCAGAAGGTGCCATGTAGCCATCACCCATGAAGGTAACCATCACCCATGGTGGCACCTGTCACCCATGGGGACAACCATCACCCATGGAGGCACCTGTCACCTGTGGTGGCAACCATCACCCATGGAGGCACTTGTCACCCGTGGGGGCAACCATCACCCATGGAGGCACCTGTCACCCGTGGGGGCAACCATCACCCATGGAGGCACCTGTCACCCGTGGGGGCAACCATCACCCATGGAGGCGGCTGTGCCACAGCACCCACTGGCTCTCAGCACACTGAGGGGGCCTGGGTGCCCCATCCCACTCTTGTCTGATGACCAGGGGGATCAGCCCAAGATTTTTCTGATGACCAGTGAGGGGGGGCTGCTTTCTTGCTTTCAAATGTTTTTGCAGAGCTCCATCTAGGGGGGGATGTTGCTGGACAAGGCTGCAGAGCAAGACAGGCACTGGTAAACAGGTAAATGACTCCTGGCCCGAGGCCCCTTGTCACACACTTACGTGCTAATTAAAAGAGGAGGGAACAGCCCATACATTTTACAGTTTATTCTAACTTCAGTTCCAGCTGGTTCTCAAAGAGCTGGTGAAAGTAAGTGCATCTGTGCAGATCACTGGTGCATCACCGACAGAGCCAGAGCGCTTAATTAAATGTTATTCTAGGAATAAAATTTAGCCCTCATTGGACAAGACTGAATATTAAAGCTTCCATTTCCTGAAGGAGACTGGCTGTAATCAGCGTCTCCTGCTATGGGAAAGCAGAAAGAATCCCAGCTACTGATACCGCCGTCCCTCAGAGGGCTGAAAAAAGCACCAGGGCCATGGAAAGGCACATGGCTGCCCATGGAGACGGCAGCTCCTCGACAGGTCCCACGGGCACGCCCCACTGCGGGCTGGCACAGCAGCAGGGAGCCCACGGTCCACAGGACACAGTGGCTCCCAAAGTGTTCCTGCTCCTGTCAGCACGGACCAGTCCCCAGCAGGGCACGGGGGCTCATGGGAGATGATTTTCAGGCAGGTTTCAGGCAGTTCTGAGGCTCCACAGGGGCACGGGAAATCTCTGCCTCTGCGGTGCCAAAGGAAGGGGGGACTAGTCCCTCTTCTGCAGATGTGCCAGCCCCAGTCAGAAATGCTGCCGCTGGGCTGTCGCCAGAGGCTGGGGTCCGTATGCAGACATGAGGTGATGCGCACTCTCTGAATGATCTGCTCTCTGCACCCACCCAGGCCCTCCCAGTGTCTCCCACAGCCTTTCTGGCAAGGCTGGCACTCGAGGCACTGCTCCCTGCGGCCCTGCGCTGCCGCACTCCCCCCTTTCCTGGGGTCCCAGCCCTAAGAGCTGACAAGTGAGAGCAGCACAGGCTGCTAAAAGCAAATCGGGCACCTCCCCAGTGCCCCTGCACCCAGAGAAAGATCCCAGCGTCAGCACTGCAGCAGCAAACAGCAGTTCAGGTAGTGGAAGATCCCCCCGGGGAGGGGATACAACAGATCTACCCGCATCCTCCATGTACTTTTATTTCCAAGTGAATTGTGGTGTATCATTTTATAGCGTCAGCCCCGGGATAAGAGAATCACGTTAAACTTCACAAATCCTCTAATATTGCTGTGCCTGCAGTTGGAGGCCTTCACCTATGCAGATATTACTTCTCCTTTGCTCAGAGGTCTCTTTCTAATTTAATACTTCCCGAATATTGCAAAATTCATAACATGGGCTTCTCCAGAGGAACACAGCTTATCTCCCAGGAAAGGGCAGTCTGTCACGCAGCCGACTCTCCGTTGTTCCGCCCTGTTCCCACGTCAGAACGGCGGGGCGATGACTGGGAGCCCAGCGCACAGCTTTGTGCCAGGCAGGGTGGGAACCCCTCTTCCAGCCCCAGAGGAAGCTGCGGTGAGCACGGGACAAAGGCTCTGCCTGCGGGGCCTTCCCCTCCTCTCATGTTCCCCACCACCTCCCAACCCCGAGCCCTGACGTGTCTCTGATCTTAACGCTATCGGCCCAGGGTGCAGGCAGCTGGGTCTGCCCTTTGCTGGCACTGTCAGATCAAATAGTTGCTAATTGACCAATGTGTCTCCTTTCGCTGAGCTATTAGCAACGGCACCATGGCAGCTTTCTGACATTAATTATCTGTGAGTTAGCAGTATCTGAAGGCACAAATAATAGTTTGCCATGATGGCAGGGTGAACTCGGTGTTTCAGGCTCACTGGGGCAGGCTGACGTGGCCACCATGCCCTGGCGCGGCCCAGCTCGCGAGCTGCAGGTGCCATCGCTGGGCCCTGCAGCCAGGAAGGTGTCGGGCAGCACAGAACAGCCCGTTCTCTCCCCAAAGCACTCAGAGTTTGGTCAGACTGTCACAGTACAGGGCTGCCCAGCTTCTTGCGCCACTTCCATCAGCGACGGCAGGATGAGAGACAACCGCGTGCTGGCAAGAGCCAGCCTGGCTGGGCTTTGTCCTGGTTTTGAAGTGTTGTCTCACAGCCAACGCAAACACCGAATGCAGCAGGAGAACAGCCTGTGCAAAGCCCACAAGGGATACTCCTCCAGCAGACCATTGACACAGAGAGAACAGGATCAAACACAGCAAACCTCAGAGCACTCTCCCCTTCCTGGCAGCTCTATGAGGTTCCCATTAACCCAATCACCCTTGGTTACAGGGGCTGACTGTCCCCACAACAGCCACCTCTGAGATTAGCAGAACTCAACAGTTAGCAAGTGAAAGAGCTGCAGCAAAGCAAACAGGCTGCAGGCACTCCACGGGCCGAGAGGGCCGGGATGGGTTTAGCACACACTTATCTGCATTTCACACATGCGTTTGCCTTTAGCAAAAGGCTCTGAGCCCGCGCTGCCTCATCGTAAGCAGCTCCCACAGAAAGCCACCAGCCTGGCTCTTCTGGCTCCTCTCCAGGGCTCCGACCCTTGCACTGCAGCCTCCTGCCCCACAGCCCAGGCACCCCTGAAGAGCTTTCCTCCTGCCTGGCCGCTGGGGAGGGCCTTGGCCCTTATCAGTGCTTCCTGATGCAGAACCCTGTGCTTTGAGGGAGGCAGATCAAACCCTCTCATCTGCAGCAGCACCTTTACACCCTGACATCCAGAGAGGAGAGGGGTGGAGAGCAGCGTGGGCTTGGGATGATAAGGGACAGGGTCTTTCTCTGAAGGCAACTCCTTCAGCCAGGAGAAGTCAGATCACCTTCCTCCCTCCAGAAGTGACTGATCTTAGACTGTGTCATCACACTCTTTTTTAATAACTTGATACATGATACAAAGGCTTTGATTAGGTGAGGATTAATTAATTAATTTTCATGGGTTAATCCAAAAGCTAGCCCCAAACTGTCTGTCTGCAATGATCACTGTAGACGTTGCGCAAGAGCCACCCAGAAATGTGCTTGATGAAGACTCCTTCTGTAACTCAGAAGCTTGTTTGTGCGAAACGAGCTCAGGATCTGCTGACATTTACACCCAAGTCGATTTTTTATGTAGTAAGACAGAGCCGCACAGGACATGCCCATGTAAATGGGAAGCACTGCCTGCCCTGGTGTCACCAGCGTGTCCCCACTGACCCCAGTATCACCACCAAAACTGTCCAGCCCCATCAGCACGGTGCTGCTGTGCCCCCTCCTCTGCCTTGAGCAGGCTCAGCTGCTTGGCACCAGCCAGTCCAGCCTCAGCCCGCCAGTGATGCCAGCCTGGGGCTGCCAGTGCCCCTCACTTCTCCCGTCTTGTCCCAGCTCTCTGTGCCAAGCCACATGGCAGGCACTTTGGGAAGTCACATCCAGGAGCAAATGTAAGCAGTCTCAAACCCACACTTCCCGCCGCCAGTGCCAAGCTCCTACAGGGAGCGGATCTGGCTGTCACCCAGCCCCTGCTCTTTGCCTGCATCTGCTCTGTCCCAGGGCGTCTGGAGACTCCTCAGCCTGCCGAGGACAGACAGGGCTGCCTGCAGCATCCACAGCTTTTCTTCAACTTTCCTGTGAGTGCTGGCACCTTTGGTGTCCCCAGGCTCTGCCACGGTAGTGGCCCCAGGCAGCTTTTCTCTAGCAGCTTTGTCGAATTCCTGTAGTGGGTGGCACACATGCAAGGAAGAACAGCCCCTTGCCACAGGTCCCCGTCACCCTGTCCACAGCCCCACTCCCTGTCCGAAAAATCCCTTTCCAATTCCAAAAGAAGCTCCCGGGAAGCCCATCTGGGCTGCTTTGGGGCAGGGCGCAGTGCCACAGGGCACAGAGATGGCACCCAGCCCCAGGGAGCTGCATCTGCAGAAGGCTGCTAGAACTTTCTACCAAGGTGGAAATGTGAGCTCCCCAGTCCCCACTCTCCTTGAGTATTTAACCCTATCCTTGGGAGCCATTACATTCCTTCTCTGTCGATAGAGCCTGTGGGTTCAGAGGTGAGAAAATGGAGTGTGGCCTGTTTCCGTCCCCTCAGGGCAAGCTGATACCCACCAGTCAATGCCAGCGCCGTGCCCCACACACCCTCCCTGGTACCTCACCAGCTGGGCCAGGCGTGCAGCAGTTAAACAGGATGGGCTCATCTTCCACTGGGTGGTGGCAGCTTTGAGGGAATTCAGACCTTTGGCCAAAAGTAGATGGCTATGACCTTCTGGAGTGTAATTGTAACAATTCTGCCATTTTTATTCCCTAGTAGTTGAAATATTTCAAAAACTAAATGACCCAAGGTCATTAAACTTTGTAAAGTGGTTGCTGCAGGTATTTCCAGACATCTATCAAAAACTAAGTCACCAGGACTGCCTATGACTAGAGGAGAGCACAGGGTGGCAAGCAGTAAATTGTCTTGGTTTACGTCCCTTCAGAATTTTTGCTGAGGTTTCCTAATTTTTCATATCCTATTTGATGACCACATTAATTAAAATTAGAGTTGAATAAGAGGTACCTTTATCACCTTATCACCCTATCTGATATGAAGTATGAGTCTAACTGCTGAAAAATAGCATGAAGATAGCTACCTATATAATACAGGAGTTTTAAACCAGTTTCTGATTTAAGACGGGTTACTTTTGGGTACTACTTCTGCTTGCCTGTGGTATTGGAAACAGGCATGCAAAAAGTTTCCATGTTTTTGTTTTCTCTGTTGGCAGCTGCACAAGCTGTGGCTACATAAACATGTGGAGAGGCAGGTCTGGGATACCTTCATCTCGTTTCTGGTACCGTTAGTGTCTATCACAATATTTATTGTAAAAATAAAAGCAATGCAAACAGTGAGATGTTTTTAAACAAAGGCAGTGAGGAACCTCCCTGGAGTGGCCAGAACCAGCGTCCCCCTGCCACCCGCCCCGGGGTAGCCCCACCAGCAGCTGGTGAAGGGTCCAGCCCAGCTCCCGTCCCAGTGATGTGCGCACCGCAGAGCTGGGCCCATCCTGCCCTGGGTTAGACCAGGTTAGACCAGACCACTGACCGCGGCTCGGTGACACCCCGGCACCGCAGGCACCCGTTGCTGGCAGATGAAAGTTGAGATGGTTTAAAAAGCTGTACATCGTCACCCATACTCTGTGAATCCCTGCTACCCCCTTTGGACAGCACTAGCATGATGGATGTGCTCTGGGCAAGGGATGCGACACAGGAAATCAAGCCCTCGTTGGCCAGTGTCCCCATGGGGGTTTCCCCAGCCTGCGGTGTGCAGGATGAGGCCAGCACATGCACTGCAGGAGCAAGGACCCCGCACTCAAAGGCAATAGGCAGCACCAGACTCTCTGATGCTCATTTTTAAAGTGTGACACAAACTTGTATCGCAAAATTAGGTTGGTTTTTCTTGCCATTCTTTCTTGCTTTGTTTCGGTGGGAGAGAGAAAAAAATAATCAAGCCGCAGCTAACGTGATCAGGGTGTGCATGGTGAACAGCCCAGAATGCTGTGAAATCACATAAAAGATTTGATCAGAGTCAATATCAGCTGCTGAGCTACAATAGCTTTTTGTGATTCTCCTAACAGGATTTTAATTTTATGTTTATTATTTGGGGACTAGCAAAGCACAGGAAATGCCTGTGTGGTGTGCGGTTGCCCTTTCCCTCTGTTCTCTGGAAGTCTGGGCAGACTCAATCGCAAAGCAAGCCGACTTTCCGTATTTTTAATTTCTGCTTGTGTTCCCCAGGCTTGGCATGAGGGACTGAACTTAATTAAAATCAATGGAGAAAAAGAATGGGATAAAACACAACATGAGTATTCCCAGTGTCTGTATGAAGTGCAGCACGCGGCTCCTGCCAGCGCTCCAACAGACTCCCCCTGGGCCAGCACAGCCAGACCACCCTTGCCAGCCAGCACAGCCCCTACGAGAGGGGGTACCACCCCCCGCCCGACTGAACCCCCTCTGCCCTGGAGCGGAAGCAGTGTCACAGGCCACTTTTCCTTGTGTTCCAGTTTGGGCATTTTCCAGGGCTGAAGGGAGTTGTTTGACTCTTTTCCTCTATCAGGACACTTGGCTGGGCGTTTGTGCCACCCCAGCAACACACAGCGTCGTCCCTCACTCGCCTGCAGCACCCGGGGCCTCCTTGCTGCAGAGCAAGAGCTGGGGACAAGCCTGGGACACACACACGGCAGGGCAGGAGAGGGGCTGCTTCCCATGATGGTTCAGACCCAGCACAGACTCTGAACCAGCACAGGTCAGGAAATGGGAGCACATGAAGAGGGGAGAGGAGCAGCAGGAAGAGGTGATGCCAGAGGGAAGCTGCCAGACCCAGCACCCTGCTCACTGCCAAATGGGCTGTTTAAGGGTAAGCTCTGATTGCTTTTCTGAAACAAATAACAGCTTTTGAGAGCCACCTGCCAGCAGATGTTGATGGACTTTAAAGCTTTTAACACGTCTGTCAGAATGTAATTGCCATTTGCACTACGCTCAGCTCTCCAGCAGGTCACTGCAGTGCCAAGAGTGCCCTACTCTGGCCTCGCAGCCCCAGCCCAGAGGCCGCAGCACCCGCAGCCCTCGTGCCTGCCAGGGCCAGGGAGGCCCAGGCTGCACCGGCTGCACGGCTGTGGCTGCGGCTGCCCCAGCACGTGGCAGCCCTGACTGTGCCCAGGGCCAGCCCTGACCCCACGCCCAGGGACAGCACTGCACAGAAGGTTGGTGGGGCACCCAGATGTTCCTCCCCTGCCAGGAGCAGATGTGGTACCGCTGCCCTGCAGCCTCATGACATGCCGCTTTCTCCAAGCCTCTTTGGGTGGTACAAGCCTTTTATGGGGTTGCGAAGCAGAGAGGTGGCCCGTTGACAACGTGAGCCCTGCAGGGATGGCCAAGTCTCCTCAGCGGCTGGAGAGCAGGGAGGGCAGAACGCCCACAGCCGGCAGAGAGGCCCTAGCTCAGGACCCCACACCAGCACAGCAGGCCAGGGCAGCCCATCCTCCTCACCAGGCTCTGCACAGTCTCCCCTGTCCTGACCTGCCTCCTCCCCGCCCTGAGTACCCGTGACCAGCAGCGTACCTCGGTCCTCCCACCGCATTTAGCTGCTGCAGAAACCATCACACAAGAGCTACGGGGCTTCCTCCCTGCAAGCAGCCAGTTGTTCAGCCTTAATAAAAAAAAATCATTATTCCATTGTTTAGCACTGCATGCCAATCCCTTCCAGATGAATTAATTTCTTAATCACACTTTTAATGGGGGAGACTGTTAGAGCCCATGCGGGAGTGGTTAATATTAGTACTATTTAACTGTCGAAAGCTTTTCATATCATAAACCAGACTCGCGGTCGAACAATAAAACTCACAGTTTAATTGGTGGGTAACAGGCCTCCAGGCACTCGTAGCTCCTGACGGCAGCAACGCCACGTGCCAGACCAGGACAGGCGGCGGCACCACGGCCCCAGCCCCAGCAGCGCCCAGTCCCCGCTCCCACCGGCGTGGCACGGGAGGGTGGCCCCCAGAACGACGGCGGTGGCACAGACCCCTCCAGGCCGGATCACGGCGAGGGGGTGTACGGTGCGAGAGAGCACTCAGCATGTATGTGGGCTGCCCATGACTGCATTTTTCTTCCAGTCAATCTTTCACAGATTTATGCTGGAGGAATGGGAGTGTTAAATATCCCCTTGCTGTAATTCAGCATGCAGCAAGAGATACAGATTTAAATATTTAGTAGCACATAACTGGCTAAAAGCCCCGGCAACATTTTAAAAAATCACTTCTTAATAAAACTGGACTGAAATATTCCCCACAGTTAGAATTTATGGTTGGTAATTGGTGTTCTTGTGATAAATAGGAGTGAATATATATTTATGAACAACAAATATTAATGAAGAAATAATACAGGAGGCCAACTTCAGGCTGTGCAGCTTGCTATTACTCTACAGTATTCCCTGAGGAATGCGGACGTTGAGCAAACACAAAGGCCAGATCAACAGTGCTGTTTGACTGAAAAATCCAGGAGAAAGACAGTGTGGTCCTGGGGCACAGAGGCCGGCTCAGAGGCGGCTGGATTCACCAGAGCCTCTGCGTACAGCCGTACGGGCACACATGCATCCGCCGCGAGCTCCGCTCCCTTGCTGCGTTTCGGACACATCACGTACCGAGTCGCAGCCTGCAAACACTCCAGCACTATCGATTCTTATCAGGGGTGAGACATTAATTTGCATGTGTTCCCCCATGATTAAAAACCTGGAGGCAAAGCCCATAGTAACTGCTCCTCTTCCTCTGTGTATGGCAGGAAGAGATTTATCTGCAGGTGATGATCTTGATTACTGCCTCAGCACAGCGCAAGCGGGAGCAGCATTTTGATTTCTCCTCATTTTTCACCCAGCAGGAGCAGTTTTTAATGCCTGCTGCCTTCTGCACCAGAATCTCAAAATAATGCACGAGCCAGACAGAGGAATCCCAGCGAACACCATCCCCCAGATGAAGGGTCCTCACCTGAGCACAGCGGTGCTCCGAGCCAGAGGGAAGCCCGGCTGGCGTGTGCAGCATGCCGGGCACCACCGACGTGCCTGCTGGAGCTGAGCAGAGAGAGCCACCAGGCTTCCCAAGGTCCACAGAGGGTACCAGAGCCCATGGGCAAGGTGGGCAGAAAGGAGGCAGTGACACAGTCCCAGGGGACCAGCTCCAGGGAGCTGACTGCAGCAGGAGGGGTTGGAGCAGCCATCACCCCCCTGCCTAGTTGTTCCCATGCCCACTGCAGGACCTGCCCTCCCATGAGCCCAGCACCGTGCTCCGAGTGCGCGGAGGAGCCATGCGCTGAGAAAGCCTCAGCAGCCAAAGTAAATGTTTCTAGCATTAAATAAAAGGGACATTTTTATTCCGCAATAGAAGCTCTGTGGTCTTGGAAAAGAATTTGCATAAACAGACAATTTGGCTATAAACAATTTCAACATTAACTGGTATTTACATATAGAACAACTCACTCAAAATACAATTAAGGGCCTTGATGGATTGGAAAATGTCAAAACATTTAAAAGGCTTCAACACACGTGTTTGATTTACATCTCCTTGGTCAGACGTAAAACAAGTTTGTTTACATTTTCTCTGCCAGAGCCCAGAGCACATGGAGATCCTGGCTCCCTGCATCAGCACGTGCAGGGATCGATCTACCAGTTATTCCTCCGCACACAGAATCATCTGTGTTTTCTCTAAGAACAAATTTAAAATAAGGCTGGGGCTCAGATCCCTAGGCTCACCTCACAGCTGCCTCCGCTTGCTCAGTACCCTTAGAGGAGTCTGCAGGGCCACTGTTTTTCATGTTGTCCAGCAAGCAGAGGCTCAGAGGATGCCATTCATCCTTTAGAAGGACTGAGCTCTTTCAGCAGAGGGTAAGATCTGGATCTCACCCCAGGCTGCCTGAAAATAGAAGCATCCCAAATCAGCAGCTGCTTTTGCCAGTTTGGGCAATAACTTGCCTCTTCAGAGAAGGCACTGAAACAAAACCTGAGAACTGCCTCTCCCTCTCCCAACCAAGTCCCCTGCTCACGAGCTCTTTCCTTCTCCCCACCAAAAAGCTGACTACCCTACACAAAGCGGAATCAAAGGAAGCTCATCTCTCCCCAGACAGGCTGCTGCAAACAGGGCATCGACACAGGAGGTGGGAGATGGGTGTTTAACAGCCCTCGGAGGGTGGGTACAGCACAGCCCAAGCCCCACATCCTAGAAGATGCTCTACCAGCAGAAGGGGAGAAGGAGGGAACCTCGCTGGCACTGCACAGCGGAGACTACCAGGCAGGAGCTTTGCAGCACATGAGGGCCGAGGGAGGTGGTGGAACCAGGCTGCGTGCTTCTCTCTGGTTCAGCTTCATACCACCAGGCTTGTCTGGACAGGACCAGCACAACAAGCAACCCAGCCAAGCCTGTCCTGACTGCCAGGAGTTAAGGATGCCTGGAAATCTCACCAGAGTTTTGGTATTTTTACCCCTAAGTTCTCTGCCTCTGACTGCACGCTGAGTTTATCTGATAGCGAGAGGAGTGCTGGACTTGAGTTGCTTCCCCAGATCACGCCATCCTAACAAGGCTCACCTACTGCGAGATAATAAGCAAGAGCACTTGTCCTGTCTGTCCTTTCCCAGAACATTTCGAAAGCAGCTCACAGCTGTATTTCTTCTCTTCAAGGTCAGATTCCTTAAGGGCTACGGGCTGAACAATTCTACACACATCCTAAAAATACCGAGCTTTATTTATAAACCGCCTAATATATTTTAAAGGCCAAGCTGTCCACATTTTACTTTTTATTGCCACTTATCTTCCATCTCTACCGCTGTGTTTATCCTCTGCTATGCAAAGGTGCACAACTGCAGCCCTGCTGCCGTAAGGCTGACACGGCAGAAAAACGGGAGCTCAGTCAAGTGCAGCCCTTGTAATGTGTCAGAGCTCAGGGAGGAGATCCGCATGCTCTCCCAGATACCACCCAGCATATAAAGCAAAGCAAAAACCCATAAGCGATCATTGACCACGGAGCTCAAAGGAGGTAAAGACTGAGAGCTATGCTCGTGAAAACCACAGAATTAGCCCAGGAACGCGGTGTGCGAGCAGCTCCAGAAGGGCACAGCTCTGCTGCTGGCAGAGCAACGCCCTTGGCACCGGGAGCTTGTTCAGCTTACAGGGAGCCATTTGCCTCATTGTGCCCTTTTACGCTTCCCTCCAAGCTACAGCAACAGCTCGACCCCTGCGCTGCGTGCAGGGACAGAGGCTCACTGCCCAGGTTAGCCCCAGCTCACGCAGCACTTGCAGCCGTGCAGAAGCTCCGGGACGCGGTGGTCAGAGAGGGGAAAGGTGCTGCACAGAGAGGCCACCTGCTCAGCTGCCACTGCTGCCACCTTGACGGGTCTCTGCCCACAGCTCCTGGCCAGAACCTGCCAGCACCAGCCTGTCCTGGGGCTGTGCTCAGCCCCCTGCACCAGCACTCAGCCTGACGGCCGGAGTGGAGCAGGCAGCAGGACAAAGAGCTCGTGTACCCCACCAAGGTCACTAGTGCTGTATTAATTGGGCTTGCAAAGGGTTCTCATCTCTCATTAGTCTGCCACTCAACATCCATCAGCTCCTGGCAGGGCCTTCCCTTAACAAACCCTCAGCCTGAGCCCTCCTTCCCAGGCCATGGTGGAGCCTTTTGTTACAGCTGCTGCTGCTGCTATTGCCCAGCAAGTTGCAAGCTGTAATTTATTACAATGCAGCATATGGATGCTCTCTTTTTCCATTTGTCTGCATTAAATAATTATTTAAGCTATAGTAGGCATTTATCAAGTAAACTGTCAGCATCTGAAGTTTCCTTATTGTAGCTGGAGATTTAGAGCAGCAATTTGTATGCATCCTGGCCCTTGCATGTAAAGGGCTTTCTGCAGGCTGAAATTATGATATGAACATGATGTTTTATGAGATATTAGAATTTAACCTCAAAATCTTGGGAGGAGGGAGACAGGAGGTGAGGGGGGACAAACTCACCAGGTTGCCTGGCATAGCAAGAGGTTCTCAGCTGTGATTCTCCTGGAAACAGGGGTAGCAGCTGCTGGTGGGGCAGACAAACCAGTGTAGCTGCCACCCCGGGTTAAGGGCACTGGATTCCACTCCACAGGGCTCCTCTGCTCCTGGTAGAGTCATTCCCACACCAAGCCCAGTCCTCCTGTCCTCCATCTCTCCTGGGATCTTAGAGGCCTCCCTCCACAAGAACTCTTCAGCAGTGAACTCGAAGCTCACTGCAAGCCGAGCATTTCCTCTGAGGGTCCTGCCCACAGCCCCCACCTGCAGTCCAGGAGCAGGGCCCTGGGTCCCCAGCCCCCCCCCGGGCAGGGCTGCCTGCAGCTCCAGGCAGGGCTCACACGTGCTGCCCTGGAGCGCCCAGCACTGCTGGGGTTCAGTGCTCCTGGGGGGCGGGAGGCCACGTGCAGTGGCAGCCACTCCTGCCATCTCCAGAGTCCCACAGCCCCAGGAAGGCCAGTGAAGAGACCTGGGCTGGGAGAACTGCTGTCACAGCTCCTCTTCCTCACCTCCAGCTTTGGCATTTCTTTCTCCTGCCCCGGCTCTTACAATTGGCACATCAAGAACCCAGTGTGCTGCAAGCTGCATCGCTGAATTTCCCAGTTGCTTCAGGCTGCGCCTTTCCTTTCCCTCCCTCATCTCTCCTCTCTGCTGAGCCGTAGGTGCCTTCCTCCATGTCTTGTCCAAGCTGGACATCCACATGAGGAAAATGAGGAGATGCTGTTTAGAAAAGATGTCAGCTCTTGGCAACCTGCTTATCTGATGGATTTAGCAGCTCTCCACACGAGAAGCAACTGCAGCAGCAGCAGCAGCCACACTCCAGCTATCACCATAACTACAGCCCATGTCAGCCTCTCACAGCAGGACTTTCAACAGATTAATTTAAAAGGTTTCAGTTTGGCTGATTGCATCTAATTTGCCTTGAACCACCGTCACGATGCTGTGGCAGAGCTGTAGCTCTTGTCCTGGCAGCCTCCTCTCACTTCACCAGATGGCTGCCTTGGCGATTGCACATCAACTGAAGAGGCTCAGCACATAGGGTGCACACCAGGCGAGCCCCAGGAGATGGCACAGTGCTCCTTCTCATCCTCAGCTGCAGATTTGCTCTGTATGGAAAGAGTTGGGGAGCTGTGGGCAGTGTCTCAGCCTCCTGACAGGGCCTGGCAGGGCCACAAAGTCAGCTCTTCAGAAGAAATCATCAGCGTGTGGCTGTTCTGGGATCAGAGAGATATGGACAGCCCCGGGGAAGGGGCTCACGTGGGTGAGGAAAGCAGGTCTCAGCAGTGCCACCGTTCCCTGGTGAGAAGGGAGGAGTGCAGGGGTGCAGTGGAGCCCAATCAGCAGAAGTCCTGGTGCTCTGCACGCACCCCTAAGCCTGGCATCACCTCTGCAACAGGGTCCATGTTTGGGCCTCTTGAAAGTGCCCGTTGCCCCTGTGCTGTAGGAGAGTGGGCACAGGCAAGGGCTGCTGGCCTGCATTTTGCTTGGCATGTTTCACCTCGTTTGTGTGCCTAAGCGCGGCATGCACAACTCACACACCATTCCATCAATAGCTAGCTTCAACCCAGGAGAAAACAGAAACTACCAAGACTGAGGGAGAAGTTCCTTTTGACACACACAGCACACCGCATGGGACACCAGCACTCGGTACGTCCAGACTGGGACCATAGCATGAGAGGATTAGTACAGAGATGGAAACCCATCCAGTTTTCTATTCCTGCAAGAAAGCACATAAGCCATTTTTTCCTTTATAGATTCTTGACACTTAACCTACTCAATGCTTTTTATTTGCATTGATCACATTTTATAGTATGATTAAATTTGTATGGAAGAGAACCAATTAGTTTTGTTTTACACTTATTGAATCCACTTTATGGTCAGACAAATTAACTCTCAGCAGTTAGTTTGATTTATCCAACAGCATAAAGCTTGGCAATCTGCACTTTCATATATTCAGTTGTAAAAGAATTATCTTTATTGTTATTTTTCCTGCTTGGGAGAAACCATTAAACCTGGAAGCAGGCATGAAGAGGAAGCAAACACTGTCAGCAGACTGTCCCTGTCTGAAGGCTTCAGACAGAAACATGCCCACTTGCCTCCTGACAAAGCCTTTGCTGAGAGGCACCTCCACGTTCCACACAGTGACTGTCTCTCATCAGAGAGTGAGCGAGTCAGCACTGGCACAGTGACTTTCTCTTGAGGAGAGAGCGCTGGTCTGTTTTAGGAGGATTTCTTTACCCACCATCAGGGAATTGTTTGTAGGCACAGGACATCACAGAGGAGCAGGTGTCCAAGCTGCTGCTCTGGGCAGCCACTGGCAATGCTGAGCTGAGAGAGTGCTGCCCGAGGAGAGCCAGCGGGAGGGCTCTGGGAAAGGGAGCAGTCTGGCACCCTCTCTAGACCTGCTAAGGATGGAGACCTGTAGGTAGACACCCCTTCCCCTGTGCCCCCCTGTGCTCTGCCTGTCCTGGGCCACCTGTGGTCTGCCCCAAGGACAGGATCTGTCCCCAGTGCTGCAGCAGGTGCTGTACCACAGCTTGGACGTGCCCAAGGCAGAGCCCAGCAGTGCCACGGGCCTCACCACCTGGCTCCAGGTGGGCGCCGCTGTCAGAGGGGACACTGGCAGCTCTTTCCCAGCCCCTACACACTGTCACGTCAAGGGCAAGCCAGTTCTGGCCACAAATGACTGAGCAGCCTCCTCTGGCTGCATGGACAGCTGGCCTCACTAGCCTGGGCACTGGTAGACCTGGACACCAGGATGGACACCCAGCACAAGCAAGAATTCTGCTTCCTCCTGATAACCCTGTGCCAGGGAAAGGTTGCCAAAGTGGGTGAGAGAATGCGGGGAAAGAACTGCTTGTGAGTGCTGCAGGAGGAGGAGAACTGGCCACAAACTGTGGAAACCTCTCCCAGGATAGGGGTGGAAGTGCCATTTCTTGGACCAGGAGCAGTAGAGTGGATGGTCCTCATCAGAGTGTGTGTAATTGGGGCAATCCTTGCTGTGCCCAGCACACAGCACAAAGAGCACTGCTCTTTTGCACTGCAATGTCATTACAGATATGCCTGCCAGGATCACGCACAGGGCATGGCTGATGGCTGCCCTTGGGAAGTTCCTGCTCCAAGGCTGTCCCTACTCTTTCTGCTGCTTGGGCAGCACACACAGTTTGGAAGAAATGATTGCCACACTGGTTATGTGTCCCTCCAAGCTGGAACAGACTGCGTCCATCTTCACGCACAGAGGTGGGCCTCCCAGTGAGTCTGGTCCTCCTCCTGTGTAAGCACTCATTAAGTTGGGCTCAGAAACCCACTCATGTCTAGCAGGGCCCATCAGGAGAGAGGTTTATTACTGGCAGAGTGACACCGCCATTGACACAAGGACAAACCGGCCAAGGAAGCTGCCTGGCAGCTGGACAGCTCTGAATCCCAACCTCATTTGTATTCGGCAGCTACAAGTTAAAAGAATTTGTTCCCAGTTAGTAAATGAGATTTAGTTAATAAATTGGCTCATGTGAGTTGTTCTGATGCAATGCAATAAATGGAGAGATGAAAGCTTATTATTTCATAAGAAGGAGCTGTTTTCTTACAGGACTAGTTCCTGGAGAGATGTTATTTTTTGGCAGACAGTGGCACGTCTGATGATTATCTATTTCAAGGATCTCTGCAAGGCAGTCAGGATGCTTTCCAAGTCTGCTGAACGGTTGAGGAGGAGCCCCTTCCTGACAGCTCTGTCACCAGCAGACCCCCCCCTGCCTCCTCAGCATCCTCGACCAGGAGGGTACGGAGGGCTCCTGCCGCTGATGCAAGCCCCATGTGCAGCAGGGACAGAAGGAGCCCAGACAAGTTACCCAGTACAGTAGCTAGAGATTCACTTGGGGCTGAGGGTCTGACACTGACAGATATGAAGACGTGACATGGTAGAACTGAAAACTATCCCAGGAAAAAGGAGATCTGGAAATTCAGGGAGCAAATCCATTATCAGGCCTCGGTAGGTTCCCCGTGCCTTAACCAAGTTCAGTCCCTTGCTAAACCCATGCAGACACAGGCTAAAGTAGTCTAGTATTTCTTGGCAAACACAGAATGATTCTTCTCTTGCTGACAGAAAAAAGTCTCCTTGTCTGGTTCTTACAAAGGTCTTGTGGTCAATCATTCTGCAAACATATAGCGTGTTGATCCTGTAACATAAAACCCAGAAGTAGAATCTCTTATCAGACATAACTCCATTCATTTTCTAAAATACAGAACCTAAATACGAACCTGACAGCACATCAGCAACAGACTTAGAAGCTGGGAAACAAAACTGTAGTTTGTAGGACTGCATCCAGCAAACAAAACAAGCCCAGCACTGCTGTGAAGTGGATACTAACTTTGCAGGGTCCTTAGAGGACACAGCTGCTCCTCTCCCTTTGCAAGAATCCCCTAGAGAAGCTTCACATGTGCAGACTACACAACTGCCGTTTGGCCAAGCCATGAAGTACTCTGAAAGTCAAAGCTTGCACTGGGAGTAGCATGCCATCTGTTCAGGCTTGAAAGACAGGAAACAACTATCAAAACTACAGTCTAATCATCATCAGCTGGCTGGCAGCTAACAAGCACACACGCTGTCTGGTGAAGAGCTAAGATGCTTATCAGCCGAGCATCTTGCAAGAGGGAAATGAAGTATCTGATGGACTGAGGGAGAAATACAGGAGCAAGCAGCTAAAACAAGGCCAATTAAAGAAGGGAGTCGTGTGGTCCAGTGCAAACGAGGGAGCATCCACAGAAGGTTCCTCTACTTGCACCTATATACCTCTGGCTAAATTCATATCCACTATTAAACAGTAGGGAGAATGTGTGGGCCAGGAAGCAGTCAAATGTATCTGCATGAACAGAACTACAGCCTACAACAGAGACAGGAATTGAGTACTACATCTGAACCACAAAGCACAGGAACTAGAACTTGCACTGGGTAGAAAAGGTTAATCTGTGGGAAAGCACATAAGACGCCGTGTGAAAAAGGACACTGACAGCTCACGATCACTATGTTGGGCTGCTGGTCCACTTGACCCCAAGGAGTACGTCACAGCAACCAGTAGCAATGTGTTGCTGCTTGGTATTCACTATTTAGCTGAGTGACAAATTCATTATGGAGTTAAATCTTTGCTCAGAGAGCTGTTCTGGGGTCAGTTCCCCAGTATGTCTGGAACATCTACATCACTCACAGCTGGCAGGTGAACAGGAGCTCCTGGGATAACCAGGCTATGGAAGCACATAAACACAGCAAATGCATTTCACCCCAAGGAGATGGCAAATTTTAAATCAGGCAGCAATGAGAGATGGTCTCATCCTCACCAACCAGTCTGAATTTCCAGCCAACTGACAGTCACTAGGGAGCACACACCCACTGACACTCCTGCATCCAAACCAGCAGCACATAATTGCCTGTATGAAGAAACATCAAAGGATTTTGCATGGACACAACACTCAGCAGCCTAAAAAAAATGAATGTGAAGAACATCAGGCTCATCCTTCAACAAAGCCCACTCAGGGGCAGACCGTACACCTTGAGGAACAGCAACACTCTGCCTGCTTCCCTGCGAGCGGCAACAAGCCATCGCTATCGGCCGTGACAGGGCGACGAAGCAGGACTTCTGGAACGTGTCCAGCCCACCAACATGGATGCAGAAGGACAAAGAAGATATACGTGATTATCACAAAAACCACGGGGCTCCAAAACTACAGTACCCATGGATAGGGATGCTGTGGAAAGGAGAATGACAAATTGATCTGCTGCAGAGCTGTCCTCTTTCAACACTTTGTTGAAAGCCCCACCTGAATAACACCAATATTTAATTTTGGGCAAACTGGAAGATAAAGAAGGTGAAAAACTTAACAGAGACATACTCACTGTAACAGCTGTGACAGCTACTCCTCAAGTACCACAAAGCACAGCGCTGCCTGCGCTCAGCTCTGCAGAGTAAACGGTAATTAGAGTTTGCCAATCATTGTTGCTTCCTTATTGATGACAACGGGGAGATGAAGGATCTGTGATAGACACAGATTCTGCTGAAGCTTCCCTCTCCCATTTGTCATTTCCAGCTTGCAGTTTGAATCAAACGACTTGCTCAGAATGCGCTTCAAAGGTTTTTCTACATTTATGTTTTGTATGTAAAAAGCTCAAATTGTTTCTGAAACAGCCTTGTTTCAGTTGCCTTTAGCACACAGCAAAGTGCAGCAACACAGATGCCATAAAATAATTGGTGCTGGATCACACCTACAGCATCCTACCAGCAAACTTAGGAAACTCCTGCCCTGGTCTTGATTAAGATCCAGTTCTAGGCATAGTCTGACACAGCCTGTCCTTATAGAAACAGAAAGCACGTGGCAGTTGATGAAGATGAAGGGCAAACTCCAGGATCACTGAATATCCTGCATGAACCCCCAGCAAATGGGAAAGAGTACCAGGGAGGACAGGCAGGAAAATCCCTCTTCATCTGGCCCAGACCCAGGGCCTTAGAGCTGCTGCTCCTGCAGACTGCATGTGTGCTCAGGGTGTGAAATACAAGACAATATTGCTCGCCCTGTCACCCGTT
>WUAM01000250.1:289671-316910 GCA_024336885.1 Actenoides hombroni | reverse complement strand
GAAATGTGTGTTTTGTGAAAGGGCTGTTATTTGAGGCATAGCTCATGTGGTAGAAGTTTGGCTTCTCTAATCATGACGTCCCCACTCCCAGCAGGGCTCTGCAGAGAGGGCGGTGGTGAGGTGACAGCCCTGTTTTCGGATCAGATGGAGGGCACAGGCAGCCCCTCCTCCAAAACTGAGGCACTTTCTTCAAGAGCTATCCAAACCCATTTCTCTGCAGTTGAGACAATCCAGGATGTGCACCTCTACCCATGAATATCTGCAGGCAGGTTGCAGCTCAAAGCCCTGACCTGGAGAAGTGTGGCCGCAGTGCTCACAGCTGAGAAATGCCCAGTCCATGGGGCAGCACAGCCTGCAGCTCCACTACCCCAGGAAAGACCTTCCAGGTGCAGGGAGCCCATTTTAGAGATGGAACTAAAATCAGAAAGTTTTCAGGCTGCTATAACACACCCAGGTTTGCTTTTTCATGTTTGCTTTTCTTTTTCTCCTGTCTTTGGTCTTTCATTTCTTTCTGGAACAATAACAGGAGCAGATAAGCATGCTTTAATCTGCTCTCAGTGAAAAGGTGGAATGCTGATTGCTCGCTCTGCCTCTTTTGGCCAAGCATTTTTATCCTGCATTGCTACTGGGAAAGGTCTTGGCTCTTGAGGCTCCAGCTTTTGTCTTTTTGTGAGCTGAAGGGTTTCTCCCAAAGTGAGTACTGAAATGCTTCAGTGATCTTTAAAAAAAAGTTGTGAAGATTTTGTGAGATTTTGGATTGCAGTAAAAGAAAACTCTAACAAGCTGAATGTCATTTTTTTTTAAGGAGATAAGAAAAAGGCTACTGGAGCTGTCAGAGTTTAAGCTTCAACCTTTATGTTTACAAAGCAAAAAGGGCAATTAATTGGGGAAAAATAAATCTTTCCAGCACTGTGCCAGTGGTTCTCCTGGTTCTGGTTTGTATGCAGACTGCTGAATGACAGGCCAGTTTAGTGCTTTAGGCAGGGACTCAGAACAGAGCAGCCCTAACATTTCTTTGATGCTAAGTAGAGTATCCTAATAAAGATGTTCTTTAAAGCCATTTCCTTCTGCCTGGCAACCAGGTGTTACAGAGCATCCCCACTGCAACGGGATCGCCGGCCTGCTCCCTGCCTACTTGTGCCTGGCACTCTCCTTCCCTCCCTGATGAATCGTGGCCGCTTCAGACCTGCTGTCCATCTCTGCCACCGAATCTCAGGAAGAAATTGTCAGAAAAAAACAAGGATATACTTAATAGGCAAATTCTGTGCTTTCTCCTCCTGGCTATTTCACAAAGCCCATTTTCACAAAGATGCTGATGAACAGAAAACATCGTGGTCCTGCAAGCAGAGTCAATAAACAAGCACAGACCGCCACGTGGCAAGGATGTCTGCCCATACTTGGAACAAGCCGCAGCCCTGCAAACACCTAGAAGAGAAGCTGAAGAAAGACAGACACACAGAGTAAGCTTCTCTGAGATCTCTGCCCCCGCAGCCTGTCATCTGGGAGGCCACAGGCACATCAGCAGAGTGCCCTGGCACAGGGCAGGGCACAGGCTGCAGGTAGGAGCACCCCTGATGCCAGCTGAGAGCTGCTGGCTGCCGTTCAGGGAAGGACTGCCTTCCCTTCCTGTTCCCTTCCCCGAAGCCTCCAGCTCTTCACACATTTCTACTCTCTGCAAAGACCAAAATGCAAAACAAGAGATGAACAGAAGTGAGGGAAAGGCACCAGGAAGCCCATCTCCAAGTGCTAAGTGACAGCAGATGGTAGAGGCGCTGCTCTATGACAGATGAAGAAATCAGTAACGCTTGTGTCAAAGGCAATGTCATTATCAGCAGCCTGCCTGGCTGCTTTAGCTCCCAGAGCTGCCAAACCCCTTGGACTTGGCTCCCCTGGGTACACAGCACGTCCTTGTGCCTTCTCCCACAAAGCTGCATGCACTGCCACTGGCACCAGCACTGGCACCGGCACTGGCACAGCCTGCAAGGGCAACTCCTCACCTCCTTGGGAAGGATGCGCCAGGGTGGGGTCAGAAGATGCCGCTGCAGCACAGGTTTGCTCAGCATTGCCTGTGTGTTAAATGTTCCTCACCTGCTCAGCAAAATAACGTAGTTCCTCTGCCACTTCCCACCCAGAACATCAGTGACTAAAAGCCACAAATGGCTTTGGCTTCCCTCCATACGCAACCTGAAGCCTGGGCATGCAGTGCTGGGAGGGAGCCAGCCAGAGCAGCAGCAGCAGCACACAGCTTCCAGGTGAACAGAAAGCCAAGATCCTACCTCCAGAGGTGGAGCAGGACATCCCTGGGGCTCTGCATGCCCTGCTCTGCAGGGAGCTGTAGTCCAACGCATCAGGACCGGCACAATGCATAGCAAGAAAGGAAGAAGATGACCAGAGTAAACTGGGAATGGAGCAGGGTGGGCAGGGAACATTGGCAGGCTCCCCACCACCATCCCTGAAGCCCATCACGTGGTGAGACCTTCACATCATTCGCTCCCGTGGAGCTTGCGAGCCAGGATACATACAGCAAAGCTGGAAAACTAAATGCTTGGTGGTGTTGTTGCCTTTAATGAATTTTACAAATAGTGAAAACTTAATTAATAATAACACTTAGCACTGTCATGCTGCCTTTATGTTTAAAAAGCACTGTGTAAACATTAACTAATTAATCTACTGTACTTAGCAATTATATAGTGCTTTATATTTTCCAGGTCCTATGCAAACATCAGCTAATTAATCTACTTAATTATTTCCATGTTTTACATTCCAGAGCACTGCATCCCGGCAGCACAAGGAGGAGGCCTTAGCTGGGATACTCCTGAGTGCCTCTTCTTCACTCTGGGTGTTTACAGTCCCGGCCACGTTTTGGGGAGACACCTCCAAGTACTGCCAGCTGGGCTGAGGGTACGGAACACCTCAAGGGAGCAGAGGCAGAGCCTCCTCCAATATTTAAAACTGAACTGGCTTCGGAGAACATCAAGAATGATTTCACTTCTACAAAACCTGCTGTGCAGTGAAAGGCTAAAGTTACTCTGCAGACTCTGCACATCAAAGGAAAATTTAAGAGGTGACTTGATCACAGCCCGTGAGCCCCTACACAGGGACAACACATGAGATGTTCAAACACTGTCTAATTAGATTTGACACCTGGAAGAGAAAGGTAGGAAAACTGGAAATTCAATTCTCTTTTCTAAAAGGGACTGTGAGCAATGCCTGGCCGGGAAAGACCACGCTGAGGGGCAGCTGGAACGCAATTCAGGAACTGTGATTCCGTGTACTTCTGTAATTTCTGTGGGCTTGGCTGCTGCCCCAGGGCTGAGCACTCACAGAACGCACACGGGCCCAGGGAAAGCACCCGGGCTGCGGGACTGGAGCTCAGCCTCCCGGAGCAGTGAGGGCCGATCCCCGGCCACGCAGCACTGCGTGGGCAGCAGCCACCGTCTCCCCTGTGCTGACCGGGGAGCTGAACTGTTCTGCTGCCACGGGGTGCCCAGCAAGTTAGACAAGCCCCCCCAGTAGCCCAACAATGGAAATAGGAAGCGTTTTCTATCCAAAAGATCCTGTAAGAACGAGGTCTGCCAATCAAACGCTCTCTAAACAAGTATTAATGTACACCCACTCATGCAGAGCTGCATCTCTCTGCTGTTTATTGCATTTTAACATTGTCAACAGAGCCTGCTGGAGCACTCACAGTGCTCTGCTGACCTCCATTATTTATGATGGCATGTGAAATTGATTGTGGTTGAAAGACCCTTACTGGAATAAAATGAGCTTCTCAATTATTGCCACATGAATAAATCACTGTTTTCCAGCGATCCCCCCTAGGGAGCACTTGCATAACCCTGAGTTCATGACAAGAGATACCTTCAGCTGGCAAACCACAGGTGACTGCATTGTAATCATTGTTGAGTTACGGGCTGGCAGAGGTCAAGCGATTCTCCGTACAACCGCAGGGAAGGGAGGCCATGGGGACAGTGTAGAGCTTACTGGAGTTTCTAGGAGGACAAATTATAAACTCTCCAACAAAGCACGTAGTGATAATTTTTGATACTTTCTGTCAAAGGCAGTGCAGGAAATAAGCACTGATTATTCATGGGATTACAGACAGGTGAACAAGACGAACAAGCCTTTCAGAGACTCAACCTCCTCCTTGCCTTCCCTCTCAGAAAATCCCCAACTAGACCTATTTTGATAAAAGAACTTAACCCGTTAGAGCAATCCCAAGAGAAATCCTAGTGCTGGTTTTCTCTCTTTCTTCCCCAAGAAACACGTAGCTCTCCACCGGCAGTGGCAAGACTGCACAGAGCATCCCCAGCCACCCACCTCCTCGGTCTTCAGCAAGGGCAGACCCTCACCCACACCTGCACGGCCCCCAGCACGTGCTGTCCTGCCCAGAAACACCAGCATCCCTGCACAGCTGAGCCCTCCTGGGGCCAACTGCACACTGCTGTACTTCCCTCCTGGCATGGGATGTCAGTGGGTCACCAGAAGGAAAGAGGTAGGCAGGGAAGAAAACGTCATGGAGGGTCTTGCCCAGATCACCCTGCAGCAGGAGTGTGAGCAGAGCTGAGAGGGGGACGTGCAGGCTGGGAAACCAGAGTCAGGCAAGCCTTGGGGAGACATGGCCCCTGCTGCCCAGAACTTCACAGGAACAGAGATCTGCTGGGGATGGGGCTTGAGCCCCCATTTCCACACCTCCAGCAACCCCACAGTGAGCCAAGGATCTCTCTTGCACCGATCACCACTGTTTTTCTGTTCTTCCAGTTCTTTTACAATCCCTTGTTCCGAGTGTCCCTGGGCAGATTTGATGTTCAAGAGCATTCAGTTTTACTTCCTTGGTGACCTTTAATATTAAGGAACACTGCTCATTCTTGATTTATTTAAACAGTCTATTTTGACAAGATTTCAGAAGACACCTCTCTGATGAAGGACTACAGGCTGTCTATTAATTAAATGCCAATGACAGAGCACTGAAAGCTTTCCAAAGGTCCACTGAGGAATCTTTCTCCATGCTCCACACTTGTACCCCTTCTAAACCTTTATGGAAACCTGCCACACTTGAAGGAGACAGGAGTTCTCTCTCCTCTGCATTGACTTCCTTCAGCCTCCACTCTCTGGTTAATTGGGCACTAAGCAGCCTCTCATTACATGATCACCCACATGCACTTATAAATGGACAAGGTCTGCTTTTGCTCCCAAAAATGTCTTCACAAGGTCAGCAGACTGGGTCAGCCCGAGTCCTGTCTCTGGACATTGGTTTGGACACTGCAGGGTGCGCACTCCTGGAAATTCATCCTTCCTGTTCCTCCACCTGCTCAGTGTTCCTCCCCCAGGTAGTGCAGCACAACCCCTGGGTGCAAGAAGGCACAGCAATACAGAAATCCTGTTTAACCCTCACCCCTCCTGACAGGGAGACTCTGTACATGGGGAGCGGACACACTACCGTTAACTCAAGAGCTAGTGGTTTCCCAGCTGTGCTTCTTTACAACACTGTCACACAGGCACATATACACAATTATTAAGAAATGTAATTTGGCTGGAAAAAACATTGTTTCTCTATCAAAAAGGTCATGTGCTACAAAGGAACTGCAAATCTTCCACTGAATTATCCTGAAGACTCCACACCTTTGCTTGTAGCGGGACAGACATTGTACTGCAAGAGGTAACTTTATGTCTTTCATTGGCTGCTGAAAACACACATACACTCTCTGAATATGCAACCCAATAGAGCACTGCAGTGACATCATCTACTATCAAACAGCATCCTCAGGGGGAAAGGAAAACAGCGAGGTTCCCCTCTTTAATCAGGATGCGCTTGGCGTACTCACTGGGAAGCAGACTGAGATTATGACTCTGCCAGCCTTCCTGAACGGGATCTCCTGTATTTATCATGCAAGATGGTGAAAAACAAGTGCAAAATTTTGCTGGTGATGTCATAAAAATAATTGATAATAGTGAAAATGTGGCATCTTGCTCTGATAAAGTAAATGGCGGCAACTTTATACACATCTGGTCTTGAACAGGATATTACAACTGGCTCCAGTTTTCTTGGAGGAATCATGGTCTACATGTAGAGAAGGTGTTGCTGCATTTTCCCCTGGATACCAGAAGTTTTCAGTTTGGTAGCAGAGGAGAAGAATGAAGCCCAGCAGATAAAGTAGCTACATGTCATGATTGATAAGACAGTATCTGGACATCAGTTTGAAAAAGCTTTATGTTCCTAGAGCAGATTTCATTGCTTAGAAATCACTAGTGCCCTAGAGAGGCCCGTTTCTCTTTAGACAGTGTATCTCAGAAAAACCTGCTAATTGCACCATCTATATCATGTGGTATCGTGACGCTGGGACATTATATCCTCTGAACAGAGATGCTTGTCTCTCCTCTTCTGTCCCCTTTTATACTCGTCCCTGCCCAAGTCAGCCGAAACACATCCACCTTGCATCATTTTGATGCCCCTCTCTCCCTTTTCACTCTACCTGCAGTGCCTTTTGGAGCGGGACGCGATCAAGGACTCAGACAGTGTGTAAAGCAAGAGTGGAGGAGCCATTTACACTAAGGTGCAATGCACCGAATATTGTTTCTTACTACGTTTCCTGTGAATTCTTACATAATGTTTTGTATTTTGACTCAAAGTACGCATAGAACGGAGAGTTTCCTTGGGTTGCCTGCAACAATGCTGCAGTTAATTCAGAAGCTGTAAGATGCATGAATAATTCAGATTATTCATTCCAGTGTGCCTCGCTCTACATTTGTCACCGGTGGATAACACTTCATGTTGCTCTCAGCTGCTGGTGCTGGAGAGATGCAGCACTGAGGGCTCAGACCTCCGGCAGCCCATGTGGCAGGAGTTCGCATCTGGCTTTTGCAGCTTTCCAAGCAGACAGGGATTTATATGGGAAGGGGCTGACCTTGTCCCGTTTAACTCAAGGGTCTCCTCACTCCAATAACTGTGGAGGGTCAGACTGCAGTGGCATAAATCAGCCTTGCCACCCTGCAGTGCAAAGCTCACAGGCTGAGAGCCCTGGGGCTGTTTAGTCCAGAGAAGAGAAGCCTGAGAGGGGATCTTATTAATGTTTACAAATATCTGAAGGGTGTGTGTCAAGCAGAAGGGGACAGTCTCTTTTCAGTGGTGCCCTGTGATAGGACAAGGGGGAATGAGCACAAACTGGAGCACAGGAAGTTCCACCTCAACATGAGGAAAAACTTCTTCACTGTGAAGGTGATGGAACCTGGAATGGGCTGCCCAGAGAGTCTCCTGGATCTGTTCCTGTGTGGCCTGCCCTGGGTGATCCTGCTCCGGCAGGGGGTTGGACTCAATCTCCAGAAGTCCCTTCCAAGCCTTACCACTCTATGATTCTACGATCACTGCAGCCAGTATGCACAATGTGCAGAAGCCCTGCCAAGGTACCATGAGGGAAGTTACAGCAGTGGTATTACACTTTAAGGTGGTTTCATTCACATCGATCTCCTGGGATTTCATCCCTTTTGCCTGCTTTGTACCTAACAAAGAAGCTCATGCCAATAAGCAAGATAACTACCCTGCCCATCTATCTGGCAATGATTTACAGTTCCATTAACAAGCCCCCAGACTCCACTCAGGCAGGGTGAAGATGCTGTACAAGCCTGCGAGCAGCAGAGCAGCAGGAAGCAGGACGGCTCCGAGCAGCAGCCCTGCTCAGTCCCACTGCACAATACCAGCACAGAGGAGAGCCACGTGTTTGCAGAATCAAGGAAGGCTAGCAGAGAAGAGAGGAGCTGTGTTGGGGTGAAGGGCAGTGTCCCAAGGAGTACAAGGCCTAAGGAGGAAGGTGGGCCTCCTGTGCTTCTCTGTGTGTCTGCCTAGTTGGGAGTCAGGGAGATTTTCAGGATCAGTGGCAGCCCCTGGGTAAGATCAAATCTGCCAGGGAGGCGAGCGAGGGGCAGAGACACGCTCTTTCCCAAGGCCTCCCAAGCCTCAGCTGGATACAATCAGCACAAGATCTGAAGGGGTCCACATGTCGTCTGCCCTGAGCAGCACCACACGAGCAGCAGATGTGACATGCCACAGAAGAAAACTGCTATGTGGTCCCGGGGACAGAGGCAGGACAGCTGAGCTGCAGCACCTGCCAAGGACCGATGCTCACAGCAGCCCGTTTGCATCACCCCAGCCTGCTTGCCTGGACCGGCACCCCATGGACCCGTGCAGTCCTGCAGTCCCACTGCTTGCTCACGCAGCAAGCCCAGGGTAAAACCATGCTCAGCAGCTGCTCCCTGCCCTCTGCTCTTGGGGCTTCCCTTCTGCCCGTGCCAGGTGGAAAGGGAAGCAAGCGAGCGCAGCTGGAGGAGAGATAAGCAACCCGTGGTGCTGTGGCTGCCACTCCTGGGGGAGTCAGGGGTGAATCATAACTTCATCAGCCTACAAGGAAAAGAAGCGCTTATATGGCAATTGTATGCAGTCCATTTCAGTGGGAGGCTCATAACCTAACCAGCCCTTGTAGTCAAGGGGAATAAAATATATGCTGACATCAGTATACAGAGGTTCCCATTGGAAGCCACTTTCACTGCAGTGTCGTGAATCTTTTCAGAAACAGCTTGAGAAGATTCATTCTGTGTATCAATCTTCCTGGGTAGCAGAGCTGACGATGGTCGTACATAATAATGCTTAAGTCAATTCACATGCACAGTCAGTGGCTGTCTACAAGTCTTGGCCCTAATCAGTACATTAAATAGAAACTTATGACTAATAACTCTGAAAGGGCCTCTCCAGGGGCAGGGAAATGCTCCACTCTGGCCACTGTTGGCTGCTCAGGAGTGTGCTGTAGCGGCATGCTCTCCCCTTGGCTGCAGGAAGGGAGAATGGAAAGTCATAACTCTTCTTCTGTTTATTCGGTTGACACATTTTTATGAGCCGAATTCTTTACTTTAGGTTTTGACAGTGATTCTGTGACATTATGTTTGTCCTGTAATCACTGTGCTGCTCTGGAGCCCGAACAGAGCCCATAAAAGCCGCTGGCTTAGCCAGCTCCGTGCTGGAGGAGAAGCAGATGCCCCACTGCAGCCCCTCCAAAACTGCTCTGGCTGCCCGCTGCTCGGGCACCGCCTGTGCCGCGGGGCTGGCTCTTCACTGCAGGCTGCTTTCCCCCACGGCAGCCCAGCCTGGGCAGGTGGACCTGCACTGTGCTGCTCCCGCTGCCACGGGGACCCTGGAAGCTGGAAGCTGAGCAGTAGTCCAGCCTGGGGAAGGACTGGGCTGTCAGGAAGCGGGACACATTCATTTCCTCAGCTCTGGGCACACCGCTTGCTTCCAGCTCAGCTGTGCTCATGAAAGATGTCCCTGCCAGCAGCCTCTGCATCCACAGCTTTGCATGGAAAGCACCATGCAGCTGCTCTGCTTCCAAGAGAGTCTGCTGGGTGAGCTCAGCCTTCCTCAGCAGGTAGAGGCTACCTCGCTGCTCTTCATGAGCTGGTTGGCGTACAGAGCATTCATTCAGCTCCCCCACCAGCTAGGAAGGCTCCAACCAGTCCAGCCCTCTGCAAAGCTGATTTCCACGCTTGCCTTACGATGCTCAGTGAGGGCAGAATGGGTCCCAGGATGTAAACAATCCAAGCAATCGCTGGAGGTGAAGAAGAAAAGGGAAGGGCACAACAGAAGACCACACCATGTGCAGGTGAGAGGAGCCCAGGGCTTCTCTTGCCCAGCGCCCCTGAAGCTCCAGTGCAGGCAGCACTCAGAGGTTTCCTCCCAAACCAGAAGCCTCCAGTAAGAACAGAACTAAACAAATGTGTTTTCTAGACTTCCACATGCAAATGCCCAGAGCAGATCTATCTTTGCCATTCAGTTGCATGGCTTTTACTGATTGAAAAACTGGGGTAAGGAAAGACATTTCTCTCTTGAATGAAACACAAACAAGGCTCCTCTCCTCACACTTTCTCTTTTACTTCCAAGTCCCTTGCTTCACAGGCCAGTTGACTCAAGGGATCAGCACCTCTGTTAGGGCTAACAGAAGATTCTACCTCTCTTTTAAGTGTGGCCACATACAGCAGTGTTTCCTGTCTGGTGCCAAGCTGATGGGATCTGAGATGGGACAGGTATCATTATGGAGCTGAGCACACAAACCTGATCAACTGACCCAGAACTACCTGCTAAGAGTACCTGCATGTGATGCATCCTCACCAGACATCCAGGTGGGCACCATATACTCCAGTACTGCTGGGAGTGTTCACTAGAAGTGCAGGGAAATCCTTCTAGAAGAAACCTAGTGCTGTTTGTAGATTTTCCCAGGTAAACAGCTCTTGTGTGTCTTTTTCTATCTTTGACGTTCTTGTAGGGTTTCTTAACAGGTAGCAGACCACCTTACAACTCCCCCTTTCATCAACATGCAGAGAAAATCTGACCATTAATTTCCCATTCACACCCTGTGCAGAGACACCACTCATTACAGTGGCGGTGGGAGTCACCCATTTAATTAATGAAGTAAGGGAGCCCTTATTTTCTGCTGCCAGAAGGCTGTAGCATTTGAGAGAGAACCAAGTATTCACCCTTCCACACCTAGGTGTGTGCTTTGCTGCATGATGGCATCGTGGGGCATCGTGGGGCCGCTGAGGAGGTCACGCAGGGTGCTCAGGGGCAGGCAGCACTGGAATGAGCCATGAGCTTGACTCGGGGGGAGGCTGCCAGGACTTGCTGGCAGGTTTGTAGGAGCGAGGTATCACCCTAGACCAAAGTCACAGAATCACAGAATGATTCCCTGTGCAGAATGGGGATAGGAAGGAAAGCATCTTCCAAAGATGATTCTAAAGCAGATCCTGGCTGCCTCCAGCACGCTCACCCTCACAGGGCTGCAGGGCAGCTCCTGGTGCAAGCCTGCAGCAGATTGTGCCCTGCGAGCCAGGAGCCTCTGCGGACTTCTCTGTGGACAGCAGAGTCCAGAAGAGGTGTCCAGGCTAGGCTATGTCCAAAGCCACTGTTAAGAGCTCTCTATATGTTGCTTTCTACAGAAGCCGAATCACAGATGGTGCTTCATTAGGCTTGAGATTCATCAGCCATTGTTAGTGTTGCACTCAGTAATAAAATAATCATTTAAAGAAAACAGTCATCAGAACTAAGCAAGGCCACCGGCTGCTGGGTCTGACTTGCCCAGCAAGGCCTGGCAGACAGCCTGCTGCCTGCCAGTTCTGACAGGCAGGGCAGGGAGGGGAAAACCCCGGATGGCTCTTTTTATTGTGAAAGCACTATATGAAGCTGCAAACATATCTGTCACCTTCCAGCACATTGTTTACCAGCTCTCCTCAACATTCCCCAAACAATATTTTCTAGAGACTGTAATTCAATACCTCACACCCCAGAGCTGTAGCATCAGCCCAGAGAGCAACATGATGAATGTATTGCCTTCCTCCAGGGCCTGGGCTAGGGAACGGGTTTGTGGTGTTCCAGCTGTTAATTATCCCTCTGCTTTTTGCTATTCTCATCCCAGCTGCGCCTCTGTATTTATCATATGGGTCTACACGCACTAAAAACATTCTGATTGTTTTAAAGCATAAGGAGCAATTTGCCCCTTTTGTGCAACACTAGGCAGCTCAGGGGATCACATGGCAAGACTTGATCAATAAGGCGCTCACTAGATTAGAGGCACCAGAGCTCAGACCTCAAAGCGCTTGTTTAGAAGAAATGCAAGCGAGAGAGCACAACACGAATGTTAAGCACAGACGCAAATACAATTTCCATCACTCTCCCTTCCCCACCCTTCCCCAGCCTGCATCCCAGAGACATCCTCAGATTAATCCCTGCGCTGAGGCGAATGCTGAAGAGACCACGCAGACCCAGTATGGCCAGGCCAGGCTGTTCGCCCAGAGAGCCGTCCCTGCTTTGCCAGCCAGGGCAGCACTGGCTTCACCAGCAGCTGGCAGCTGGGGAGCTGCCCGGGCAGCCCCACGCCAGCCCCAACCTGCTCCAGCTCCCCGGCACCTGCATGGCATGGGGCAGTGCCCGCGGCATCTCCCGCCCCAGCACCACCCCATCCCCGGGCCACCCAGGCCTTCCTTCCCCAGGAGAGCGGGGGCCGCAGCCTCCTGTCAGTGACAGGGAGTCTCGGCCGCTCCCCAGGACACCGCTGCTCACTCCGCGTTCCCACCACCACTCATTCGCACTCCCAGACTTTTGTCAGAGCAGAGTGTGAATGCCAAGGACTGCACACGTGCACTGCCACAGCGTGCATCCCAGGAAGCTAAAGATGGAGACACCAGTCCTTCAAGTATTTCTAGCGTGTGTTCTACCCTCATACACACTATAACGCACCCTCCCCTTTCCCACACTTCATTACCGACGCAGGGCTTCTTCACACCTGCACTGAAGTCTTTCTTTTGCTTTTAACGAGACTTTGGATTCTTTGTGAAACCTGCAGCCTGCCAAAACAGTCGTGATGTACCCAACTGGGGATCCCTGACAGAGCCTCTGTCCTTCTCTCCACCAGTGGCCAGGAGGCTTCCCCTTCCTGAGGCACTACACAACATCTTGCTCCTTCTACAGGATCCTGATGCTCTGAGCATTGTAGAAACATTACTCCTCGCAGCCCCCCAGGAAACAGCAAAGCAAATACTATTATCCCCACTTTGCTTCCAAGGACCTCATACAGGTAATTAAGACCCATGCTGCCACTTCTTGAGCTGTGAATTGCTGATATTTAATGACATTTTCCAAATATTTTTAATAGAAATTTCAGGTCGTGTTCCTAATCTGACATTTATCTTCTATTAGCATGAAAACAAACAGAAGGGCCTGAGAATCATTGCTTATGTTATAAATGACTTCACTGTTGGTTTTATTACCTTCCCCATTAAGCTGTCACAATGTGTGCCTCTTCCCGTTTTTGTGATGACCAGACAGTGGAATCAGTCATCTTTTCCAAGTGATTTATGCAGGACTCTAGAGATAACTTTATTCATGTTCATATAATTATCATCTGTATTATTAAGGTTGCTCGGTTGCCCTAGGGGATAATGTGTCAGCAAGGTTAAAATATTGACAAGCAATAAAGTATGTATTGTAATTATACAATTGCCAGGATAGATAACTGGCTGCGGGCAAGGAGCCGAGCAAAAGTTTCACATTTGCCCAGCAAAGGCAGAAATGGCAAGGTCGCTCCTTACACCTCCCGCCAGGGCTGCCCGAGTTCTAGGCCAATTACTTGGAGGAGACCCCAACTAAGTATATGCCCTATCCCATTCATATACATATATTGATCACTTAAACTCTGACAGCTGTGCCCTACAGTGAGCTGGTCTGTTATTTGTAACTGAACAGGACAAGACTTTTCCATAATTCTCCGTATTTCTTCCCACGCCCCCTAAAAAAGTTTGTCTTCATAACAATGGCAAAAGGAGGGAGAGCAAAGAATCGGCATCTCTGAAATGAAACATTGATTTCTTCTGGGATTGGAGCAGCAGGTGCATGCCTTATTGGTAAATGGTATATAGGTATAATCTAAAGGCCATTGCTGAGATAAATGGCCCTTTGGTTCAGGCACTAACAAAACGAAGCACTGAATAACTTGGCACTACACCTGAAGTGAGACTATAAACCTAACCTTGGTCATTCCTCCAGATCTGCTACTGTTACATCAAGAAGAGTAGACGACAGACTGAGGAGCTCATAAATAATTTCTCATGGAAAGCACGTACACTAGCCAGACAAAATCTCTCTCTGAGAAAATGTGGAAAAGTGGTAGATTTAACCTACTTCAAAATGTCATTTTTTGAAGAAAAAAAACCCTGATCCACATCTCTTTCTTGATGCTTAAAGGATGTGTTTGTACTGCAGCAGCATGTTAAGCACCAAGCCCTAGACTGGGCTTTGGGCAGCTACAGGAATTCTCTGCAGCAAACCCTGCCAGTTCCCTCCAATATAATCATACTGAAAAGAGATGACCACCTATGGAGAAGCATGACCAATCAAGAGCTGTAAGGTATTTAATAAACTACATCAGTTAACTTTCTTCTGCTAAGGAAATGCCAAGGACTGTAGAAACCTTGTTTATCTCAGGTTCATCTACATCTTGCTGGATTTGTCCAGGGAACTGAGGACTGAGGTCCTGCAGACAAGGGCCAGAGCTCTAGCCCAGCCAGCATGAGACATCCAGCACTGCTTCCCCAGAACACGGGCTTGCACCATTCCTGCACTGGTCCTTTGAATGAGTCATGGACACTGCAGAAAGCATCAGAATTAACTCTATAAAATATCCTTTCTCTGCTTTACACAAGTGCACAAGTGAGAGCACATGGCTTTCTTCTCCTGCGCAGAACCAAGAAGCCTGGTGCTGTTTATGCAGCCCTGTGCTCATGAGCAACACTCTTCCAATGCAAGAGGTACAAGACACTCCCCTGGGCCAACAAGCAGATTTAAGAGCCTCCTCTGCCCTACTGCCATTATGGAGCTGCAGCTGCTGCTTTAATACAATCCTAACTGCCAGTGTCATGAAAGGGAAGACTAGCCTGAGTCTGAATATTCTGAAATAGTGGCACACAATAATTTACAGAAGCCAGGTTAAATGTCGGTCCTAGAGAAGGGTTGGAAGACAGACAGAGTACCCAAGCATCCAGCAGGTTCATGGACCTGGGGTAGTGCCTCAGGTGGGACACGGCACGGAGACTGGATGTGAACATTGAACACATCAGGAAAGTTCACACAGTGAACTTGAACACATCAGGAAAAGATGCCTCTTTAAGAAACACATGGGAAACCATAAACATCAAGTCAAACTCAGAGGCCATTCTCCTGGCCAACTGTAAATGTTCTTTCCACTTTCTTTCAGGCAATTCTTGGAATGACATGCACGCACTTCACAGGTAAACACAAACTCCTTCCTCCCCCTGTGGTCCAACGGTGTTAACCTGCAGCCTCAGCGCCGAGCTGCACATCCCACGGTGCTGGCTGCCAGTGCGAGGACAGGGCAGCCACAGGTTCCCAGCCCACTGCCACAGCACAGCTGGCGGGAGGTGACACCCCAGCCAGGGGCAGAGCAGCCACGGAGGACAGCGAGACTCCGGAGGTGTTTGCTGAGTGTGCTACAAGGGGCTAGAGCACGGGGCACGCTCCCCAGTAGGAGCTTTCCTCTGCTTGCCTTCGCCCAGTTATTAAAATGGCCAGACAAAAACAAGGAGTGACAGGGACTGGTGTCAGCCCGAAGAAGGCACAGGGAGATGGTCTGTGTATCCTCTCTCCTACCAGTAGCACTGAAGGGCGAACTCCCTCCTTGTTTGGAAAAAAAACCTTGTGAGACATGTATTTACTGACAGAGAATGAGAATCCAAACTCTTAGAGGAAAGCACATTTAAATAGCGTACCATTCCTTGCACAATGCATACAAACACATACGTTGGCTCTCTGAATGCCAACATCTACCCTCCCAATAACACTTTGCAGAGCACCAGAAGACTGTCTGCACAGGACTATTACCTCTGACTTTTGATAAAACCTCTCCTGGACTCTTTTCTTCCCACTGTGCCTTGGAGATGCTTCACTTTTTAATTTGTCAAAGACAAGCATCTGCACCTCTGAAAAACATTCCTGAATAACACTCTGTTTACCGCCAGATCTCCTTTCTTAGCTAGTACTGGTTATGTTTATCCTTGTTTAGGAGAAGGGCAAACTGCAGCCCAGGCCCAAGGTTTAGGTTAATCTCACAAATATGTTCAAATAAAAATTGACTTTGCACTATCGAAAGCTCCGTAACTATGAGAAGGTGTGAAACATGAAGCCTTATTTCAGCTATGTATCACAGCTTTCCAATTGTAATACTTTTGCTGAGCACACAGGAGTTTTCTACTCCTTACCAATAAAAAACAGATGTCACCAATTTTGATTGTCACCTTCTCCGAGCTGAGAATGTGCTTGTTATGCTGGATCTACTGTAAGCTGGTCAGCTTCAAAGGTCATCAGGTATTTAACCTATCAGTGATTCAGTGTGAAGTGCCAGGATGAATGCAGTAATGAGCTTTTTAATTGTCAGCTCTTTAGTCTAAAAACAGTGTGTGGAGCTAGTTAGAAGAAGTTATGAACACAGCACCTGCCATTTGGGGCAGAACCGCATTGTCAGGGGCAGGGTCCCATCCCCGTTTGCTCGCAGCCCATCTCTCACTCCTGAAAGCCACCCCACCTCTGCAGGGCCAGCGGGCCCAGCGCATGGGGACGATGGGACCCTCACCTGAGCCTGGCTCAGGAATTGGCAGGTGTCCCAGCGCTGCTCTGCAGCACCTGCCTCCCACCCCCTGCCTCCCACCCCCTGCCTCCAGCCTCTGCACCCAACCATGCCATGTGGGAGGCAGGAAACATCCAGGCTGTCCCTGCATCAGAGGACTGGGAATGCCAAAAAAGCTTGAGGGCTGCAACAGAGGAAAACTAGAGAGCGCTGACGGTGCAAAGATGCTTCCTCACCAGCTTTGGCCACTGCAACTGCAGCCAGGATGTATCTGGTAGCACACAGGTCACAAGCCTTTGTCATTACCAGAGACAGCTGCTGGGAACATACAAATCACTCGGCATCTTCATGGAACCCAATAGAGCAGGGTTAGGAAATTCCTCCTATCAGTTGCTGTCCATTTGTGTCATAGTCAGCACAGCCCTAGGAATCAGTATCACTGCTCATAGGAATTACAGGCATTAGACAGGCTGTGAACTTGTCCTTTCATAGAACTCAGTGTCTTTTAATGGCACTCAAAGCAGCCTAGAAGTAATCTGCCCTTATTGGATATACAGGCTCAGTGGCTCTCCCAGCGCACTATGAATGCTGGTTCCCAGCAGAACCAGCGCTTCAGAAAGTGGCACGGCAGCAGGGCCAGTGCAGATGTGACCAAAGGCAGCCTGAGAAAAGGAGCTCCGTCTCCTAGAGCCTATCCAGAGCCAGGCTCCACAGGACCCAGCAAAGCAGAGAGAGTGCCGAGCAGTGTCAGAGGCCACGTGGTTTGTTGTGTCACTATTAGCAGTGAGCACCTGCATCTTCTCCAGGGGCTACAGGACCGGGCAGGGATGAGCTATGGCAGCTCTTAGCTCTACCAGCATGACTGGGCTGCAGCTGGGCTACCCACACAAGACTCCCATCCAGCGTGCTTCGCACCCAGTACAGGTTCTCTCAACAAGAAAGAGCAAGGCATCTCAAAGGCTTAGCACTCCACAGCCAGGGGCCCTTACTCCCCCATTCCTGACAGCACACCAAACCCCAGCTGCAAGGCACCGCAGCGTTACAGCAAGGCCTCTGCAAACCTCCTCCACCCACTGCCCTGATTCCCAGGGCCAGCTTACCTACCCTCCCTTTCCCACCTCAGACCAGTTCCTGCAGCTATATATTCCCCTAGCTCTCCTTAGCCAGTTCTGCTCCTGCTCTCTTGCCCCACAACAGGGAATGTTTAAGAAATACTGCTCCACACTGCCGGCCCCACATCTGCACCAATCCTGCTGCAAACACTTCTGCTGGCATAAGCCTTCCCTTACACCACTCAGAGCTGGCTCCTGCTCCCCTGCTCCCATCCCATGGTCTTGGGCTGCCACCCAGAGAGAATTTCCTCAGCTCCAGAGTAGACTAAACGCAGCGTTCCCTTGAGATGCAGCCCAAACACACCAGGAAGAAGGAGTTCTTATACCCACAATCTGCGGGGAAGCAACTTCTTTTTCTGCACATTTTCCTGGGACCACCATCAGCCTCACCAGCCCACAGCTCCTGGCCTTCTCCTTAACCTTCTCAATACATTGGTAACAGTCACTGCTACCGGCCTCTCAAACTTCTCTACTGATCCACATTTTGTTCAAAACCAACTTTCATGCTTCAAAGAACTCTTTCACACCATCTTCCAAACGTAAGCATTTAACAGTTCCAGTTTGTCATCCCCTCTAGTTTCCAGCAGAACAAAGTACTCCCTGTTTACTGCACGATGCGAGTGGCTCATCCGTTTATTTCCAAATACAGATTAGGAATATTTCAGCCTTTCCTACACCGTGACTACAGATCAGAAGCCAGTCCTCAACTGTGGCTAAAATTTCATTTGTTCCTGGTGTGTTTAGCCCTGTCCCTAACACACAGATTCTTCAACAATACCAGGGCCTTCTCTCAGATGAATGGCCAAATAGGTTCCACTTACTGAATTTCTCATTTTTCCCAATGAGATACATGTTTGTATCTTTTTTATCTTTTATTTGCAACTTTCATAAGCTCTCTCTTGATCAGGAGGCTTTTTAACTGGAGATGCCTTCTTTATGACTGTGAGAATACGAACATTTGGGCTATCTGCTAAAGCACCAGAAACAATCCCCGTGTTCATACATCTTTACACTCACATCCTTCCTTCCTCGCAGTCCTCTTAGGGTAGTATTCATCTCACCAAACTGCTTCTGATGCACATGCCATACCAGGAGTATATTCTTAGGAAAAAGGCCCTGCTCTGTTTTTTCCTGCCTGGGCAAGACTCTGGTGTTACTATCAAAAATGTGTTTCCTTTAGATCACTTGACTCTTTTAGAAGGAATCCACTGTGGCCTCAGAGAGGTCAGTGGTCCCCATCCACTTCCCTCAGCCACTGCAGCAAAATGAGGTACCGGGGCTGGTGTTGGACAATGAAAGTGTTGGACCCAGAAGCCTAATTAAACCCCTCCTGCTACTGCTGTCTCCAGCCAAGTCCTTCTGACGATCGAGCAGCAGAGCCTCAGAACTCTTCAAAGGAAGATGCAGGGCTGTACACACCAGACAGCTCTCCTGTTCCCACGCTCTCCGCAGCAGCTGCTGTTCCCTCGTTGAACCCGGACATCACCTTTGTCCCCCTCCTCACATCTGTGATTCTGCGCATGAACTTTTGCCTTCGTAATGCTGCCAGCGCTAATGTCTGATGACTCAGAATAGGGTGAGAAGACAGGCAGGCACCAGTCAGAAAGCTAATAAACCTCAGACTCTACGTGGCTTGTTATTTACTTTGGGAACATGAAGTTCAGGAGAGAGTATCTCGTGCCTGCTCCTAATAGCAATTTTGAGAATCCACCAGGGATCAGTTTAATGCTTTGGAAAAGGTTAATGTTGTTAGGGATTTACAGCTATATTTGAAACGGTTTAAACTATTATTTTTATTTCCACGAGTAAAGTGGAATCTCAGTGAATCGTGTAAAGTTAGATGGTCAGTTTGCGTCTGAAAGAGGTCATTAAAAGCTTGGGTGGTTTCACATAGCACCTAATTCTGTTGGGCGGTCGGGAGTGGGGAACTGTCATCAGCTCTGGGTTAGCTGCTACAAGTTGCTCCAACCATGTCCGAGAAGTGCCCCTCCTGCACTCTCAGAGCAGTGAGCCTGAGCACAGCCAGCATGCTGCTGGAGAGCACAGCCAGCCCTCGGCCTCCTGCAGAGCAGCCGGCCTCTCCCACCCACAGCGAGGAGCTGTCGGTAGGCAGGAGCATCCCAGGGTCCCAGCATGTCCCAGCGCAGGGGAGAGCAGGGTGCTCCGTGGCCAGCCCCCCCAGAAGACCCCGTGGCTCCGGAGCTGGTGGGTGCCCTGCCAAGCGTCCCTGCCACCTCTGGCTGGCTTCTCCGCCCGAGAGATGACATTTGCTGTCCCATAGAACTCCGGCCTCCTTGGAGCTGTATGCTCCAAGGAGAAGAAATTTCCACCCCAGTTGTGTCTCGGGCCCAGTGAGCGTGCCGTGCACCAACGCCAAGGTGTCCCCAACACCTCCATTGCTCTTCCCCCAGCTTCACTCTCACCGAGGCGTTTCCTCTCCCTGCACAGCACCCCATCCGAGGTGCTGCCATCCCCCTTCACAGAGAAGTGTTGGCAGGCGCCCTGACAGCCTGCCCATCCCACAGTAAGCACTGGGGCAGTGACAGAGGTTTCCTTTTCTGCGAGGACATACCCTCTGCAGAGCCTGGCTGTGACCAGTCGGCCAGTGCCCAATCCCTCACCCGCGCAGCAGCTGCTGGCACTTGTATTGAGGGGCAGAGAGGAGGCAAGCACTTCACACTCTCCTCAGCCATCTCAAACTCTGATGTCCACAGCCAATGCAGTTACTCTCATCTGTTGCAGGTGGTGTCTCGTGGCCAAAAATGCTGGCGGGGAAAGGGCACATGCAGACTGTGCAAGAGTGAAATAATAACACTGCTTCTTGCACACAACCAGCAGAAAAGCATTTGCCTTAAAAACTTGACACTTCAAACATGTTACCCTGAGATCCAGCGACTCTTTCCTGTGGGGGAAGGTTAGGGCACTGATGTCTCCTGCTGCTCATTTCAGGGGTCATCTGCTAGCCTGCAATTGAAGGCATTTGTGAAAAATGCTGTGACAATGTCAGCTGTAATTGCATCAGTCGTGTCACACAACAAGACAAATGTGACTGGAGATGGCGTGTCAACCTCAGAAATTGCTTAAGACTGAAAAGCAAGTGGAGGAAACAGCAAGTATTCAGAAACAATTATTTCATTATAGTAGGAATAATAACAACTCTCATTTCCTACACACATCTCCCCTGGCAGATGGTGCAGAAAGCTGTCAGAGTCTCCTCCCTTCCCCATGGGATACTATCAGACTGAAATAAAAACCAGAGACCAAAGGTTTCCCATTTTCTTGAGAGGCTGACATGGCAAGATGCACCTACCCTGGGCACAGAAGCACCCCTGTTGCAATCTCCAGTCTTCAGAGGCCACAGATATCTGCCTCTACATAAAGTCTAGTTCTGCTAAGATATATAATGGGGCATTTTGCCCTAATAAACTCATCTCTAAGAGAGAACACAATGACTTGTCCTTGTTTCTTTCAAGTGAGCTGTGGACACACCTCCGATACAGCCTTGTGACTGTCCTGACTGCACATGAGACTGGCAAGTCTGTGCTAGAATTACCTCACATTATCCCCATGGGAAAGGACAGGGCAGGTTTCCACCTCCACAGACTGTTAACCTTCTACCAGCGCTGCCTAGACCAAGCAGAAGGTGTGGGAGAGATTCTTCCTCCTAAAATTAAATAAACCTTAAGTGAAAAACGCCATTTTCAATGTCTTGAGCTGTCAATTGCAGGAGAAAGTGATATTGATTTCTACAGAAACTTTATTTAAGTGAGTGACCTATTAAATGAAACTTATTTGACACCAGATGACTCTTGCAATTTAATTCCTGAATGAAGTGATGTCTCCAAGGCTTTGTGATGTTCTTTATCTTGAACGATGAAAGGCATTTTCCTTACAGCTATTTGCTCATGTATCCCAGGGTCTTCTCAAACAAGGTCCTCCAAAGAATCCAGAATGCTTATACCTTCATTAGCAAACTCCAGCTGATAAACAGCCCAACACACACCAGTCCTTAGGAGCAAAGCTAAAAGGTACAAAGAGCCCAAGAAGAACCTCCAGACTCTCTAGCCTGCCACTTGAACGAAGGTGCTAAGGAAAGCAAGATGACCCGAGACCTCAGCGGCCACAGGCTCTGCAGTCCTGGCCCCAGCCAGCGCTCACACTAGGGCAGTCCAGCTCGGTGCTGAAGGGCCTGAGTGACCTTTCAGCCCAGGGCACAGAGCTCTTCTGGTCAACAGCACCCTGAGGCAGTGGAGCTTGCTGCTCTCACCATAGGTGCTCCCAAGAGATGTGTGCAAGGGGCAGTAGTGGCCCCACTGATCTCCCTCCCCCAACCCTGGGGACACATCTAGCCCTCTAAGCCTCTTCCTGCCTGACACAGTCCTTATCATCACTGCTGCAGATGCAGCCCCTGCGCTTTCTGTCAGCCTGTTTAATGTCACGGCAATTGCTCTCCTGGCTCTTCTGTATGCACCAAGGTTAACTCCTCGGGAATGATCTGCCTGCAAGCAGCTCCTGAGAATGTGCACCAGGTCCTTCCCTCACAGGCAGACCGCACCCGGGGGCCTGGTGGTCATCCTGCCCTTCCGCAGCACCCACTTCCAGCCCCAGTGTGGGCAGTGTCTCCCATCACCACTCCCAGCTTGGCAGCCTGCAGAGGCTACCAGTCCTGTGGAGGAGATGGCAGCAGAACACTGCCTGGAGAGCACTGACAGGCCCATGGTTTATAAAAGCAGCAGATAAACCTCCTAAGCCAGCAGCTCCCTCTAAATACAAATCAAACGCATTGTAGCATCTGTCGATGTGCCTTGCAGCAGCCTCTCAGAGAATCATAGAATAGTTTCAGCTGGAAGAGACCTTCAAGATCATCAAGTCCAACCTTATACCCAGCCCTATCAAAACCACTAAACCCTGTCCCTGAGCACAACATCTAACCGATTCTTAAACCCATCCAGGGATGGTGACTCCACCACCTCCCCGGGCAGCCCATTCCAGTGCCTGACAACCCTTTCTGGAAAGAAATGCTTCCTGATATCCAGCCTGAACCTCCCCTGGGTCAACTTCAGGCCATTTCCTCTTGTACTGATGAACACCTAAATTTTATCCTGTGTGTAAATAGGTGAGGTGTTCATTGCCAGATGTACAAAGCTCTGCTTGCAAAGGAAACTAATCTGGAAGGACTTGTGTTTATGAAGCAGATGAGTGTTCTGGCTGATTGCTTTTCTGGATTTAGGTTGCAGTTGAAAACTAAGGGTAGATATTGAAGCTAAACACCTCCAAAAAAATCATTATTTCATAAATGTATCCTCAGCAGTAGAACAATGGAGAAAAGAGATTCCGTTTTGTAGAGGAGTTTGATTTCTGCAATTTAATTACATTCTTTTCCCAGAAGAATTAGAAGTACTTCTGGAGTCTCTGAGCTAAAAGAGAAAGGGATTGTAGTCTCCCTGAAGCCATGGAAGATGCAGACTTTTTATTTAGTGTGAGAACACTAGGTTTTTTGCCTCTTTTCTGTGTTGTTTAGATGTATGTCTGACACTAACTATTATTGCTTATTAAGATTTGCACACAAATATGGAAAATCTGTTCTTTCTCTTTCAATTTCAGGGAAATGGGCAGACTTTGAGTACACGAGCAGCAGGTTTGTCATTACAGCCCTACGAGGAGTACTCTAACACAGTGAGATTTGTGTCGGAGAATTTCATAGACTTCAATACAAAAAAAGCTATAGACCGGGAACGGTTGATGACCGTTCTGGTAAACATGACCCATCTTCTGATCAGGGCCACCTACAACATTGCCAAAAGAGCTGTCTACAGGTGAGGGAGAGAAAATATTCAAGTTCATCTGTATACTTTTTTTTTTTTTCTTCCTGTGCGTATGAAACACTATTCATGGCATCAGTATCCCTAGAGTTTTATGTGAATAATTTCTAGCAACAAACCATTTTTGAATTGAATTTTCTTGTCCGTAAAAGATATTCATGTGGACTGTGTGAAAAAGGGCATTTGGCTGTTTTAAAGATATCTGATAGCAGAAACATTTTCTGCTTTCAAGGAATGCTGCAGAAAAGCCTCCTTACAATGGGTGCTTTGTTATGAGGGCAATACCTCCGAAACTTTCAACAGTGTGCTGATTTTGGTACGTGGCAACTTCATCCATTACTATTGAAACTCTGCCAGTAAAGATGTTGGCTGTACTTTCTTCTAATACCTCTTTGTAGATGTTACCGACACTCCTCTCTAAGGGAGATGAGCAATGGGAAAATTGGGCTGGAATGGATTAACTGGTGATTCCATAGTCTCAAGTCAGCATTAGCAGTATCTGCGTCAGACCTTACAGATCTCTGCTTTACCTGTTCTCTAAGACCTGTTGCTCTCAAGGGAATCATTTCCAGTTCTTCATCATATATTTATTTACTTAATCCCCTTCACCTCACCAATAGTATTTCTTTCCCATTCCCTAATTTGTTAGTACTGCACTCCCAGAAGGACATTGAGGGGCTGGAGCATCTCCGGAGAAGGGCAACAGAGCTGGGGAAGGGTCTAGAGCACAGGTGTGGTGAGGAGCAACTGAGAGGTCCTGGGCTTGTTGAGCCTGGAGCAAAGGAGGCTCAGGGGAGACCTTCTGGCTCTCGACAGCTCCCTGAAAGGAGGTTGGAGCCAGGTGGAGTCGGCCTCCTTTGCCCCGGAGCAAGCGACAGAACAAGAGGAACTAGCCTCAAGTTGCCCCAGGGGAGGTTTAGGTTGGAGCTGAGGAACAATTTCTACACCGCAAGGGCTGTGTCCCAGGCTGCCCAGGGCGGGGGTGGAGTCCCTATGATCCCTGGAGGGGTTTCAAAGGCGTGGAGATGTGGTGCTGAGGGACGTGGGTTAGTGGTGCCCTGGCAGTGCTGAGGGAACGGTTGGACTTGATGACCTTAAAGGTCTCTTCCAACCCAAACAATTCTATGATTCCATGTCGATGACATTGAAATTGATACCAGTTTTGCTTTGTCCCCTTTTGTGCCCTTGAGATGTTGGTGAGATTTGTGTCCAATTAGGGGTAGTGTGTTCATCTGTCTGGAATGCTTGTCAAGATTTATTGAAATCACTTTACCTGTGTCTGAGAAGATTCTCCATTGTTTGGAGTAAGAGGTTTTTTGATTTGCTCTGTTGTGTGCAGCACCAATGAACTGTTTGTCTTGTGATGTGCTTTAGACAGGCTTCAGTAAAGTCACCTTATTTCAGCACAGCAATGGAAGGCTGCCCCACTGAGGTCCCTCTAATGCCATGCCAGAGGGGGAGTGGGGAAACAAAATGATGTGATTGTTTTCATGCTTGATCCTAGGCTAGACTCCGTGACCCTGGATACTGCAAGTGCGAATGTTATAGATCTTTCTTCAGCACCAGATGTGGAATTCTGTGAATGTCCTCAAGGTTACACGGGGATTTCCTGTGAGGTAACTTCTTAAGTGTTTTACGTACGCAGAATTATCTCCTCTCTGAAGGGGTCTAGGTTTTAAAGCCAGGCTGCCTTTAATTATACTGCCGTGAATGTATATGTTCTGTGGTGAAATATTGTCTGCTCTAATGCACACAAGACTGTAGATATCTTTGTTCAGATTCCCTAAATGGCATTTTAAACTTGAATTCTATTTGGTGGCATGAAAAGACGATGGTACACCTCAGAACATCACCAAAAGCTCTGTGAAGCTGTTTGGAGCTCACCTTGCTCATTAGTAGCCCTTTTCCTTTATCTGAACTGCATACAGTTTATTTCTGTTTTCCATCATTAGGTTGGTGGAGGTGCTAAGGACTCTTAGCAGGGAGGAATTCTTGCCTTTGGAAGGTCCCACAAGGGTCCAATGTGTTGCTCAAGGTGGTATCTTCTATATCTGTGAATAGAAGGTCAGGGAGACAGAGCACCATCTGCAGAATAGCAGGAATTACTGTGACAAATAACTTACATATGAAGCTGTGTGCCGTAACATCGTTAATGGTTCTGCAGAGGAGGTAGAACATCTGATTTTAATTGTCCCATAATAACGAACTTCGTATACTCAACTGCACCAAACTTAACTTACGTGCCTCCAGGGGACAAAGGGCCAAACTGAATTTTTACGGAGTTAATTCTTATCCTCTATATCCAGTGCAAGTGAAAAACAGCCACCAGAAAAGAGCTGCAGTGACACAAATGGAGTCGAAAGAGAGTTCACTTACCACAGTGTGAATGAGTCAGGTGGTGGGTGGTCAGAAGTGTGCTCTTTGAAGATGCTTTAATGTGGACTTTTAGCCCACGTAATGCTACTGCCTACCCCCTCTCCCCTCCTTGTTTCTTTTCAGTCCTGTCTCCCTGGCTACTACCGTGTGGATGGAATACTCTTTGGAGGTATTTGTCAACCCTGCAAATGCAACGGGCATGCCACTGAGTGTGACATTCATGGTGTTTGCTTTGTAAGTCACCCTTCAAAGGCTTTGAGTTTTCAGCATCTGTTTAGGAATTAGGAGAGCACTTTGGCTGAGGGAGACAAGTTTGCAGTGCACATACATTTCAAGCTATGGCTTTCCAGTGTTTATTTTTCTTGCTTCTCATTGTTTACCTCAGACTATATTCAAGGGGTTCCACTGAAGTGTTCTCCAGTAAAGGGTTTGTTCTCATTTATCATTTCAAGTGGGGAATAATCAGAACTAAAATCAAAATGTCACCGTGTGCTGGCTGATGAAAATCTTCGCTTTGTTGCAAGTCACGATAAAATTTTTCCTGAAGGGAACAAAATGAAGCAGTGTTTTGGGTTTCTGATATATGTGCTTCTTCCATGGCTGACATCAGTGGAAATTACACGCTGCATTTGAATAGAGAATTGAGACCCTGGATCTTTTCTGAAATTAAAGGTCACAGAAGTAAAATCACTAAATACCAGTAAGAAATACATAAGAAGTTTGTTATGGCAAATGTAGGCAATATGTGAAATATGTTTGTGTATAAATCACACGACTGGTTTGCTGGTGTAAAATGTATACTAAAATGTAGGGAAAAACCAATTAGGATTTGTCGTTACAACTTGAAACACCCCTCCCCCCTCTCCCACCCTCCCGTTTTTACTACTCTGTTCTTCATGGCTGCTTCCTTGAGTGACTCCTGCATGGATATCTCAAAAACCATCAAGAATAAATATGAAAATATTTTTTTAATTATTATGATTATTTTTTTTTCCATATCTCACAGGCTTGTCAACACAACACGACAGGGCCTTTCTGTGATCAGTGTTCGCCTGGCTTCTATGGAAGCCCATCCCAAGGAACTTCTGAAGACTGCCAGCCCTGCTCGTGTCCTCTGAGCTCTACTGAAAACAAGTAAGCTGCATATGTCATGTTTTCTTTTGCATCTTCAGCAAAGTCAGAAAGTGAGATAAAGAAAAAAATGTCATGAAATCTGAAGGAGACAGAACTATGTTATTTCTCACCTTTTCTTTGAGTAGATCTCCTAGAAATATTGTTTCTCCATGTACAGAAATGTATAGACTAAGACAGTCTGAGTGAAGTGCAATATGTGTGTGAAGATTGAAAGCAACACTTCAACCTATCCTTAAACTTGGCAACAAGATCACATTTTGTTTCAGAAAGCAACAGGAGGACAGAAGTGTTGCATGTGAAAAAGAGGATCTTGGTACAGAAATTGGACAGATTTGATAGAAAGAGGGCCAGGTTTTTAGGAAGCTTTAAAATCTTCCTTTGAAAGAAAAGAAAAAAAACCAACCAAACCTCAAGAATAGTTTTTGAAAATGATAGTTTATTTTGACATATTGTAGTGTTTAAGCATTCCTGTCAGTCTAGAAAAAAATTGCAATGATATGGTTATATAGATAGCTGCATGGACTTGAAGGGTGGATAGGGCTATGAAGCTGCTGAGGGAACTGGAGCATCTCTGTGCTGGGGAAAGGCTGAGAGCCCTGGGGCTGTTCAGCTGGAGAAGAGCAGCC
>WUAM01000250.1:249079-289571 GCA_024336885.1 Actenoides hombroni | reverse complement strand
GATGGGATGCCAGCATTCACTTTTTAATTCTTTGAATGTTTGTGTTTCGCTATGGTACAGCTGAGCTCCAGGATGGCTTCCAAAGCCTGGGTTGATGCCCCTCTTCTTCCTTTGGGTAGTCAAAGGTTGCCAACAGAAAAGGCAGGAGCCTTCTTGTTTATTCGCTGGAAGTCAGGTGTCCTATGTAAATGTTCAGGAACCTCTTCCCTTCCCTCATTTCAATAACTTTTTACTCCAATGCCCACTCGTTCCTTAAACATTTGTAGGTTTTGGCTTTCCCATCTGTAAATTAAGTGTAGTGCTACTGAGCTTCAGAAAATTATATGTTCATGTTGAGTTGAGTAAGGTCTTTTTGCTGACTATCATTATCATCTGGGTGGGTGTACTGCTAGATGGGATGGTTGAGTTTAGAGGCGACTGGTTGGTTATAGTGTAGCTGGAGGCTGGTAACTAGTGGAGTATCCCAGCTGTCTGTCATAGGCTATGTCCTCTTTAACATTATGCATGACTTGCAGGTTGACCAGCCCTTGCTGGAGGTGACGCTAAACTGGGGGAAAGGGTGAGCAGTGGACGTACTTGAGATCAGGCCTGTCGTTCAGCTGGCTGTCAGGAACTTTGTGAAATAGAGCAACAACAGGGGCAAGGTTGTTCATGTGGGAAGGAAGAACTTCTCTCCATCAGCGCTTGTCAGACCACGCCTGGAGTATTGTATCCAGCTTTGTGTTCACACCCTACCCTGCCCTGGCATAGGAAAGATGTGGACAAACTGTAGCAAGGTCAGCACAAGGCCAGCGGGATGCGGGGGAGGTGTAGCACTGCCCTGGAGGAGAGGCTGAGGGAGCTTGGCTTGTTCAGCCTGGAGAAGAGATGCTTTATGGGGGCCAAAAGGCAGCCTGCCCCCACCTGCCTGCGGGTTACCACGGAGGTGGCAGGGCAACAGGCAGTGGTCAGTCATAAACGGAGGTAAGGATGGTTGTAGTTGGGTATAAAGACAATGCTTTTCTCTAGGACAGCCAAGTGGGAGAACAGATTGCCTGACGAGGGTGTACAGTTTCTTTGGAGATTTTCAGGATCTCAGTAGATAAAGCAGCCTGGTCTCAACTGATAGCTGACCAGGCTTTGAGCAGTAGGTTGGACTGAATGAGTCTATCAATCAGTGATTCTGTATTTTGCCTTGCAGTAGCTTATCTGTGGAGGGAAAGAACATATGTATTGAAATATCAATAGTAGTTTCTGCTTGCATTGTGGATAGGAGCCCTCAGATAAATCTGCAAATTCAGCCTTTGCTTTCTTCCTTTTTTTTCTGCTCCTTCAGATGTTGTACTGGGCAGGAATCTGCTCTAGGCGAAGAAGTCGTGTAAATAATATCCCTTAAAAAGAAGGACCAGACCACTGATCTTCAGCCATTATCATGGGGTGTCCCTGTAGATAGCTTCTTGCTCAGGGCTTGTTGCTGTGTTTTTTCTCTAGCTTTGAGCGGGATGCTGTTTGATGTGAGAAAGGGTGGCAGAAAAAGAAGCAAAGTAGTTTTTAGGGAAGTGGATTCTGCATGCAGTCTGAAAAATGTGCATCTCTGCAGGTCTGACCTTGTTTGCATTGCAGTTGTTAAGAGAATTTCCCCTGACTTTAACTGAGTCAGAAACTGGGCCTCATACTTATTTTCTACCTGAACCTACGCAGCTCCTTATTATTCCATTGCTTATGATGTAGGTAATTTTCTTTGATAAATTTTAAGAATAAAGTTGGTACAGTAGAAGACCATTAGCTATTAATAAAACCAAATACATAATAAAATAAATAACAATCCAGTCTTGATACCTTCTTCTAGGGCTTATGTGATGATAAGCTGTTGTAATATAAATGCCTGCTTCATTTATACCCACTGTATAACACCTCTTAAAAAAAAAAATTAAAAACATTCTGCAGTCCCTGTTTCTTAGAAATAGTCTTGTATGGAGAACAAATTGTGCTATCATTTTTTATTTCTTCTGTGTAACAGAGGTCTCTTGATGTATAGGGGAAAGAAGAGGGGAAATTTACTTTTCCTCCTGTGTTCTTTTCTCTCCTTGCTTCTCTGCACCCCCAGAAGAGTCCATCAATCAAGTTCCAGCAACATTTACATTCCAGTGGAAGTTCTGTAGTTATAGGTGGTACAAGACTCAATTGGACATTACTCTACAATACTCAGTAAGTGATGTGGACATCAGGATTTTAGACATTTATGGGTTTTGTTTTCACCATTTTTTTTCATGGTGGTTTTTGTTTTTGTTTTCTTCTAATTGAATTTTTAGGCTTTCAGGCATTCTCAGAGAAGTTACTTTGCAGCTTGCCTCCAAGTTTTCTCCATGAGTCACAGTTCCTTGGAAATCTGTCTTTTCATTTCGTCTTTTCTATTTTCTGTTAAAAAATGCTCACTGGATTATTCTTTCTGCAGCGTTAAGAATGAAGAATCCTGATGTCACTGCAGTTACAGTGCACACTCTTTTTTTAAAGAGAAGTTATGTCACCTTTACAGTTCTTAGGGTGGTAGAGTTGGAAAACCTGGTAGCTTGTGCCCCTTAGGAGATCAGCGTATAGGTACTGTCATCACCAGGTCTGAACACTGCGCTGCCTCGTAGTTTTGGTAAAGTCCTGTTTCTGTTACCTGCTGACTATTGTACAAGTAATGACTCTCAGAAAATAGTTTTGATGAAGTGGAAATGCAGATGTTGATCAATGTTTGTATTCCTGTAGCTAAGACCTGGAGGTCAGTTGTTCATCTCACAATTAGAGGAAACTATTGAATGAAATCTGATGTGCAGCCATAGCTGAGAAATCTAGTTCTGGAGGCAGAAGTTGTTACCAGAGGTAATAAGAGGGGAAACTGAGTCACGGAAAGGAACATAAACTTTCTCCTGTAGTCTTTGGACAAGTATAAAGATGCTTTGTTTTCTTTGTTAAAACTGACGTTTGCCATAGAATCAGGATTTCAGTCTCACGGGTACCTCTCTGTTAATAGAGAGAGGTGTTGGCTCTCTAATATTGTAAGGTCTACTGTGGAACATCACAGACTCCCACTTCCTTCCATACCAGCTTTCATGGTCAAAGGTGAGCGCTCTTGGTGGAAAACTTGAAATAAATGTTGAGAACTCTTCTTTGGGATCAATTCACTCTTGGCCAATTCTGGTTTCTGATGTGCCATTTGAGATCTGACTGCATGGAACTTCTTTGCATGAGGAACATCACCCGACAACATCTGCTGTTGATGTGGTATTTTAATCTTTTTTTTCTTTTTTTTTTTTTTCTCCTTTTTTTTTGTGCGTGTGTGTTTTTGTTTGGTTTTTTATTTGTTTCCTTTTTTTGTAATAACAATTTAAAATTTAGAAATCATTACAAACTTGGTGAGGACATCAATATATTGCAGTGTATTAAGAGATCTGGTTTTTTTCTTCTTTAAAAATGCATGCTTTTAACATGGTTATTGCTGATTTTTAAAGACAAATTTACAAAGTTACTAGCTAAACAGCTGGAGTAAAATCATGCTATCCTGCTACAAATAGTGTGGACTTTTTTTTTTTTCTTAGGCTTAAGAATATTCTTAGGAATATTTGGGCTTTGTTCAGATAGATTGGTTCCATGACTAACCTGTTGTAAATGCACAGTTAAACTGGGAACTGACGGAGTTGGGAAGCTGCCTTTCCTCTTCCAGCCTGTAAATATGAGTAAGAGTTACCTGTTTCTCCTAAAAGTTTGATAGGAGAGGACCAGGTGAATACATCAGAATGCAGACAGGGGAAACAAGGGCCAGTCTTTTGGCCAGAGAGGGTCACCTACCTTTCATAGAAGTGTCTGGGACCTCCTTACATCTGTTGCATGTTGGGTACACAGGGGAACTGTGGGGGAAGAGATGGAAAGGAGGCAATCTGTAGAATCATAGAATAGTTCCAGCTGGAAGAGACCTTCAAGATCATCAAGTCCAACCTTATTCCTAGCCCTATCAAACCCACTAAACCCTGTCCCTAAGCACAACATCTACCTGCCTCTTAGACACTTCCAGGTGACTCCACCACCTTCCTGGCCAGGCCATTCCAATGCCTGACAACCCTTTCTGTAAAGAAATGCCTCCTAATATCCATCCTGAACCTCCCCTGCTTCAACTTCAGGCCATTTCCTCTTGTTCTGTCCCTTGTCACCAGGGAGAACAGACCAACTCCCGCCTTGCTACAACTTCCCTTCCAGGTAGTTGTAGAGAGCAATAATGTCTCCCCTCAGCCTTCTTTCCTCAAGGCTAAACAGCCCCAGATCCTTCAGCCTCTGTGGAAAGCAGCCTCACAAAGGAGATGGGGGTCCAGGAGGCATCCAAACAGGCCCACTCTGCTACCAACTCCAGCATCCTGGAAAAAGCAAGTCTGCCCCAGGCAGCCCCAGGAATGCCAGCACCCACGGAGAGCCCCTCCTGGGCCATCAGCTCACAGAGCCCCACGCCTGCCCTCGAGAGGGAGGGACCCCAGCAGCAAAGAACCTACCCTTGGAAGGGCCAAGGAGTTCATCCCGCTCATACAGGCAAGGACACTGCCTCCTTGCCTGTTCCTTCACCTGTCAGCCCCGCAGGACAGGAACCATGTCTCCCAGAGTGCTTGGGCAGCAGCTACGCCTGACCTCGTTTGGCATCCTGCACCCACTGCAACAGAAACGGCAAACAGAGCCCGTGCCAGCCGCACACAGCTTTCCATTACTTCTTCTGCTAAAAGCACCCCACTGCTGGGCCCAGGCGGCACTGGAGGGAGCTCACCAGTGCCAGCAGTGTGCTGCCTGCAGTCCTCTTGTGATGGTGCTGGGGATGAGCCTGCCTTATGGGGGATGCTCTAAAACCTCCTCCTCTTCCTCCCAGGCATTTCTTTCCCCAAGTGTCTCAAGGCAAAGCTAGAGGTAAGAAGAGGCATTTGCATTTCAGTGCAGTCCCCTCTGCACTGGGCCTTGAAGAGCTTGTTAGCTGGTGGTGAGCACAGAGCTGTCTGCCATGCTTCAGAGACCACTCACTTCTGCTTACAAAAGCTTTTCCACAGTTTGTTCTGTTAAAAGAAGCCAATTTATTTTTATTTGAAATCTATAAGAAACAATTGAATACTAAAACTGTCAGATTCCATATTTCTCATGAAAATGGCTTAGTCATGTCTGGAATGTCAGCACTGAGTAACAACGCAGGTCCTCTGCCCGCTCACTCCCCCAGGTGCTCCCACGATGGCACCAGTTGGGCCTTGCAGAGCACTGAGCTCTGCAGCACACCCTGCAAAGCTTCTGCAGAGAGGTGAGTCCTAGTGGTCCTGCTCACTCAGGAGCCCTTCCCAAGGGCCCTTCGTAGGCAGAGACCCACAGGTACTTTGAGATTTTAATCTCCCTGTTCCCAAAAACCAGGAGCTAAAACTGTCCCAAGTTTCAGGAGTCTTTTTCCAGCTGTGTGCCCCAGAGCACTCGCAGGAGAACGAGGCAGAGCACCTTGTCTATGTACAGGAGGATCCTTCTACAGTGCTCTGAGCCGTGTGTGGCACAGGAAAAGCCACAGCTTGGTTGTGCCATGTGCTCATGGGGCTGCTGCAGGAACTTTTGGAGGTCAGAAAACACCCCATGCAAGGCTAAGGAGAGGGAGAGAAGCAACGCCCATGGGTCTGGGCTAGATGGCAAAATCTCTCACTGGTACTCCTTCCTTCTGGGAGGTCTTCAGACCACAGGACTGGATGCTGAGCAGCCCTAGGAAGGTAAAGTTGCCATCAGATAACCAACAACACATTTGAAAGGAAAACCACACTCCGAGCAAGAAGCCGTCTGATGAGCTGCTCCCTCAGCGTAGCTCTCAGCGAACATCCCTGGGCAGGAGCAGCAAGCAGAGGCCCCAGGGACTGTCGGTGCAGCCTTACGGCCTCAAGAGCCCACAGCTGTGTCCTCCCCTCTTACCACAGCCCTGCTGTCATCCTATCTCTGTCCTGGGCAAAAGGCAGCACAGTCCAGGCACTGAGTGCTTCCCCGACAGGCAGCCATCCAAACAGTTTCTATAAAACCACTTTGTATACTTCCCCTAATTTCAGTTCAGTCACGGCAGAGCAGCCCACTGGATTTGAATGCAATTTTCTCATTGAGTTATACTAAATCCTTTGGGGAAGGAGCCAAAATTATGTAGAACCCATAAAAACTAAAGCAACATTTCTATTCTGTATTTTAACTTTTTATTATTATTTAGAGTTAACCTTTTCTACTTCTAAATCATAAACTCATTTTACATCCACTATCAGATAGGGGCCATAAGCTACAGGAAACACAAGAAGACTGTTTCATATACATATGAACTAAAAGATAATGGAGCACCCAGTGGTCACTGCTCCTCAGAACAAGACCCAGGGCAATAAATTCACTCAGACACACTGACCTATAGTCCACTTGTTAGAAGACAATGAAATGATGCAGATGAGACTTGGATTACACTGCAACTCACCCAGCTCAACTCAGCATGCTTCACTGGCAGTGGACAGCCAAAGCAGTTTCACCGCAGCAGAGATCCTCCCGCGGCTCCCAGCACCATCTCCATCAGATTTAAACACAACAGCTGGAAATCTGGGACCTAAGAACTTGGACAGTAAATACTATAGCACATAAAAATCAGAAGACCATGTTAAAACAGATCTGCTCTCTCCTAAGCTGCACTGGGACCACTGCCTATAAGCAGCACTGGAGGCTGGAAGGAACTACTATCTTCCAAAGCATCACCTATGAGTTGTCATGCCAGGCAACAGAGAGTTAGATTACTTATGACCCTTTCCATGCTAGCTGCCTGCAGGACCAAGTTGCCAAGGGCTGGCAAGCAGCTGCCAGCATCACCACTCTCATGGCCAGTGCAGCCCGGCCAGCCCCAGCGCTGCTGCTCCAGCCCACTGCACCCACCCAGCTCTAGGGCTGTGCTCCCGACACTGCTCATACCACAAGAGTTAATGGAAGATCATTCCAGACTTCTGGAGGGAGGAACTGAAATGCTAACTGTAGCCTCAGACAGAAGAACAGAGGGGACCAGTTTGCCAGTGCATGCTGATGGCAGTCATTTCCCCAAGAAGCACAGCCTGGCCTGGCCTGCTGGTAGGGCAGACACGGCAGCTCAGAGCCCTTTTCAGCTAAGCTCTGATGGCACAGTATCTAAACTGCTCTGAAGCAGAACGAGGTTTTCCTGGTAACGCACAGGGCACGTGCTCTCTCACAGAAAGGAGCAACTAGTTTAAACACTCTGACAGTTCAAAGCAGCAGCTCGTGCCACAGACCAGCAATTTGCCACTGAAACCAGTTCCTGCCAGAGATGCGGGTTTGCTGCTGGAGTCTATTACACTCTCTGCACTGAGCTGACGGGCTGCCACACCGACCTCCCGCAGCCGCCTGCTGAGGGCTGACGGAGGACATCCTTGCAGGCAAGTTTCCCTCAGCTAGTATGTTTGTTTTCTATTCCTGCTGCCTCTCCAAATGCCAACGCTTCTTTAAAAAGAAAGCACACAGACCAGAGTTTAATTTCTAAATCACTGCTTTCTTTCTGAAATTTCAGCAAAGCTGAAACTTGACTTGAAAATTAACATCAGTTGCACTTGCTCTCCATGTAATTAATTCCCTTCATGCCAAGTGCTACCTTGGGAAAGAGAACAAGTCATAAACATATTCACCTGTGATTAAAAAAAAGGCAAAGTAAATAATTCAATAGATTTAAAAGTAAATTCACTCTTTCATAGAAACAGACTTCCAAGCTTCTTCTCATCTCCTCTCTGCAGCGCTTGCTGTAAGAGAACAGCGATACAAATATAAAGGGAGGGAACACAGAGCAGGTCCTGGGCCTGACCAGCTTGAAAACCAAAGGAGCCTGTTTGCAGGGACAGAGCCTGTGAAATACACACAAAGGCCTCCCAGGTTTCCAGGCAGGTCCAAAGAAACCAAACCCTTGATATTCTGCAAGAAATACAGGCTTTCAAAGCGGACAGGCTGCTTTGAACAGGATGGGGGAGGGAATCTACTGTGTCTCCTCAGACCTCTATGAAATGGGATGTACAGCTGAGCTCTTAAAGAGGGAACCACGTCAGCTTTGCTGCTGCATTTATGATGCAATTTCAATGCTATTTTGGTCCTGATAGGTACTTTCAAGCCCCACATTTAACAGCGTCCTTACTAGAACATGACAGTACTGCAGGTACAAGACACTCCCAGCATCAGCAAGGATGCTGGGGTGGCATCTGCTCTTCTCCACCTTCTCTGCGCCTCTGAAGGAGGCCAGGAGAGGCACACATGCACCTAACTCTGCTGCTGTGGCCCCCTGTGCAGTGGGCAGAATGAGGCCAGGGTGCGCACCAGCAGCTGACCCAGGGCAGCTGGCTTTGTTCCCTTAACACAGAAAGAGGGGGTGGCCCACCAGACGTATGCCATAAAATACTAGTTAATCTCTATCAACAACAAGGCAGAGATGACTGTGGCCAAGGCGAGCACACTGATGTGGCACTGACATGTCTGCACAAATGCCACACCTTGCGCTCACTGCGTGTGTGGTGCCCACCCTGCTGAGCTGCCTTGACTAGTGTTGGACTGCAATGCCAAGGGCAGCCCAAGCGCTGAGCCAGACACATCTCCCAGGCAGGATGGTCCAGTGCCAAAGGTGACACATACTTTGTGTCCCTCCAGCTAGATGTAAAAGCAGGTGGATGTGTGGCCGTTAAAGCCTTCCCCAGCCACCCAACCATGGCCTATTGCCACTGAGGTCCCACCAAGCTGCCAGGTAGAGCCTGGGGCTGTCCAGGACCTGAGTGCTGGCAGAGTTCATCACAGTCCAATGCCCAGGAAGACACTGCTCGGAGACTTGCCCCAGACAGAACTGGCCCTTCAACAATTGATAGGCATTTCAGGAATGATGGGCTTGGCCATAATCCCTCTATGTCCCTAAACAGAAGAGGAAAAGTCTTTCCTGACTCCACTGCCCAGGATATGCCCATGATATTCTGAACCAAGGCACTAAGGCAACGTAGGATTGCTGGTCCTTCTACTCACCACCATGTGCCTGATGTTTCTACACAGAATTAGAAAAAATAACTCTTAATGCCAAGTAATAATGATCCATCACTTTTAGTACCTTCAATATCTGCAGAAATTTATTTCCTAGAGTATTTGAAAATTACTCTTTGTTATTGGCTAGCTAAATAATATCTTTCTGCTAAACAGCCTTCCAGGGGTGTTGCAGGTAGGTCAGATCAGTCACTATAACTTTGGGGTAGCAGTCATATAATTAAGCATTCCTCTGCAGCTCCCCTAGTTGGGCAGCTCTGTGGCAAGAAGCCCTCAACTCTTCATCAACTACAGGAGCATGTGGCTTCTGGAAAAGGCTGCATTTCATTCCTCACTACATGAAGAGCTCTTGTTATCTCTTAGGTCAGCACAGACTACACATACTCATACTGAACAGCACTTTGCTCAAATGCTACATCAGTCAGATCTTCCCAATAGCCTGCCTGCTTCCCCAGGGGCCTTCAGAAAATGCTTCCAGCATGTGCTGGCAAGAGGCAGGGTCACAGCAGGTCTGCGACGTCAAATACTTAGACTTTGAGATGCAACCTGGTAGAGCAGAGGACCAGCATTCAAACTGGCCCACAGAGGGATCCTGCCAGCATCTCTTCTTGGGACTGGATGGGACATCAGCCTTCTTTAGGCCCAGGAGAACTGTCTCACTGATGGCTGTGACAAGGAGGAAAAAAAGTGTCTTATGATCCCAGATCCCTGAAAGTATTTCACCTTGCAGTGTTTCTTGGGGGAAGGAGACAAAGAGACCAGGCAACGGAAGGTACAAGCTATTGCTACATCTCCTTGGGTGCACTCCAGGAGGAGTGCTCAGACCATACTCCTGCATGGCCTGTAACAGCACACTGAACTCTGGAGACCCCCCCAGGAGCTGACTGAGCAAAGACTGAGAAGGGTTTGGGAAAGATGTGCTCAGGATCTAGCATGGAGACAAGATGGATGCGGATCTGGAAGCCTGGCACAGAGCACTTTGGTCATCTTCTGGGGTTAAGGGAACACGAGCCCCATCTCAGCACAGCTTCTGTCAGAGCAGCTCTTGGTCTGCCTCAGTAGCTGCCACTCTTCTGCTTGGGAGGAGGGAGAAGAGCTCTTCTTTGATAGAATTTCATTTGTTCTCTTTTGCAATCTCAACAGCAGGATGGAAGCAGGTAATGTGCAATTTGTTTTAACTGAGCTTTATCTTATCAGTCCTAGCTATAGTATTGCAGCAAGAATAAAGATGCGATGGTGCAGGGTGAGGTTCTGCAAACCCTATTGATTACATCACAAGTCATCACTATAAATATTGGAAGGAGAGAAAACCCCTTCTTCTATCTAAACACTTTCATGTAACAAAATGTGCAATTGAGAGTGAGTGAGAGATGGCTCTAACAGGACACAGATGCTAGAAAGCAAAGCATTTAAGCTGCTTACCTTTCAGCCTAAATAACATCCATTAAACAGGAGCATCACAGGACTCACACCGTGGAGAGAGAAATACAAAGGGCTCGGTGTGTAGGAGCCTCAGAAGCACAGACAGTATGTCATGAAGGAAGCACTGTGTTCCTAACTACGACAGAAATTAAAACACTTTCTACAGCTCCTTTTGGGGCCAAGAACTGCCGCAAAAATGAGACGACGAAGCCTAGAATTTCTGGGTGCATCTGCACTGAGCGGAGGATGGCACTGACAGCATTTACAGACGTGGTGACACCGCGCAGCAGAGCAGCTCCTTTACACCACGCTCGTTATTCCAGGTTTGTCATTGTGCCAAGACTGTTCTCACTGTAGAGGAAGCAAAGAGAACAGGGTTGTCTGGCAGCCTCTGGCCTGTCAGCTCTCAGGAAGGACCCTGGGCTCCTCTACTCCAGAATAAAAGTCAGATTCTGGGAGAAGACAACGCATGCAGCCAACAGTGGCATTTAGCACTTGCCACATCTGTTGGGGTGCTTTGCGTGGCCAGTGGGACACCCTCCCAAAGCCAGCACCTGTGGCCGCAAACCCTTTTTCCCTCCCTGTCTATGGGAAGTAACCCTGATTCATTTGTTCAGCTTGTATTGATCCTCTTTTCTTTATTTTTATGAGAAATGAATTGTGAGGAGCTTTTTCTCTGTTTAAACTCAAGGAGATATTGTTCAAGGACTTGCTGTGATGTTTCTCCATCTGACAGCTTTATTGGGTAATAGCCACTGATGGTATATGTGTGCACAGACAGTCAGACCTTTTATGCTATGTGTGTTCCCATAAAATGATTGGTTTTAAGGTGTTATTTTAGCATTGTTGTGATTGTACCACAGGACCAAGCAACCTCAAAGGCAGATGTGAACTGAAGGCAGATTAGAAGGCATGCATTGATTCTCCCCATTCTCCATGTCCAGCAGGGAGAAGCCAGGCTGTTATCCGCCTGCTTAGGACAGCACGGAAGTGCAAAGCAGAGCTCTGCTGAAGTTCAGTTAGCAAATAATATTGAGATATCCCAGCTCCCCTGGGGAATGGCCATATCGTATTTCCCTGCCATGCGGAACCGAGCTGGAGGGATTGGTTCGAGTCTAATGCACAAAGCATGACTCTCCTGTCGTCTCAGGCATACTCTGCCCGGGACGGTGCCTCTGGCACAAGCTGCAGAAGTGCCCAGGCAGACATTGCTGGGGCTGCTCTTCAGCAGGGAAACAACCAGAGCTCGCTCACCTCCAGAGCCTCGGGAAGCCCTCCCCTTTCCCTGCCTCTCCCAAAGCACTGTTGGAGCAGCCTGTGCACTGCTGAGTGAGAGCAGCTCTTGGTGCAAACAGCTCGCTCTGCTTACGGTGCAGCTTGACTGGATGCTCACTGAGGGTTCTTGTGTTTATTAGCATGGCTTTCAAAGACTACCCACTGTGCTCAGCTAGTTGGAGGGGTTTCAATCCTACTGTTCCCAAAGCAAAAGACAGTCCCCCTTAAATGCAAGGCTGAAGGCATAATTGATGCTACTAGCATCCCCATTACTCTAATTCCAAAAGAGAAACTGTGCTTTTGTTAATTTATTAGCCAGTGCCATTAACTACCATTAGTTAATTACCATACATTAATTGTAACTGGGATTTCAGATGATTCATAGTTTTGTTTGCTTATTTCCTTGCCAGTGGTTTCAAAACTCCAGACAGACAGCAGTGCAAAAGTGTAAAGATTATACCAGTGATGGTTGGCTCACTTTGGCACTGGTAAGTGAAGGTAATGAGGAAGAGTCATTGATAATATCAAAAATGAAGAACAGATGTTCCACATATTAAGGAGCTATTATGCTAAGTGTCATTCCAGTGACTTGTGGGAGTGGCACACACATTTGACTAAGATGAGATGTTCCAAGAAGGTCATTTATGCTTTAATGTAATTAGTTATGCCAGTATTGATAAAGAAGAAAAAAAATACACCCTGGCAATGAAGCATCATTACCTCATCACAAGGCTATCTCCTTGAATTCAAGCTTCCTCAAATATACCAGTAGAGTCCAGTTTATAGTAACACAAGATGTTGTTCCTTCCTTTTCTGTACTGCTGAACAAAAGGGGATGTGTTTGTTGAGCTCAAGATACCAACAAGAAACCAGAGCATTTCAGAAAAAATGTAGACACATGACCCTCCTGGGAAGCAGCAGAAGAGCCAGAGAGCCCAAGAGATCCTGACCCATAACAGCATCTGGAAGAAACAGCTCCATGCACTTAGTGACTGAAATTATACTGGCTCCAATTACCCCTGCAGTAACTCCATTAACCAGTCCCTGAGCAGGACTTCAGCTCAGTAGCTACAAAATAAAATCTCATCAGCTTCGGCACTAGTTTTCTGGGCTTGACCTGATACAGCTGTCATGCTAAAGGGCCTGGATTTTCTTCTCCGTACATATTACTATTTTTAAGGTTGAACCTGGTGATGGTATCAGTGTTTGTAAGCCATTCCTGTTGCCTATGCTCCAGCAGCACGGTTTTGTTGCTGTCACCAGGTGACCATAGGAAATACAGGCGCAAAGTCTTGACATCTGCAGCTGGTGCAGCCGGCAGCTCCCGAGCCCTGCCTCCCTGCAGCCTCACCCGCTCTCGCCGCTCCTCAGCCTCTGCCTTGCAGCGGCACCTTGGGCAGCAGAGAGCGAGGAAGCCTCTGGCCCTGGGCTGCACACTGCCCGTGGCCTCTGGGCTGTTGCCATGGAAAGGCGTGCTGTCTGAAAATTGGCAAGATGAAAGTGCAGGGCCTTTCGGCCGCAGTGGGAACAGCCGGTCCTGTAACCTGGGGTGGGAAGGGGCAGGCTGGACCTCACCGGGGTGAGGCAGGAGGCGCGGGAAGCTGCTGTGGAGGGGGACGGAGCCACTGTGAAGGAGCACGGCCCTGCTGTCACGCTCAAGGAGTGCCACATAATGGGAAGAAGAAATGAGACTTCTAAGTGCATGCAAACGGCTTGTGAATCTGCAGGAAACCCATTTTAAAAGCTTGCAATGTACTCGAGTAGTCTAGCAATAAGTTTTCAAACAAACAGCTGTTTCAAGAAGCCCAGCTCAGAACCCACCCTCTCTTCTCCACAGGGCTCTTCGACTCCCCATCAAATGCTTGCCACCTGTTTCCACTTCGCAGGCGACCAATCCTTGTTCATCAAAGTAACAAAGCTGTTTTCAATTTGAAAGAAACAAATCAAAGTTTAATTATTTTGTCCTTCAGAGCTGTCTGCTATCTTTTACGAAAGTGTTTTCAGATATGAAGAACCATCATTGGCTGGCTTAAAAAGGGAATAACTGACTGACAGCTGGAAAAACACTTCTAGGGACAATAGTGTTTGTCAGTCTGGTACTTTTCACTCTGAAGACAAAACACATTTTATCAACACCCTGAAATTATTTTGTCAACAAAATTCATTTTGTAGCATTACCTTCATCTGTCAAGCTGACAGAACATTCTCCTGAGTGTTTTAAAAACCATTTTGTTAACACAATTAATTCCTGCAAAATTAAGTTTTGCCTTTTAATCATACGCACGGGAAGGTGTCGCGTTGCGAGCGCGGGAAGGTGTGAACAGCAGCACCATCCGCTCTCACACAACCAGGAAGGGGCTGGGCACACAGAGCACGTGCCGGGAACAAACGACACCAGCCTGGCACGAGTTGGAAAGAGGAGGTGCAACAAACGATCGGCTCCATGTAGACAAGAATCCTGCTCAAGTAAACCATGCTTTTACAAGTTGCTTGATCTCACTGAAAACATTTCAAGGAGCTTTATGTAGGATATTGCACAGCAATCAGAGAGCTGTGCGTACACAAAACAAAGCATTATCACCCCAAAGCAAGGAGAACCTACAAGATGGTTCTACCATCCTGTGGCACAGGTGACATGGAGGATGTACCAGTACCCCACATGACAGCAACACATGTGGCTACTGGAGAAGGACCTTTTATTATACACTTGACACTTTAATGCCAGGAGCAAACAAGTGCTGTGGTTCAATGCCATATGGGGAATTTTCAACAGGACTTTTTCCAAATGCATCCCCATGACTCGGACATCAAATTCTCAAATATGTTCTACATTTCCTCTCAGTATCTCTTGATTACCTTTCTACTTCAATTTAGATTTCTAGTGGAAATGTAAGTGCACTACAACCCCTATTTCCTGTCCCCCTGTACCACTTGGAGGGAGGGGGGAGAGGAATTGTGAGTGAAAGAGTGAAGTTGAGCCTGAGAAGAAAAGCGGGCAGGGGAAAGGTGTTGATAGTGTTGGTTTTCTTTCTCACTACCCTATTCTATTTTTAATTTGCAATAAATTAGTTAATCTTCCCCAAGTCAAGTTTGTTTTGCCTGTGATGGTACTTCGTGAGTGATCTTCCTGTCCTTCATACAGGAGCTTCTTCATCTTATTTTCTCTCCCTGTCCTGCTGAGAGGGGGAGTGAGAAAGCAGCTTGATGGACATCTGGCAACCAGCCAGGGTCAACCCACCACAACCGTTAATGACTGAGCTGGAAAACTTGAACCTTAACCCAGTGGATCATGCAAGTGGTTATCTCTTACCTCTGTGCTGCTTGCTATGTGTCCGGGGAATCCAGACCTTTAATGCCCGTTCACTGTCATGGAATTAAAATCTGATACCTCTCTCCCCTGTCCTGCCTGTGCTGGGGTTTTGTAACCACTGCCGCTCAGCCCCTCTTTCATTGCCATCTCCTTACCAGCTCCGGACAGTGCCGAGGTTTTTACAGGCACAGTCACATGCCTTAAATGGACTTTCTTCCTCTGGGCCCCCTTTTGACACCGAGTCATTAATTCCTTAATCTGGTTTTCATATTTCCAAATAGAAACAGACATGACTGGTGTGGATGATCAATACTGTGTTCTCTTATTCCTCTGTGTTCCCATCACTTTACCCTGCTTTTAATCTTAAGTCTTCTTAATAGGAATTGTTTTTGTGAAAAATTTGACACTTCATTATGGCAGCCTCATGCTAATAGATTTAATAATTCATATCTGCATTGGTCACTTTCAGCTGACATTACACATTCCAGGGCTGCTTCGCAACTCTATGTTCTTGTGAGCCAGTAACAGCTTTGGCCTCTCCCAGTGATCTCCTGCTGCGTTACCAGCACAGAGACCACATCTGTCAAGACCAAGAACTCCAAATACAGCCTGGAAAAAGAGTGAAGATCTCCTTACACTCATCATGACAGCATCAGAAAATAGATTGTAGGTAAAGAGTGAAATCCAGCAAGCTGCTAGAGCAAGATGTAACACATCTACCAAAACAACCAAGCGGTAAAGCGCACAGACACATCGGACACACGGACCATGCTGTGCCAGAGCAGCACGGTCACAACGCATTTACTGAGTCCTCAGGAATTAGCATGGCACAGCGCGGGGCCTGCTGCTGGAAAAACAACGCTAATCCTGACAGCAGCTGCTCACAGCAGGGGGAGAGGCAAACGCAAGTCCCCCCTTCAGGAGAGACTGAACAGGCTCTCTTTCTGGCTCTGTTCACAATTGTTAACAGCATCTTAGTAAATCATTACTATTATTAATTTAATTTATACAACATTTTCTCCAAGTCTGATGGCATTTACAGCATTACTGTTGGTGCAGGATCACTCTACCCACATCTGAAACAGGACAAAGCAGCTATATCTGGCTAGGAGATGAGGAAGGCATGAGAAGGGCTATCCTATTGATGGAAACTGCAGTAGAGCTTCATACAGAGTGTAAAGCACTGTCTTGGCACCCAGCCTCACAGCCTGACCCATCTACAAGTGGATTGAGAAGCTCTAATGGCTGTGACTGGTCAATACTTTGCAAAGTGGCTCCATCCAGAGCCACCTGAAATCAATTGTCCTTTCTGTGAGCATCGTGTGCCTCAGGGAGAACTTCTAGCAGAAAATAGTTTGTGTTATTTAAAACATGGAAGTTCACAAAACTGATTTCAAACAGCCCACATGAAAAACAGTAGATGACATATGTGCTGCAAAGTCCAAAGAGAGAAAACCACATCTCTTGCTTATATGTTAACAGGAAAACCTGAAAGAGACTTTACCAGCTCCTGTAATCACGATTACAGAAGATGTCATTCTCTTTTCCTGAAATGAATGAACACATTGGTATCTGGCCCTCAAACCCTCCTTAGCTGAATTACAATTGCTCTATACTGGTTCTCAAACCAGCTGTTGCTATAGTAAAAGCCTAATGAGTCATGAAGAAGCTACTCCATTCCCATAAGTAAAATGGTAGAATATTATACAACTTTTGTTTAACCACTCCTACCTGTGTTTCCAGGGGGTACCTCCACAGGCTGCAGAGGTACAACCTACCTAATCAAGTTCTTCACCACAGGCTGCAAGGGAACCTCTGCTCCAGCACCTGGAGCACCTCCTCCCCCTCCTTCTTCACTGTTGAACAGCAGTTTTTACACTTTCTAAAATGTATTATCCCAGAGGCATTACAACTGTCACCGATGGGCCCAGGTTTGGCCAGCGGTGGGTCCCTATTGGAGCTGTCTGGAACTGTCTCTGTCCCCCATGGGGGCAACTTCTGGCATCTCCTCACAGAAGCCGTCCTCACAGCCTCCCTGCTACCAAAACCTTTCCATGTGCACTCGATACGGATACCTACAGAGCAACACAGCCCAAGCCATCTGCTCCTTTGCTCCTTCTGGCCCCTGCCCCCTTCACAGCAGCTGATGGAGGAGAATATGGGACCCACCAGGTAGGCAAAGGGGCTGAGAGGTGGATAAGTGCCTTTAACACGGGATAAGTGCCTTTAACTGAGACGCACACCTCTGGCACTAGCTTGCTTGGCATCTAACCCCAGCAAGTATTTATTAATGAAACTCTCCTGACTGTTGATTCATTTGATTGTTAAAGCTTGTGGAACTTGTACAGTTATTATTCATTGTTATTAATGTTCACAGCTCAGCCTCTCTCTTTTCAATATGCTCCACAGAGGAAATCGAAGGCTGAAGCCAATTGCTACGGTAAATGAATGATGGAGCCGCTTGAGGACAGGAGTAAGGCCGCTGCTCTGGGACTGGTGCAGGTAACTGGGAGTAACTTAATCTTCACACATGAGGCCTGCAAAATGAGAGGCTGTTTCAGGTGGGTTCTCTAGTCTGTGCACTGCTTCCTCGATCAAGTGATCAGTGGGCATCACCTTAACAAAGCTGTCTGCTCACAGGACCAGTGACTCAGGCCAGGTTTGCATCTACATGCAGAAACAGCTTCAGGTAACCTGCTGACAGGTTAAACCCAAAGACTCAGGCAGAAGCTACAGGCAACTCACCACAGCCTTGCAGAAAACACATCTCCATGTGACTGCACATACAGAAGAAAAGCAGAGCTGGCTATCCTCATAAAGTTTTCAACCTCTCCACTCCTCTGCAACTGCCCATTCCTCATAAAAAGCATAGGATAGCACCAGCAGGTGCCAGACTGGAGCTCAGAAGGGCAACACCCAAACATGCTGGGTAGAGTGGGAACAGCAAGCTGCTTGCTCCAGCACTCTCCCTCTTTCCCCCTTCTCCAGATCGCCTCCACCTTTCCACAGCCTCTTTGCCACATGATGTTTGCCAGTAGTGCAGTAGTGCTCCTACCTGTCTGGTGGTTGAGATGCTTCCAGATCCTCAGTAGCAGTCTTATGCCAACTTTCCAGAACATTGTATTTGCTCATGTTATATCTTCAGAGTCTACAGAGCCGTCACATACCATATTCAACCTATTATTCATCTCAAACAGAGAATTCTGCAAAGCAAGAGGAAATAAAAGAGAGCTTAATACAGCTTTACTAAAATGGAATTTGCCAAAGACTCATAGAAAAATGGATTTAATTAGGGCTGCTAATGGGGAACAGTTTGTTCCTGTGATTTAAAGCAGAAGTTAGATAGTGTCTATAATTTCAACATTTTAAATTATATATAGGGGGTTATTTCTCATTTCTACCTTAATTACAAAAATCCATCTTTATGAATCACAATTTTGAGGCAAATAAGGCAAAGGCAGCAAAAATGATGGTTTATTTAATAAAACTTGCAAGAACTCACAAAAGAAGCTAAAGCCACTTCAGTACAGATAAAATAGACCTACCATAGCAAATAGTAGTTGCAGGCCATCCTCTGTACACTAGCTAAGGCCAGCACAACAAGGTTAATTTTTCACTTGGGAAAAGGTGTGTAAAGGAATAAGGTGTATTCTGTTATAAAAAGTCAAACTAGGTATGGGTTTTATGCAATAATGGGAATATCCTCTGTTTAATTTTGCAGCTAAGCAGTCTATTAGAGTTGCAGGCATTAATTGGCCTAACGTGCTCCAGGTAGTAATCCCATATTTTAGAAGTGTCTGCTACCCCTTCTTACATTGATTACTGTCAGAACCTCTGAATTGCCTGAAAATTGCTTCTCCAGATAAAAGGGCCAATAGATCTTGTTAGAACCACTCCTCCCAAGACTCCTCTGTAGCTTTTGATTTTATTTAAAACTAACAAATGTCACTTCTGTGAAATTCTTCCTGTTAGCTGGATCTGACCAGATGACCTAAGTAAATGAGTCCCAGCATTGTAGAGCACTCATTAATTTAATAACAAATAGCCCAGACAACTGACTAGCAAGCTGGGCCTAGCTGCTGTCACTGCTGCAGCTCCTGCACCCACTGTAACGCATTATAATACTGCACCTCGGATCAGAACGGAATCCATGAGTGAAGTTCAAATGTGGCACATTTCCTATTTCCCTGACAGCTTATTTCATGGATCACAGGGACCAAAGTACAGCTGCTTATTCAACAGAGGAAAGAATGAATCAATTTTCATTCTTTAATACACTGTGTGACCTATTCTCTGATGCTCTATCCTTTACAACGGCTCTAGTCTTTTCAAGGCCTTCAATTTTGTCAGATAGAGAAAATTTAAAATAATGACAAAATGCCCTGCCCTAGGTCTGCTTCCAACTGACTAACTGCTCTGATGGTAATAAGTCCAAATGAAAGATATTATGTCACTCAGGTTGAATTAAACAGACAAACTATAATCCTATATCATTAAAAATGAACCAATCTCCTGGAAGATTTCTGTGATTTCATTCCAAGTTCCCCATGAGAAGTTGGACACCACAAAGATTCTGATCCTCATCTGCTCCTGTTTCTTCCCCTAATTCAAAACATGAAGAGAGAGTGTAACAAAATGGCAGTCGCAGCTGCAGGCCGGAAGGGCACGTGCTCTGCGGGGGAAATCCTGCACCCAGCCCTCCCTTCCCACCCGCACAGAGAGCTCAGCCTGTCTGCTGCGGCTCAGGAGCCGGTGCAGGGAGCTGCAGGGGCAGGGAAGCCAGACACAGAAACACGGCGTCTGCCCCCCACCTGTGGGCCCACAGACCAAGTCACGCTGAACAGGGAGACCCAAGTTCTCTCACCTGCTCACCCCACTGGGCACCCCGAGGCTAGTACATAACATCAGCAAGTCTTTAGGCACTGCTAATTTGGGCAGAATTAATACGCTGAGATGCATCATTTTGCAATTTCAGTATGAAGATTAGTTTTTTCATTTAGAAATACCCCTAGGTATTGTGGTTTTAATTACCCTCTGTGTGCCTCATCTACGTCTTGCCTCATTATTTATCCCCAGTTCGCAGGTGATACTTGTATTGCTCTCACCGTTGGTACCATGGCTTCAGCCTGGGCTTTCTTACTGTAAGAATTTTTCAAAGGAAGGTCAGATTCCGCAAAGGAGAACAGAGCACGGGGGTGAGTGCCACTGCCACCCTGGGCAGCTGTGGGCATCAGGCCCCGGAGATGCTGGCACCAGAACCAAGGCAGCAGGGCTCACCGCAGCCATGCCAGAGGTAGCTTACGTGAGCCTGGCCCCAGGGCAGATGGGGAGCCGGAGTGCCAGCTGATGAACTCAGCAGGACTGTGGGAATTGGAAGTCTTGAAAAAGACACACCCAGAGACCTCCAAGGGCAAATAGGGTTTCTGTCTCTCCTTTCTCAAACTCTCCTTCTCCTGCCTCGTTGTACTTTATGACTGGGATGAAGGTGAGACCTCATGAGGCTTGCCTGGCCTCAGACAAAGGAATAAATCAGGCCTCATCAGAATATTATCTAGATTAAACGGACATATCACGGCTGGCTTTATTTGCTTTTCTCTCTACATATCCAGTAGTTCATTTCTAGGGCTTTCGAAGTATGTGGTTTTAACAAATACCAGTACTTCAGGGCACATAGGCAGACAAATTGTTTTTTTCATTTCATAAGATGAATATGGGAAGAGCAGAGGTCACTGAACAGTTGCAACAAAATGTTCCAGTCCAGACCTGTGTTTAAGCAGGCTATGAGCTGTAGCAGAGCTTGCTGGTTTGATTTGTTTGCCCCTGAGAGACTAATTTTCCTTTTTTATTTTTCTCCCTTTCATGGCGGAAATCCAGAGGCACGTCACAGCTCAGAACACCCCATCAGCAATGGCTGCTGCACTTGCTGCTTTGGTCTAGAACCAAACAGGACACTGAGCCCGTGGGAGCTGTTGGCTGAACTGTGAGCTCTACAGTGTCTGCCAATCTTCCCTCCCAGACCTCTCCAGGGACAGCTGATGAAATGTATCTCCTCAGAGCTGAGAATAGCAAGTGCCCTGGCTCAGACATACAGCCCTGCTCCTTCTCCTCTCCCTAGATTATCCAGCTTTAAGACAAAGAAGATCTGCTCTAGTTGCTCAGTAACTGCTGAGAGCAGTTCGAACGTTAATCAATTCTCCTTTCCATCATTAAGCTGCCCTTGAACCCAGTCCCCCAGCCTGAGGAGACACAAGGTGACGGACCTGAGGGTGCTGCCTGACCTGCTTTCCCCAAGCTCCACAAGAAGCCAGGTCTGAACGGGCACGGCACACTTCCCGCTTTGCCCTTTGCACACACAAATTGAGGTGCATTATGTCTCAGCAAGGTCCTTGTCCCAGCTCTCCTCAGTGGTGGGGACCCAAGAAGATCAACTTTTCATTCCCAGTTTCACCAGACCTTTCCCCCTTTTCTCCCATCCCTCTCCTGAGCAGTCGAGCTGCCCGTGGACTGACTACTGCCAGTGCTCAGCTCACTGTGGCTCTAACCTGGTGCTTTTGCCACCCAGCCAGGATTGTACTGCAGCTAAACAAGGTATCTGACCTTCTCATTGATCGAGTTTTGGCAGACAGCTCAGGAGGACAGTGATGAGGGCTGGAGGCAGAGCAGCCAGCAGCTATTGTACAGTCAGCAGCTGAACAAGTGGATTTTGACGAGGTTCACGTGGTTGGCTTTGGGTGCACGAACGAGAGCTGCGTATGCAGCACACCCTGCCGTAGGGGTTAGCCCTCTGCAGCCCTCTCACCGGCACCCACCTGTCCCCACACTACCAGAGGCAATGAGAAAACCACCCACTATGCTCTGCCAAAATAACGTTCACAATGGAGTCCTAACAAGGCCTTTTCCCTTCAAACAATGTACAAATTAAGAGTCGGCAGCATATGAAAAATGGCTCTAATCCCTGTCTGCACCGGGAGTTTGCTCCCAGTGCAATGTGCCATATTATGACAACAATATATTCTTCAAGTGAGTGAAAACTAATGAATAACTAACATCCTGACAGTCTCGCTATTACTGAATGCTTTGGAGTTGGGTAAAACTGACAGTGCAAGATGAATATGGCACTAAGAGGAGATGTTACTTTGCATGGCTGGTCAGGGGAATCCAGACTTAATGGACATTACAGGTGGGTTAATTCTAAGGGCTGAATCTGACTCTGAGCCATAGCTGCCCTCTGCTTAGAGTCGCAGGTGGCGGTCCCATTTGTGAAGGAAGCATTGGGAGCATGGTCCCAGGAACAAAGGATGCGAGGTTACCTGGTGCCTCTGCCTCCTTGGAGCAGGCAGAGCCCTCTGGTCACCTCAAGAGGATCCAGCAAAACTCAGGCAGAGAACTCTCCTCCAAACGCAGTGAGGAAGGCGGGACTGTCCCTAGCAGGAGGGTTCACCAGAGCACACCAAATGTGCACCAGCCCCTCTTTTCACAATGCAGGAATCACAAAGTGCAAGTGAAACTATTTGGTATCAGGCTGAAAGAGGAAGGACAGTATGATCCCAGAATCAAATGTGGCTCTTTGCCCAGAACGCTGTGGAGCCCAGATGTATTAATGGGTTTCAAGAGGCTTCAGAGACACTCCTGGAGCACAGCCCCACCAGCCAGTACAGCGTGATGGTCAGACACAACCACTACTCCAGGAGGACGGTGACTCTCCAAGGACTGCAGGCAAACAATCATGTAATCCATGCCCTGTCTGTTATTGGCTTTTCACAAGCATCTGCTAATGGCTGTGGCAAAAGAGAGGCCCCAAGCTAGTCAGCCCCCAATGCAGGCTGAGCTTTCTCTAAGATTGCTTCCATGGTGGTGCTGGAGTTTTACTGTCAGTCACTGGCAGCACCTACCTGCAGCATTCTCCAGGCTCAGCAGGGGCCCACCATCAAGGGGGGATCTCCTGCATCTTGCTTAGCTCTGCCCATCCCTAGTGTAAGACAAACTGTAGTGCTGCAGGACGTCCCCCATGCCTGCAGCACCAGATCGGCTGTGTCACCAAGGAAGGCTTGAGCTGCAGCAGCAGGCAAATATCACGCATTCCTTGAGACTTGACATCGCTGCATCTTGTCTCCACTCTCATTCCCTTTAGTTTAAATGCAATCAAGGACAGACCTCTGTCCCCAGAAGACAGAGAGCAGGCCCCAGTCTGTACCTCTTTCTGAGAGCAGAGATTTCAGATGATGATAACCTCTCAGCGTATCAGCCTGATGAAATTGTGGTCACAGTGATGTCAGGATGGCCTCTGAACCTCTTATCCTAGGCACAAACCAGGAGGAGCCAGTTCCTGTAATTACAAAGTCGAGCCATATGAGAGGAAAACTAATCAGCTTGCTGGATGCCAGCAAATTAAATATTAATCTAACTATTGTGAACACAAAAATGTTCATCTTCAGATATTTTCTGGCACAAGTGTCAAAATCAGAGTGGAACTAAGGCTTTATTCATTTTCCATTATCAACTTAAATAAAAACACTCAGAAAAATGGGCAATGATGTGCAGAAGCCACTCAGCACAGATAATTACAGTGTAAGTTTAGGCAGCTAATCACTCCTAGAATATGCTTCAGATCGAGATAACTCTGACTGGCTTGTTTCCATGCTTTGTTAAATCAGAGAGACTCTCAGCTTCGCCCGATGGGGATGAGGCTCCCAGAGTCAGCATCTGTAAATAACAATAGGGCTGTCTGGCAGGCATGGGGGCTCATCCTGCCAGCCTGCAGTGGAATGGATGGATGGATGGATGGATGGATGGATGGATGGATGGATGGATGGATGGATGGATGGATGGCCTCTACACCAGGAAAGCCAGGCAGCAGGAGGGAGGGACTCAGTAGAAGCAATGCTGGGAGGTGAGGCAGGAAGCACCAGGCCAGAGGAGGGAGAAGGGGAGGAATGAAGGGCAGAGGGTAGAGGGCAGGGCAGGTGAAGTCCAGGGAGCCACAGGCAAGAACACACCAAAGAATGGAGGAAGAGCTGCAGCAGCAGCCCCGGGAGGACTGGCTGTGGGAAGGGAAGGCCCAGCCTTGCAGCCCGGCTCTGCCCTTCACCACGCTCACCTGGACAGGGAGCTCCCACAGCTGCCCGCGCAGCAGCCCACCTGCGTGGCTCTCACACCACGTCCCCACGGCTGCAGCCGGTTCTTCAGGGGAATCCTCTTCCCCGGACTGTGGGCAAGAGGCGATTTCCACAACCCTTTCTCTGGCACATCAGGCCTCTCTTTCCTAGTGGGTGCCAGTCCATGCTCTGTATATTCCAGTTTCAACGAGGGCCTGACTTCACTGCTGGTGGTCACACAGCAGGTAGGAACCCTGAGCTCTTGCTCAGTGTGGGGCAGATGCAACGACCGCGGCCTGTGTGCCAGGGATGCTGAGAGAGGCCTCTACCTGAGACAGAACACATTCAGCTGCAATCTGGATAATTTTGCACTCACTGGTGTCTGACCGATGTATTTATCCAGAAAGGAAAAAATGAACTCCCCTTTATAATCCCAGTGGATCACCCTGATGCTGTCACTGATTTACATTGGCTTTTTGCTTTGAACTAGGGCGAGAATTATTTTTATAACAGCATTCATGGATATTCTCTCTTCTGCTTAATTATTAACTTTGCTGTAGTAAATAAAGGGTTTTTATGAATTCCATCAATATCAACAAGCCTTTTGCATGTAAAGCACTGAGACATTTGCAATGAAGCTGCAGTATTCACTTTGACTTTACTTAAAGGAATGAAACAATAAATATAGTTCTGTGGATGCTCTTGTGCAGTTTCTTAAATTCAAATGCCTCCCAGCAATTATGCCTGACTTACTAGCTGCTTCATTATAACAACCTAAAAGATAGGAGTGGACTGGAATAAATTGGGACTTTAAAGAGCTTGTACGCCCTTCAGCAACACAGGTTTTCAGAGATGGCAGAAGCTCTATTAGTGAACACAGTGCTCGGTATTCTGTTTCAGACTACCGAGTCTCTCCATGCCAGGCACTGTGCATCAGCCATGCCTCCCCATGCTGCCTGTCGCAGGCTCTGCTCACAGCAGGGGGAGAGAGCTGCTTTGGAGGGAAATGCAGAAATTACATACTTACTTCCTCTAGCACATTCTGTGTCCAGCCTGTCTCTAGTCATACTGATGGGCTTGTATGGAATGCCGAGTTGCATTATTTCTTGTCAAGATCCCCATCAGACAGAATGCACAGGGGAAGTGCCAGCCACTGAATTATTCAGTGTGGTCCCCAAGAACGGCCTCACCATAGAAAATGCATCTCTCTAGAGACACACAAACTAAAGCAGTAGCTGCTCCTGGGTCTTACACATCCCAAGACACCTCTCCTAGCTGTTTATACATCACATTGATAACCAGGCATTGCCACGGTTTCTTCTTCTGATCAAGTTTGACCCTGACAAACAGTAGCTTCCATGAAACAGATACATTCTCTTCTATTTTCAAAATAATCATCTACCTTTTCTCCCCTCTTGAGTTAAGAAAGCCATGATCTTTGGGTATGTGCTGCTTAGGATCTTAGGGACTCAGCACAAGCAACTGTCAGAGAACAGTAAATGCTTCCAGCTGAGCAGCATGAACAAGGAGAGCTTTTGTGGACACAAAATGAAAATGACCATGGTCTCATTCTGGAAGAGACTGTGGTATTAGAAAGCATAGGTTTTACAAGGCAAGCTAAAACCTACACTCTTCAGATTCCAGCATGCCTATGCCATATCAATTATTTATCGGGATGTTTTCTTAAAGTAGTGTCTTTGTGCCTTTAATTTTCAATTCTCTTAATGCTACGAGGATCTCTGCCGGCAAGGCATCAATTATTAATAGAGTTAAAACAATATTTGTTTTCCCCAAATACATTTTTGAATGCTGTCCTCATACCAGTTAGGTTTTTCTGAAACTTTAATGAGGGTCTCTGATGTTCTCCAGCCTCATCGTGGAGGCACAGGCTCGGCTGGGCCTTTGATTCCGCTGTCGGAGCGTGCACAGCACCGCATCCTGCACACTGCCAGCCCCACTGGCACTGGGGAGTCATCAAGCTAAGCTGCTGTGATCAGGGAGGAGAAACAGCAGCACGTCTGTAATTGGGGATTTCAGTTGCTGAGTTCAGAGGTTCTGTTGTTCTAGTGACTGTTTTGCATTTTCTTATTGCAGCACCTGTCCCCAGGCTCAGCAGAGAGAGCCTGTGCTTTTTTCAGATCGCAATACTTTTCTCCTAACAAAGAGAACAGAAGAGCAGTTCCTTTACTCTACGAGAAATCCATTTCTATTCAGCAAAAGGACACTCTAAACATCACGGGTTTAAGAATTTTACGCAATCTCAGCCACTTCTCTCTCTGCCAGGGAGCATATAAAAAATTAAAATCCCCAATACTGCTTCTTGCTTTTCTAGGCCCTAATTATAAATACATATTCACAAGGAGGAGTCAACTTAAGCCTAATATTGTGTGAAATCTCATCATTTCAATACAGTCTTCACTTGATGCGGATTGGTAATTGGAGCTGTGGAATCAATTTTTCCCATACTTGAAACACCCAAATGAGTATGAAATGTGTTGCATTTGTTCCATGCACGTCTACAGCTCCGCACTTTGCTTGGAGTGCAATGATCATTCTGATGTATTTTTTATAACAGAGCAACATTTCCTCAGACTTTGATGTTTCACGTATGGAGCTATTATAACCATTTGCCATTTAGATGCATGATCTGTGGCTAATCTCCAAAGCTTTGATGCATGCAATAATTATTACTATTGATGTCACTGCATCATATTTAAAATAGGAACATCTCTTCATAAGTCTACAGCTATCAGAAGAGGGAGGCAACCCATCCACGTGTAGGCTGGAAACTTCCTGTTGGGAAACCTGTGAAACATCTGTCTGAAACATCCAGTCCCTCACTGGCTACAATGAATGCAAGGGCCCAGAGTGCAGGAAGGTAATGTGATGTGTGCTCTGGTCTCTGTGCACAGAACAGCTCTAGGAAACTGAGCCCAGGGGTCTCCAGGTAACACATCCTGACAATCTTAGCATAATGCTGTAGCTACAGAAAAAACTATTACAAAATAGCAACTGACAGAAAATAGACCAAGGTCTCCAGCCTAAAAAATTGTGTGAGTCTGAATGCACTGAGAAGAGTCTGCCAGGAGCATACAGGACAAGGTTAGTTTGGTTCTGAAAAGTGGATGGCTTCAGCTGCTAGACTCAGCCTCTTCCTGAGGACGCCTGGAAGCAGTCTGGAGTCTAGTCTGGTTTAAAACAGCCAGCTGACACCAAGCTTGCGTTATCACCCTGCATCTCCTTACAAAGAAAGACGTACAACCACCAAAACTCTAGCTCCTGCCAGCCAAGCCAAGTGCCCAGGAGCCAGCCTGTCTGGACAGGGCATGCCCTTGGGCCTCTGTGCAGCGAGACAACCTTCCTGCACTTCCCTAAGAGGTGTTAATTACAGGCTGCCTTTGCCTGCTCAGACTCCACTAGTTGGTCTGACATGTCATGTCTGAGTAGAAATTTCATTGATTTTATTACGTACAGCCAGTGTTTTACATGGCAGGATCAAGAGGCAGAAGACAGAGCGATTAGCTGAAAAAGAGAACAAAAGCAGAAGGCCAGCAAGGGCAGATGTAAGGATCAGGAGTGGAGGGCAGACAAGAGCATCGGCAGTCGGGGAGGAGAGGCTGTTTGGAGCCACAAGCCAATTACACATGGCAAAGACATTTACTCTTTCTGGCTGGATGGTCTCATCTTGCCTCTCAGCCTTACTCAGCCATTATGATCAGAGCCATGGCCTTTACTGCTTCTGCCTCTCAGGATGTGCACATGGTCACCTGGCTTATGTGGTCCTGCCCTGCCCTGTGGGCAGCAGAACCTCTCCTCCCTGGGCCCCTGGTGACATAGGCAGCTGCCGGTAATTCAGGAGCTGAGCCCTGCTATGCAAACAGGATACAAAAATTGCTCCCAAAGACGCTGGATGTAGTCAACTATCTGGAATAAAATGTGAATCCATGCAGAGAAGTGGAGCTAGGACTCTGCAGGTCCTGACCAAGGAAAACCTCTTCCCCGTCAGGCAGAAATTCCTTTGTTGGCCTCCAAAGGCAGAGCTCTGCATCGCTCCTGGAGATCCCAGCAGACACCCTGCTGCTCCCAGTATCCATCACCCCCTTCTCAACTGCTTTTAAGATGATCACTGTATATGACCTTCCTTTCCTCTTCTTTAACGTACCCAACTAGAAAGACTGCCAGTGTCACAGTTAGTGCAGCTGTGCTGTACTGTCATTTCACCCCGGGGGCACAAACCCGGGAGAGACAACTGTAACTTATTCCTGTTGGAAAACTGTCTAATGTCCATGCCTGACAAACTGGCAGCACAGAAGACAGACGTGACAAGAGCCTGCTTTACAGATCATTTTATCCCCTTTCTAGTTAATGGGGTTCTGGTGGCAAAATTATTGAGCTCTCCAGTCCCATTCGCAGCAGTACTGCTGCTCTCCTGACCCAAGACAGGAAAACTAACAAGTTTGACATACTCCCTACCAAAAACTCAACTGCTCATTTTACCGGTGTGCGAAGCACAAAAAAAAGTGAGTACAGGGAACTAGATTCACAGCTGGTGTAAACCATACTGGCTCTACTCTCGTCTGTGGGGTTGCTCACTGCAGAGCTAGCTCAGCACCAGGAAGAGGCCTTGGCAGTGTTCGTGCATTCCTATCTCACTTCACCAGAAAAAAAGCAGAATGCAGCATCTTGATCCTTAGCAGGTGACAAGAGACCTAACGTGATTCAGCAGGATGGCACAAAGAGTTCCAGACCATCACCCACCAGGGCACTCCATCTAATTTTCCCAGCAGAGATCTTTGGTAGACCGGCACTGTGAAGAGAGACCAAATTAATCTAGAACTGAACCAGGCATTTAATTCTGCAATCAGAAGGATGAGCAAACACAGAATGTTTCTGAAAGGACAATGGCAAGCCCCAAGCCTGTCAAGACCAAGTGTTGCCTATTCAGAACACTTCATGTCACAGCAGGCATGCTTCTGCTGGGAACAACCACCTGGCAAAAGGTCTCCTTAGGCATGAGGCTGCTTCCCAGCCTGACATTTGCATATCAGAGAGATATCTGCGAGGTCTAATCACAGTTTTCGAAGCAGATGAATTCAAGAATCAAATAGAAACATTTCAGAATGCAGGTAATTAGTAATCAAATCTGGCCTGCATTGCCTCCCATTCTGGACCTGGCCAAGAGACCCTCAGAGCTGCACATAAAGATGGGACAGTCACCTGAGCAAATCTGCAAAAGAACCTCTGGGGTATTTAAGCATTCAAGGTGCAACATAGCACAGCACTGTCACACTTTAACGTAGATTTCCAGCTGCCCTCCATGATTTGGGTTTATAAAACAAAAGTACTGATGGGGGGCACTTTTCTTAAAAATATGTTTGTGTATCTAAATGACATGTAATGGTGTTCTCTGGTACAACGATGATGGCCCATGAGCCCTAGGTGTACGTGCCTCAGGATACGTACATCTCCAAACTAACACTTCCTAACCAACACGGCATGTAGATTGCTTTGAATTCACTGAAATAAAAAACAGAAGCAGGGCAGGGTCTTATCCATCCCATCCCCTCACACTCAGTCCTTTTGTGTGCATCATCAGTTTCCAGACGGAGGGATGGGTGTGCAAGCAGCACCATCTCAGGACACTACCTCTCTGCTAGAGTACAATCTGAGCACAGCAGCTCTGCTGGACAAGGCTCTAACAAGCCTATGTTGTCATCTGAGGATTCAGGATTATGATGACAGGAAAGGAATTACAGCGCTTCCAAAGAAAAAAGAGCCCATTAACCTGCTGCTGAGCACAGAGCTCTTTTCTGTGGCAGTGAGTGTCATCCCTCTTTAGAGATCACAAAAACAATGGAAAAATCCCAGGAATTTTTTGGCTGCTTTCATCTGGAAAGTAACCATGAAGTCATTTTTCAGTGCAAAAACAAAAGGTCACACAGGACTTTATCACCTGAATGATGCTACCTGGGATCTCATTCTACCCTAAAACAAGAACAGCTGAAACATCTGACACGTGATTTTTAGGCAGCAGTGTCAGCCTTGGCTTTTTAACTCACTATTCAACTTTACCCTGCTGCAAGAATTAGAATGAAAAAGGCTTGCTCAGCATCTTTGGCACTCTCCCCTTATCAGCTGCCCAGGTCTTAGTGTGCAAAGCACACAGCACTAGGAACAAATGAACGATCATCGCCAAGAGGGAAGCACTGATATACCCATGATGAAAATTCAGTGTTGAAAATGCTCTGAACTTACTTTCATTCTTTTCAGGCTTATATTAAAAATCATTATTATTATTGCCAAACGTTTTGCTTAATTTTTGAAGTGATTATAAAACTGAGAATAATGACAATATTGTGTTACTCTCCCCAGGGTGGGCACCAGAGGTGGAAAGTGATGTATTTAACTAATGAGGCTGCAGATGGGATGCAAGTACCCACATAACTTCTAAAGTCCAAAATGGGACTCTGGAAAGGATCCAGGTACCCCTCAACTCGAGAGGACCAAAAAGAATTTAAGCTATTGCTGCCCTGGTCATTCTGTCAAGAAATCAATGAAAGAGCTTCAATATCTCCCACGAGCTTCAAATGCTGCATCATTTCTTCATCCTCAACAAGCTACTAGGTAGCTTCCCTGTCCTCTGATTTCAGTTCCAGAGAAGAAGAAAGTTCATCCAAACAATTCGACCACACATGGGCAGAAAAGGCTTTGCAAAAGAACACTGGAACTCCTTATCTCTTGCCAGCCTACAGAGATTGTGGAAAGTTTATGGAGAAGTGACTGTGCATCCCAGATGGCAACAACTACAGTCAGTGCATAGCAAAGCCAGCAAAAGCGGAGAAGGTTGAAATGCCACTCCTGGAAAACTGCAGCTACCTTTTCTTACTACCTTAGGTTCCTCATTTTCTCCACACAATGACTATTCCACAACAGTGACTCCTAGCATAGTTAGATCATGGCCTTCTGTGGCCAAACACTGTACACATATACACCATGTGAAACTGTCTTTATCACTGCAAGTTCATATTCCACACTATAAGCTTCTCTGAATACCAGAGCAGCAAACAGTAGCTGATGCCTTATAGCAGAAAGGTAGAGCTCGAGATAAAACAGCAGTCAGACCTGCACCATCCTACTGCCTATGAGTACTTCGGTGCTTGTTTCAGGAAACTCTTCCTGCATCGCATCTGCAGGCAGAGTTCTCATTTTTTCCCAGTGAGGCTAGCAAACATGTCAGGACTAGGTTCACAACATCTCTCTCCAAGCAGTTAAGGAATGAAACACCAGCATCCTTTTTGCCTACTCAGCCCTCCCTCCCTTCATGTCCAGGATCTTTTTGGCCAACTACCTAGTTAGAAGAGAGACACAGTCTGGGTGACTTCAGGAATGAGTAAAGTCCCAACTTCTTGCAGCAAAGTGCCAGAGTTGCTTATTATCTGGATACACAGAAGAAATACCTGTTCAGTATATAAATCACCTGTCATCATCCTCCCTGGAAAACTCATTATTATAATAGTCTAATCATTGTGATATCCACTGGCATTACTCCCACTAACATTAATCCTGATTAGTTCATCTGGTATTAATGTGGATGTCACACGCAGTTCCACGTGATTTTTCAGGCTTGTTGTGTGCTTAAGACCATCCTGGTTTCCGCTTCAAGGGGAAAAGCTGATCATTCATCACCTGTAAGAGAGTCAGGCACCAAAGTCCCAGGATTCATTAACTAACCTGATCCCGTCCCTTAGGTCCCTCAAGTGTCTTCCTCTTAGTGGAAAAAGGACTTCATATCCCACCATTGTGCAAGGTCCTCAGTGCAGGGGATGCGTTTTCATTTTGTTACCCACAGAGCTGAGTACATCAGTGCTCAACACTTAACAACAACTCGTCCACAACTCCAGTCTCAAAATCCATCTGATATGTCAGGTCAGTCTTGTAAGGCGAGGGGAGCAGCTGGGGTTTCCTATGCGTGCTGTCGTGTGTCTGGGCTCTGCCCTGGACGCCAGGGAGGGACCAGCCTGCAGCCAGGTCCCACAGGCACCCAGCATATCGTGTCAGCCCACTGCACGTTCTCCTCCAGAACAGCAACGGGGATAACTTTGCTCAGCCCAGGCACCTTATCGCAGCGCCAGGAGTTTTACTAGCAATTCCTTCAGTGCTCTTTTACATTTCCCTAGCTCTGCCTGAGACAATGCTGGACTAGGCAGCGCGGTCGCACCGCAGGAGCATCAGCTAACCCATGCTGCCCTCTTCAGGAGCTGCTATCAAACCAGCACCGAGGCGCAGCCCGATAACGATTTGGACTGCTTTGCACAAACAGGCACATCAAGGACTTCATTTTAGCAAAGATAAAGGGCTTCTCAGAAGGAAAGGCTTTTTCTATGGCACTAAATGCGCTTGTCTTCGGCTCAGGCTTATAGGAACAAGAATTGGCTTCTCTTCTGAAAGAACGTGCATCCAGAAGACGCAAATGAAGATGAATAGGGCAGTAGTGGCTGTAGCTATACCCACACACAGACGGAAGGAGATGAAGGGTAGCAAAACCCACACCCCTCAATTCACGTTCTGATGCAGTGGGTAGGACATGCATGGGGACTCCCTGGTGGCAGATGCCAGCACGCCCACACTGAGCTCAGCTGCTGGATCACAGTCACAGACTTGAAACATGGGTGCTGTCCTACTTCAACAGAGGACTTCACAGCTCAGGCAACAAAGCATCCAGTGACAAAGCAGCTGGTCCACCCAGTGACAGGAGTACCTTTCCCCAGAACCAAAAGGATGGGCATGTCATGCACGTCACATGCAACGCCAGGAGCCGATGAGCACACTTCCCTGGGGCTTGTCCAGCCACCAGCACCTGCAGTAGGTGTGGAGAAGGGGGGAGAATCAAATGACAGGGACAGAGCAATCAAAATGCAACCATTAACAGACCACATGAAGTGAAAACAAGGGAGGATGTCAGAGTTACATCAGGATAGAGAAAGACTAGAAAGAAAGAAACTGTCAGAATTTCAACCAGTTTTGTTTCATCCATGAGCTAGAATTCAGCACAATGAGGCTGTGCCTGAAAGGTGCAGCTCCACCTGGGAAGGTCGTGGTTTAGCATGTGCCACAAAGGCTTGCCAGTAATGCTGTCTCAGGAAAGGTCTTTTAGTTTCTTCCTATTACACAAGAGAAAAGGCTGGACCTGTGACGTCCAAAGCAGCTATCTGGAGGCAAGCTATGGCACATTTCAGAGATCGTGTGTTTATAGTCCAATCATGTTTAAATCTTCTGCTCCCATCTGCCATCCAGGGACAACTTTGCATTTTGCTTTTATTTATCACCAAAGTCTATTCTCATTCCAGCACACACAGTGTTTCTTTATTTTTCATTCCAGAGGATTATTATTATGTTGAACCCATTTGTCCCTAACAGAGATGTAAGATGTAGTTCCTTAGGAATTCAGGTATTATTTAAAGTTCTTTTCCAATATCTAATTTCCCTTTTATTTATTTAGAGAGCTATTTCAGCAGGAACCTTGCTGATGAGAGGCACCATGACTTGTTTATAGCACTGGTCCTGAAGGCAGCCAGGAGCTGGGGGAGTCAGGCAGGCGGCAACATTACAGATTAAAGAAGTAATTACAACAGAGAATACAACATTAAATAAAAGCAAAAATAGCAAAGACAAGGGAGGAAAAGGAAGCATAAATTGGGAGAAATACACTGGTGCTTAGGTTAATCACAGTGCAGGGATGGGAGTGGGCTTGCTGGGAGCAAGCACTTCCCAGGCAGACTCACCTCATTTCCCAGTAGCTCTTCCCACACGTGTTGTGATTGCACCTGTGGCTGCCAGCCGGGCTGGCATGTCACCTCCCTCAGCCAGGCCCACACTGGGCCACTGTGCAGCAGAAGGGCCTGTCTGGCTGCAGTGGAGCATGGGGCTGGTAACTCCCAGCAACAGACTCAGGCAGTCCTGACTCTGCCCCATTGCAGATGTGCTGTGCAGCCCTGGGCAAGCCTCCTCACCTTCTCTTCTGTCAAAGGTGCTGCATGACAACAACACTCCTCACTGTCCCACAAGAAAGTGCTATACCTGGGGCCATCTCAAGCTGCTCTGAGCCTGCCTGACAGAAGAGGGACTGCAGAGAATCCTGCAGCCAGGCATTCCCAGGCCCCCTCGCGATACAGCTGGCAGTCAGACACCCACCGAGGAAAGGGACCGGACTCAGTCAGGTACCAGGGGCTGAGCAGCCTCATTTGCACAGAACTTGTCTGGAAATGAGGCTCGCACAGGAAGAACCAGCCAGGTCCCTGTGCACAGCAGCACGCTGCCCACCGGACACTCTCTCTGCAGCACTCCCTTGGTAAACTGTGTTCTCTTGAACTGCAGGGGCTTCTCAACAAGGATTAAGAAGGTACGTCCATGCCCCAAACACAGAGTAGCTGCCAATTATTCCCACAGCTGTTAGTTTCCTTTTGTCTCACTCTCTGATCAGTTAATGGGAAGCAGATTACGTAAAAACTGGATGTTGGAAGCAGCAGAACACCCCCCTCCCCCAGCATGGGGTACGCTTTATTTACCCATAAAAATATTCCAAGGGTTATTAACATGTAAACTGTGATTAATTAAATTCACAGGAAATATTTCTGAGGCATGTAAATGGGAAGATTCCTGCAGAGGAAAAGCTGGGGAGCTGGCTCCATCCCAACAGCACCACAGCCATGGAGTGAGAGGAAGCCCTGAACTTCACCCCATGACTCTTGAGCAACAGTGTGCAAAGGAATGGAATGGTGGAGAGTGGAGTCAGCATCTGCTTGACCCGTGCACAATTCCCATCTAGAAAGGTCACAGCCTCCTGACCATCGGGGTTTCTCCGTGCTAGCAGGCAGATGTCCCCATGCACAGGCATTCACCAAGAAGCGCATAGCCTTAGACCACCATCCACTGCACAGAAGCCTCCATGAACATTCCCAGAACCTCACTGACTGTCACAGAGAACTCAGAATGGATCCCAGATACTGACTGAACCTCTTCTTCCACTTCTTCCTCCGCCCCAATCAATCAGCAAAACATCACCAGATCAGGGGCTCACCTCCCTATCTCCAGCAGAATCTGACATCCACACAACAAGGCACTTGCCTCCTGTCTTTAGATCTGACTCCCACTGCTGGCAATACAACTTTCACTGCAAGAACTAAACACAGGCAGCCTAAGGTCGAGTTATCTCTGATGAGCTACAGAAGAATTTCAGAGGTAAATAAGACAACAGTAAAAAATATTTGCCCTAAGTGTAAACCTATGTTCTATGCCATTTCTAACCTAAAATATGTCAAATTTAGGATAAAACAAATATGCAGGAGTGGCCACATGAGTTCAAACCTAAAGTCCATTGAGCCCAATATCCTGCTTTTGGCAACAGACAGGAGGAGAATGCCTAGAGAGGAACACAAGCATTGGAAAAGCACGTAGCAGCACATCCCCGACCTCTGGTGATGTGCATACAGTTGGGAAACTTCATGAGTCAGAGTGGGGTGGGTCTTTGCTATTTAATAGTCACAGGTGGATTTTTCTTTCAGAATTTTATGCCTTTTTGGAAGCTTTTAGCACCTACAACATCCTGGTGCAAGGAGTTCCATAGCTCCAGTATGCACAGTGTGAATAAGTATCTCTCTTTTTTTTTCCTTTGACATATGTATTGTCATGTCCTTTCCTTCAAGGGCAGAGGCAGTGAACCATCATTCCTTCCTCATCCTTCCTATTCCACATGATTTTATACACATATATTCCCCTTGTCTCTTTTCCAAGGCAAAGCTCTCCTCGTAAAGAAGTTGTTCCAGATCTTTGATCATCTTTGTCTCTCTTGTCTAAGATTTTTTAGGTCAATTCTTTGCTTTCTGAAATGGAGAACAGCACTGCATAGAGCATGCAAGGTGTGCAACACCACGAATTTATGCAAGGACATTATCCTGCGACATGTTTTGTTCCTTTTCTAAGAATTCCCAACACGTTATTTACTTTTTATGAGTGGGTGCTCCACCATCACTTCTGTATATGTATTTATTACAATCCCAAGTCTCATTCATGACTTAACAATTATCTCTGTACTCATAATTGTATACACAAAATTAGAATAGTTCCTTCCGCTCATCACTGAACTACATCAGGTCAGTCACTCACTATATAGAAGACTTTCCACAGAGCTTCTTTTACTCCTACATGCTCTTTAAGTTGTGGGTCCATCTGGGGACCTGTGCTCTCATCCCACAGCTGCTTGCTTTATTTAGAAGTCTTTCGTAAGGAAACTAGCTGAATTATTTTTGTAAATCCAGGCAGAATATATAAATCCAGTTTGTGTGTCCCACATGTGTCCGGCCTCCTCCAGAGAACTCCAAGAGATCTGCGAGATGTGCCTTTTCCTGCGGTAGTCCCAAGCCTTCAGTGTGCCACATCTATTCGCACACTACCTGCCTCCATGCACCCCTAACAGAACGAGGCACCGACGCCTCCTGCACCCCGTGCTGTTGCCAGGTTCTCCCCAAGTAGGTTACAACGACTGGGGCACAGGGAGTTTTCCCACGCGCTAGCTTTGGCATACCCTGGAAATATTCAGCCAGATGTTCCCATGAAATGCGGCCTGAAGCTGCAATGGGCAGCACGGGACAGCTGGGAGAGGTGTCCCCGCTGCTCTCTGCCGAGGTGTGTATGGGAGGTGGGACAGGGAGGGGATGGTGCTCGTCGCCAAGGGCACAGCAAAGCTCCCCAGCTCTAGGGTGCCAGGTTGCAGCTCTGCATTGGCAGCAGGCTGTTGATCTGTTTTCACTCCCAGCTCTCCGCATCCCCTGCCACAGGGACTCCTGAAACCAGGTTGAAAACAAGGGGTTTGGCTCCACGCTCAGAACAGCAGCATAGGCGCAGCAGACAGCGAGTGAAACAGCACATGTAACTTGGGAGCCATTTGTCACAGACTTTGTTTAATTTCTTAGAGTGAAGAAGACAGAAGAATATAGGATTCATCACTTTAAATTCTATATAGTGACAAACCAGCAAGTGCATTTAACAACTGAAATAGGCTTTATAGACAGTAATGGATACTGTGAAAGTGTAACCTGGTATTTGGATTATCAAAGGCAGAGTATATCAATTTTGGGGTTCGTATTAAAGTTGTTTTTTCCATCTGTTGAAAGTGGCTCTGTGTGATTTCACAGGGCATTACACTTTATGGGTCTCATTTGCTGTACCCAAAGGAATATCATTCTGCTACATTAAAAAATACCTTGGGATGCTGGCTAAGCTTTTAACTTTCCAGAACACGCTGTTCCATGTCTGTTACCATCCCCAGCAGTTACCTTCTTTGAATGTCTAACTTATGTATACATACATATTATGTATACAATGTATCTCACATGTCATATTGCCTTTGTCACAATGAGGAGTCAATCTCTATCCCTTTGTACCAAACCCACGGTCACCAGCCCAGCCTCTGCCATGCTTGTCTGGAAGGGACAAACAGGTAGAGCTGTACCAGTGTTCCTGCTTTCTTGCACACTGCACACAGCTGGAGAAACAGGAAACTACTTCAAAGTCCAACTTGCTGCAGATGTCATACAGATGCATACTGCCCACACAAACGCAGGTATGCCTTTGCTCTCCCGTTAATCTTACTTTGTTCTCTTAAGGTAAAGCACAGGCCGTTCCAGCCGAGTGTTGGCTTGCCAAAGCAGGGCTACCTCTTAGTAGAGGATTATCCCAATCCTATCACCGTGACTCCTCCATCACAAGTGCCATCACAGAGCCCAACTTCAAATGCATCTACCCTTCCTTTAAAACCATGGCAACCAAACACTAGCAATTTTGCCTCAACAGTAAGTCTGGTCTCCAATTCGTGCCAGGCTCAGTGCCTCTAGCTCCCTGCACACTTGCCTTTCCTGTTATTGTCACTATACGGAGTTGGCTCAGATCCTGCTGTCATTAAATCCACATTCTGAAGGATCTCGCTACCAAGTAAATGTGGGGAAGGCTTAGCATACTGCTAAATCTAAGCTTCTAGCTGGGTCTTCCCCAGCTGCTTTATTGCTTCACAAAGCTGTTAATGGGAACTGATGGTTTAGCCTGGTAGGTGACTTGAACCTGCTGTGCAACACCCACTGGCAGAGGCAGAGAAGCAGCTAGGTCCTGCACGGTTGCGGGACTGCTGGACTACCTTCTAGAGCAGCACTATAGTCCACAGTTGCCAAATACAAGCTGTGTGTGAAGCAAAGCAAGGTGACTCATTGTGAGATGTAGCCCACTCCCATGATGATGCATATTGCATTTCTTTAAAATCATTGTGGAGATAATTTTTGGGGCAGAGGAAGCTGCACAGCATTTTCATGGATCGTTACAACATGGATGGATCCAGAGTGCACATCACTTCCCTGACCATCACTGCAGTGATCAAGAAAGGTTTTTTTCCCAAAATCTCCAGCCTGCTTGAATTAGAGGGTTGCTCACAAATAAACAGAGGATGTTTCTTCTCAAAATGTGAATGAAAACACACCAGTTTCTATTAATTCTCCTCACCGTGGCAAGTAGCTGCTAATTTCCAGAGCACAACAGGAGCATGACCTGACTCTGCAGGATGCCAGACTCTCTGCATGCTCTGTGGGGAGCTTTGCTACCACCGGCACCATACAAGGTGGGTATGCAGCTCCTCAAGAAGAGTGAAAACCAAAATCCCACTCTATGTCAAGTGCGATGTCTTGGAACAAGCCAGGAGGAGGCAGCGGAGTAGCAGGGGCTTCTGCCACTGCAGCACACATCCTCCTACAGTCTGCCTGTGTGGAGAAAGAAAACACCTGTCCAGTCTGACAACAACAGAGAACACCACTCAGAAGCAGCCTCTCATTCCTGGGGGGCACACACAGAGCCACAGCAGGGCAGAGCTTCAGATTTTCTACCATGACTCGAGCAGTGACACCAAGCTATATACAAACCAGAGAGATGCTTGGGCAAACTGAGATGTCTGAGCTTGATGTGTTTCTCTCCTGCATTTTCTCACAATCTCCAGTATTATTATAGTGACACACAACACCAGAGAATATAATTGCTGTAGTGATTACTTACAGCCATTACATTAAGCTTTAAAATGCTCCTTTCAAATTGAACAATGTTTTTTCAAAGTCAACAGCTGGTTCACAGCTTGAAAGCAACAGTTAAGATAAATTAAATAAAAAGGGTAATAAAATCACAGACTAAATTTAATTTCTGAAGCACATGCAAACTCCAACAAAGCCTTTAAAATATCTTTTAAAAACATCCACAGAAATGAAAGTCAATACAAGCAACAATTATACTGTGCTCATTAATAAGAATGTGATGTATGAACACAAATAACCGTGTACACTTCTAAACATACTTAAAACAGAGCACAAAACCAAATCCACACAGCATTCATAGCAATAGTCTGGGGGATAGATCAAACGGAAGTTTCAAATGAGATTTGTGAATCTTGGGAGGAAGAAAAAAAACAAATGTTGACATCTATTTATTCTTCCTCTTAACGTACATATATACATACGAAGTGTGGATAATGAAAATGACACGTCCCTACCCTGAGGATAAAAAGGTGATCTGGTGTGTGCTCAAGATCAATACGATGCCAGGAGCTTTTATCAGCTCTTGTCTACTGGAACAACAGGCAAGACTTACAATTCTAGAGTGTATGACCTCATTTAAATGCCAAGAGACTTTTCTTCGGCCCAGTCTTCTGTTTGTCATTGGGAGAACACTATTCACAGTTCAAATGGCCTCTGCCTGGCCAGCAGTGATGTGCCAAATGCACACATCCGTTCCGGTGAGGCAGAAGCCATGCCCTGGTTTTCCTCCACTCCTGTCAGAGAAGTTTCTTACCTACAGCACCGCTCCAAACAGGCCGCCTAGCAACCAAGATGTCTCTTTGCTTTCATCCTTTATATTGTAGATCATCTGTTTTGGATTTTACACTCTACCGCACTGGGAAATGACGCAAGAATCAAGAACACATATTACAGCTCCTTTATCACAACTGGGGCTTTTGCCATATTAGAAAGGATGCTTCTTATCAAGGCTCATTAGAAAGAAGAAATATCCCAGATTAGTTTTCCCTGTACATCCTTCCAGTAAGCGGGCAGACCTGGTGTCCCAGTTTTACCACACACGTATATGAGGCAGGTATATTGTCACAGACAGTATATTCTCCTTCCTTCCTTCCTTCCTTCCTTCCTTCCTTCCTTCCTTCCTTCCCTCCTTCCTTCCTTCCTTCCTCCCTCCCCTCCCTCCCCTCCCCCTCCCCCCCCCCCCCCCCCCCCCCCCCCCCCCCCCCCCCCCCCCTCTCTCC
>WUAM01000250.1:226166-243064 GCA_024336885.1 Actenoides hombroni | reverse complement strand
GCACATAGGCACAAAGGCCCAACAGCGGGAGCGGGGCTGCTCTTTCCGCCGGCGGGGACGGGCCCCGAGCGCTGCGCTGAGGCCGCCCGCAGGGACTACCGGCCTCAGCCGGCCTCAGGCGCCCTCCCCACGGCTCCCTCCCTTCGCCACCGCCGCAGCCGCCGGGGCGGAGCCCCCCCCGCCACCGGCCCCAGCGGCGCGCAGACGGCCGGGCACTGGGCGGGGCCGGAGCCCGCCCCCCAGGCCCGCGCACGCCCGGGAGCGCCGAGCGGCCATGGCGGCGGCCGGCTGCACTCAGGGCCCGGCCGGCCCAGCGCTCTGGACAGAGGCGAGGGCGCTGTTGCCCGGCTCCGAGGAGGGTCTGACCTTGGCGCTGAGCGGAGAGGTGGAGGACTGCATCCTGCCGCTCCTGCGGCGGGCCCGCGGGCTGCTCTACGGGGCGGCGGGCCGGCCCTGCGGGGCAGCGGCGGCGGCTCTGAGGCGCCTGGGCGACGTCCTGCGCGACTACTCCTGGGAGAGGCTGAACGCGGGGCCGTGGCGGGAGGTCAGCAAGGCCTGGCGGCAGGTCTACGCCTACGGCTGCCTCTTCGGAGCGCTGGCCGAGGTCGCCGCCGGCCGCTCGCTGGCGCCCGCCGTCCGGCTGTGCGACATGGGGCTGCTCATGGGCGCCTCCGTCCTGGACAACGTCCTCGCCCGGCTCGTCCGCGTCCTGCAGGCGCACCTGCCCCGCGGGGAGCGGCGCGCCGCGGCCCCGGGCAGCGCCAAGGTACCACCCGCCCGCCGCCCGGAGCGGCCTGGGCCTCGCGCCCCGCCGGGCCCCTCGGCCCGCTCCCGCCCGCCCTCTTCCTTCGGGTTTCCCCTCGCCACCGTGCGCTTCCCCCGGTCACCACTCGCCCCTCCGCCCCGTTCTCCCCCAGTCTCGCCTTCTCGCGCCGCCGGGGCCAGGCCGGGCTCCCTCGGGCTCCCCCCTTGTCGTCTGTTCTCCCACCACCCACCGCCCCGGGGCCCCTCGGGGAAAGGCCGGGCCGGGAGGCGGTGGCGGAGGCCTTCTTTATCAGCCGCTGCAGGAACTGCCCCTCTGTTGCAGAGGGTCCGGATCGATCCGCCTCCCGTCCCTGTTGTGCAGCCAGAAGATGCACTTCCACACCTTCGCTGCCCGTCGCTGGAGCACTTCAGGGACAACTTTTTAATTCCCCAGAAGCCCGTGGTCTTAGAGGGGATTATTGACCACTGGCCATGTATGAAGAAGTGGAGGTGAGAAATAAGAGTTTCTTTCCTGCCCTAGTAAGGGCCAGGATTGTTTTCCGTGTCAGGTATCATGATGCTCAGGGGAGCGGTAGAGACCTTCACGGAAGTCAGGTGCCATCAGGAGTGGCTTTTGCTGAGGCCACCTTCCTGCTGTGGTGTTGTCTTTGCTCTGTAGAAGCTGCTCCATAGATGAGGGAAGCACATCGAACCATCGTGAGCATTGCACAGTAAGTGCACTGGTCTGGGAAGGCAGCACTCAGACCTGGCTCCCAGGCTGTTCTGGGAGCTCTGGCCTGGTGCTGGTGCTGGAAACGTGACGAGTGGGCACTGCCAACTGTTCGGCGAGTTGCTCACGTCATAGCTGGGTCTCAGACACAGATCAGTGATTTTTGCGTCTCAGAACTTGCTGGTAATTAGTGCAGTGGAAAGTGAATTTCAGAGATGTGTTGAGTAAGCGTGGTTGGCTTTTTCATTCACGGGTACAAGCATCAGTGTTTGCTCAGTGTTGTGTTTGGGTGTCGAGCTTCAGACACTGCCACTCAGGAGTGAGTGACAGCAATGTGCTGCTCCTGTAATGTAGCAATGGAGCCAACGTTCCTAGTACTGAGAAACAAGTATTTGTGAAACAAAGCTCACAATTTCTTAGAAAAGGAGTGGAAACATACTTAGTTTGAGCAATTGCTTTTTGTTCCACAGCCAAGGGCAAAACAGACGTTACCTGAACACACTTGTTATTTCATAGGGTTTCTGTTCTTTTTCTGAGGGAAGATACTCCACTGCTTGAGATGCTTACAAAGATGAACTTCTCCATTTAGTTAATACCATTGTCAATGGAGAGATGTATATCACTCATCAAAGTCATTCCTCAGACTTCAGCCGGCATGGATGCTGCTTGCACCTGTGCGTGGAATTTGGCACTGGCAGAAGGTCGATCTAGTGTTAATGGTGGAAGGATATGATGTTATTTAGCAGGTGTGGCTGTAGGCAGCAAAAAGGTTAGTCATCCCTAGGCAAGAGAGGCTAACAGCTTAAATCTCCTTATCTTATAAGGAAACAGTGGCTAACTGAGGTAAACAAGGTTTTAAAACGGAACAGATGTGGCATAATATACACACAGACTTGACTGCTTTTTTGCTTGCTGCTTTCATCCCTTCCTGCTGTCTTTTGTCTCAGGTTGGTTGGGTTTAGAAGAAACTCATGGCAGTAGGGTCTTATTACTCTAAAAGATTAATTTTGATTGATTACCTTATGTTCTTAGTAAGAAGAGCAGTATAAAGGGTGATGGAACTTTCTTTATTTCAGTGTGGACTATTTTTGTCAAGTCGCAGGGTGCCGCACAGTCCCTGTGGAATTGGGCACCCGATACACAGACGAGGAATGGTCCCAGAAGCTCATGACTGTCGGTGACTTCATCCATCAGTATATTGTGAACGAGGTCTGTTACTCTAGTTGCATTGTATCTCCAAATACAGCAGTGTGTTAGTAGTTCAGAATTTCTGCTTAGAACAAACATGCCTAAGGAGGGTATATGCTATAAGCACAACTCTGAATTAAAAGGTTTGACATATTCTCGGGATCTGAAGCTGTAAATAGTTCCTGAAACAATAACTAGGTTTGAATTTTGCATATAATCAAATGTACAGCCACTGGAATTTGATTAATAGATAGATACGTTCTGCGGAAAAAGCCTGGTGTATGGTAAGAGGTCCTCAGCCAGCAATTTTGTTCCTCTTGGTTATTAAACAGCTTACTGAGATCTAGGATCAAGATCCAAATTCACACGCCACCAGGTTAAAGAATAAAACATTGATTAGCAACTGAATGTCCTTTTGCATTCACAGCTGAGAATCTAAGCCCTTGTTTCTATTTCCTAGGCTTCTGTCAGGAAGGACCATGTGCCAGTGGAAACTGGTCTGTGATGCAACCTGGACTAGAATATATATATAAAATATATATATAATATCATATAATACTTACAGGGAGTGGAGGTGAACAAGGCTGTGAACTAGCAGGGTCTAGCTATGAAGATGCAGAGCATTGTTACAGGATTGACAGCAGAACTCTTGGGACTCTGTAGGATTACAACTAGGTTTCTTCCATTAACTCAAGACAGATAATTTTTTGATCACAGAGATATATCTACACTCTTAAAATTCCAGTCTAGCTGTAAGTTAGTATTTCAGAAGACTCCTCACGCCAGTCAACTGTTGAAACAATCTAGTACTCTGAAATAGAACACTGAAAATTGATGTTATCTGTGAGTAAATTAACTGACTGAGAAGTCTTACCCTGTATGTCACTGGATTTTTCTTTTCTTTCTCTGCTGTAATTTCAGAGCAGCGTAGGATACCTTGCCCAGCACCAGCTTTTTGATCAGGTAAAACCAAGTGAATGTTTTTGTCTTTCTGTAGTCAAGTGTTCCCTTTGTAGCACAAGTGATCACTGAGGATGTCAGCTGTACTAGATGGAAGGGCATACAGAAAATTCAGTGTTTCTGTTCCCACAATTTGAAGGAATAGAGGGAGGGCTTTGTCCCATTTGGCTAAAAGGCATCGAAACAAAACCCTTTCATGCTTGAAGACATTCAGTCTTAGTGCTAATTTGGTACAATGTACCGTATACTTACAGGGCTATCACCTGGAAAGCAGCATTTCCCCAAAAAATATATGTCAAGGAAGAGATTTGGATGGGAAAAAGTCTTCAGTGGTGATATGTTCACCGTATTCTGAAATGTAATTCCAGTTAACTGGAGGTCATGTTGTTGAGAGACATAAAAAGGATATCTCATGGGGAAGCACCTGCTCCTTCTCCATGAACAGCAAACCTACTTATTTTTGTGGGTTTCTCTGGTTTCTGCTAAAGCAAAGGGTCTCTGAAGAATGAGACACCCCTTTCTTTCTGCTACCTCTCCTTCCAGCAGAAGTTACTTGCTAGGACAGAAAGCGTGAGGACGTTTCCTGCAGATTCCTAGCAGCTCAGCTCCTTCTCTCCTGTCTTTGCTGGACAAGCAGGCCATTTTCCTTTGTGTCAAGCCTTGTTCCTCTGTTCTATGAGTTACACACCTTTGGCAAGTCAGCACATAACCCTTTTTGATGTTTGTTTCTTTATGGGAGTAGATCCCAGAACTGAAAGAGGATATCAGTATCCCGGACTATTGCTGCCTGGGGGAAGGGGAAGAAGATGACATCACCATTAATGCCTGGTTTGGTCCAGAAGGCACTATCTCACCTCTTCATCAGGATCCCCAGCAGAATTTTTTAGCTCAGGTCTGTAGTCTCCTTACTCTACACATATCATTAATGCTATATCTAGAAAAAATGCTTACAGTATGTGTTAGAGACAAGGGTAGCAGACAACTTGATGAACAAGTGAAGGATAGAGAATATGCAGGTGTTTTGCTATTCTATGGTATTTGTCACTACTGCAACTTAATACTCAATGTAATCTTGTAGGCCACAAGCGCTCCTCATCAAGATAGACCATTACCTAGGCTCATTTTGCAAATGATAAATGGAAATCACAAGAAGCAACTTTTTCAAGGTCACACAAGGGATTTGTCACAGAGTTGTACTATCCTGGCAGAAGCAGCATGAACCCTCTGTCTTCTCTGGGCATTCCACTGGTGTCAGTGCTGGAATCAGCTTTGACTCTGGTTTCCTTTGCCGCTTCATTCGAGGCACTGGGGACTTGCAATTCAGTGTAGAGTTCAGGTCAGTCAGTCCACTTGCCTTGTGAATTCTAGTCTTTCAATTAGCGCTCTAATGGAAGACCTAATTTAATGACGACCCAGAAATAGGAGCTAAAGGTCTGTATGGAACCAGTCACTATGCTGGTTCCTCTGCCTGCTGATGTGCATTCCATTGAAGACTCAGCTGCCTTATTCTCAGTTCTGATTACTTTCTAGCTATATAGAGCCCAAGGAGCATTATATAAATTGTGTGCCTTAAACTTCAACTTTAAAGTAACTTGGTTAAAGGCATTTCTTGGTATTTCAAATTCTTACCTGCTCCAAGGGAACAGGTACTTGAATTCCGATAGTCTGATTTCTTTTAACTTTTTCTTACAGCAGTGTCTGTTTATTATTACCATAATGCTGGTTCTGGCATATATATTCAGGTATATTTCACCGTTAAATGCTAGCTGTGGCCCACAGTTTCCAGTAATGTGCAGGTTAATGACAAGTCATTAAATAAATGGAAAATGTTTATTGTATCTATGCAGGTATTTGGAAGAAAGTATATCCGTCTGTATTCACCACAAGATTCAGAAAACCTGTACCCACATGAAAGCCAAATTCTTCACAACACTAGTCAGGTAAATAGTTGTCTGAAATTTTATTATCAGCAGTGGTACTTTTATCAATAATTTTTGAGTAAGGACATTGTACTGATAATTGTTTTCATTTTTTATAGGTTGATGTGGAAGATCCCGACTTAACTAAGTTTCCCAATTTCAGAAAGGCTGAATTTCAGTCTTGTATTCTGATGCCTGGACAGGTTCTGTTTATTCCAGTTAAATATTGGCACTACGTACGATCACTTGATATCAGCTTCTCTGTCAGTTTCTGGTGGTCATAGCTCTGAAGCACATGTGAACTCTGACAGCATTGTAAGAGGAATTTCAAAATCGGAAGTAGCAGCATCTGGCATCTTCTCACAAGATAATTCTTTTTAAGCATGAGAATATTCTTCCCTATGCAGAGGTTTGGAATGGATTAAAAAAAAAACCAAAACCCAACAAACTCTTGTTCTTCAGCATGGCAAAATAATCCGGATGGGTAAATGGAAAGATGATGTTACAGCCCCTTTATTTTTGTGGATGTTTCTAGTATGAACTCCTCATAAAGAGCATCTGTTAGGTCATAGTCTTTTATGCGTGTGTGCATCTGAAACAGCTCTAGATACAGGCACTGCCAGGACTCTGCTTCAGGCTGTAATTGGAACACCAGGTTAGTGTCATCTTCTGCTTGTATTTAGTAGCGGGAAGAATTGGAGTTACATAAACAGTGAGGGATGGTGCTACCCAAAGGTTCAGTATGTTAAAAAAAAAAGTGATCTTACAGAAAACAAGATACTAATCTTAATGGAAAAAGTTACTAGTATTAAGGTCCAGGAACATAATTAATTGTTGTTAATCCAGAGTTTAATAGTAGTTAAATAAACTGAAGCTTAATCATACTTCAGTTAACCATCATCTGGACTGCTGACACTCTGCCTTCTGCAGTGTTCTGCATTCCTAACAAAGAAAGAGATGCTGCCATTCCCTTCTGGTACCTGGCAATATCTAGTCTTTATCTCTTTTTCAAGTCACTCTTAAAAGAAAGCATCCTTACATAAAACTGGAAAGTGAAGTGCTAATACTAAAAACTAAAGACAATATTTTTTTCAACACTTTGCAGATACAAGCTGGCATTGCCCCAGAAGTCCTGTCCTGCTCCTTCCCAGTCATTTTGACTGTGGGAATAGCCCCTCTCCTATTGAATATAGCTGCTCGTGACCTGGCCTTATGTCAGATGAACTCTTATCTAAAGAAGGGATGAAACCCAAGCAGCAGCCTGAAAGTGTTCCAACTGTAGCCCTAGATCAGATACTCAGCCAGCTTTCTTAGTGAGGACGCCTCAAGTGCTGTACTGATGTTTCACCTACTTGAAGCCCTGTTTCATTTTTAGTTGTGCAACTGAAACTGTACAAATAGGGAACACTTGCTGAGAAAGGCTTATTTTAACAGTTCACCTGCAGAGATCAGCTTGCAGGACTGACTAAAGAATAGTTGCATCCTTCATTCCAAAACATGCCCTGAGAGTCCCAACCCAAGAACACAGAGCTATGTATACAGAACAGCCTTTCAGAGCTGTGCAGGCGAAACTGGGAAGAATGACAACAGTAAGGTCAATGATAATTTTACTGTAAAATTCTTAAATCTTCAGGGAAAAAAAATTGTACACTGAACCATTGTTCTAATGGTTATTAATGAATACAATACAGTCTGGCTATTCTGCAAGAGTGGGGGGGGAAAGATTTCAGTACAAGGAAGTTTTCCTAGGATCGTCTACTGCCGAGAATTAAATTCTTCTCTGCTCTCCCCGTTTTTGATGGTGACTGGGAGTCTGTCTGACTCATACCTGTAAAGAAAACAAAAGTAAGGTTAATGAATGACACACGCAAAAAGGATGATACTCTTTAACCTTCAGATTTTAAAAATGCTTTGTATATCCCTGTGTTCCTGTTTAGAATGTCCAGTTTCCCTGGCTAAATTCCAAAGAGACACCGTCTGTCCCCTATCCCTCTCCACTTCAATGTTGTTTGTAACAATGCGCACAGGATCTGCTAGTGACCGTAAGACATAATCCTTGCACTTCAGGGCTCAGTGTTGCCTGTGTGTGGTTTACTGTCTGAAACATACAACTGAAGTCAGAAATAACTGATATTCAACCACAGTTACAAATAATGCAAACACTGCCATTGAATATCACAATCTGTTCTCTAGTATTATTACACTCATTTATTTATTATTTTTTAAGTAGGTTGCTTGTTACCTGGAATGTCCAGAGACCAGAAATCATTACACTGCGGACAGCGTGGTTCAGCCTGAGCTCTAAAGTACTTTCTCACACAAGGTAAATGCATTCCAATTCCACAGGATTCACATACTTGGCTCTGAAATCCGAAGTGTTGATAAAAAAAGAAAATCTTTCTGACTTGTCCTTCAGTTTAACATAAAGTTGTTACAAAGGGTGGCAGACAGACAGAGCTGTATTCCAAAGAAAGGTTCACCCAGTACAGTTCATGGATACTCAAAAGTCAAAGCTGGTAAATGATAAAAGATATTTTTCTGGAAACTAGGAAATGCTATCTCCCTCTATGGACAAAATGTAGCTTGAAAGACAAACAGCACTGAGCTATTTGGGTGCAATAAAGGAGACCATTGGGGATGGAAAAAGTTAACACAGAATGATGTTAGTTGAGCGGATGCAGGGTCAAGGAGCAAGAGAATGCATTAGTTTTGGAATAGGAGTTCTGGCCGTAAGCACTTACGCAAGACTAAACCGGTAACTGGCCGGCTTTCACAATACAGCCCTTAAGCATGCTCTAGCTCAGTATTCGTGTTCATTCGGGAGTCAAGGACACAAGTCCTGAACCAAAAGATGAACGTATGTCACATGGAGGTCCAAAGACGAAAGAGCTAACACTTAACTGTTATGCCTACTTAAGAATAAGGGTTCAGCTCTAGCCTGCTGGATTTGAAAGGCAAGACAGCACGGTAATGTTCCTTAGGGCACGAGTTCCCTTTCTCCAAATCTATACTTGGAGATACTGCTCCAAGACAAGGGCTTTTCCAACGACACAAGATAAAATACCTACACTTATTAAAAAAAAAAATAATTTTCTTTATATACCTGGGCACCATTACCCGATTACAAGGCCAGAATTTTTCAGTGCCTACCTAGTACTTAAAGGAAAGTATCACAAACTTCAGCTATGGCCACAGAAGTACATTGTCAGAAGCCTACTGAGGTAATAAAACAAATGTTACCTGGATGGCAAGGCTGTGACAGATGTTACACTTCCTTGCTGTGTCTTGGTAGTTGCTGAGAATGTATTGTTCCATTTCAATTATGCAGCGAGTATGCAGTGTATATTCTCCATTTTTCTAAGGAAACAATTGTCAAGGTGAGGAATTTCCTTTAATTCCTTTTACCTTTTTTGACTTTTCTAACCTCCTGCTAGCAAGCATTTGACATTCATTTTCTTCTGCCCTTGTGAAACTAACATGCTGACACTGATTATACTGCGAAGCCAAAGTATTTTTGAAGTAGCAGAACTCACTTGTTTAGAGCATCACACATTTAAGAGAGATATAGTCCTTGGAAGGTACAAATTAGCAAGCATGCTCTCCTTAAAGATGTGCAGTTTTGGGACCCTCCATTTGCACATTAGTGGAAATTATGCTGGCTTTCAGCAAAATCCAGGCATTTACTGCTTGAGGTATCTTTGAAAATCTCTGCTAAATCACTCTAATGTAAGTAAATGCGTGGCAGCAGGTCGGAGATCTATGATGCAGTGAATCCAGGAGAAAAGGGATTCAGGTCTCACTTGTCTTGGGCAGCAGCTGCCATCTCCACCTGGTAATTTAAAAATGTGCACAGTGGCCCATGCATTTTTGGTACAAGAGTTTTCAGCATGTTTGGCCTCACTGCTTTTCAGGACATTCTAAATGTAATTGACACACTGATCCTTAGCTCTTGTTCCAAGTTTAAGTACACCACACTGCTGCGTGCTGAGGATGTCCATATGTCACAGTGCAGGGCTGTATACGTATCCACCTAGCTCAGGTACAGGAAACTGAAAACATGTCCTGTATAGACCTATCCAAGGGCTTTTTCCTTGTAAATGTACTACATTTTTCTGTAAAACTCACTGCAGCAGCAATAAGCACAGGCCCCACAAAAGCATTTTTGCCATCATTCATTAAAGAGCAGTTCTGGTTTCAGCCATCACATTCATAAGAAGATAATTGCTGGACCTATTAAAATACGAACACTTGAAAATATACAGCAGTTACCTCAGAGAGCCACTTATCCTCCACAAAAACTTTTAGCACTTGTTCTGCTTCTTTTTTCTTCATTTTCTTTGTCTTAAGTTGGTCAGCCAAGTTTAAAATATCTGTAGAAGACGCAAAGCCATTTTCTGATAAAATGATTAAGTCCATCTACAGGAAGAAACATTTTCAACTATTAAAAAAAACAATGCAATTAAATAAGACAGACCTTGTAGTAATGTGCAGCTTTTCTAGGATCCACACATGTGAGATACACTACAGGATATGGCTTGAACCATGCAAAACAAAGGCCGAACCCAGAAACAATCAGTGTTACCTTGACAGTTTTAATCTTTGCCAAGAAAACATTTCCACAAATAGAACTTTACAGTACTGCCTAAATGAAGCTGCATTGAGAGACCCCTGAGCGTACCCAGGGGTCACATCTGTTTCTTTTTATCTGCTTTTTGTCAAGGTTCTTTTGGGAAAAAATCTCACTACTAAAGTAAGTTTATGACACTCCAGAGTCATTAGTACTGCTGAAACTACCTAGCACTTGAAGGTTGTAGCAGTATTACCAATCTTCAGAGAGTCTCTTGTTGGAAACATTCCTGCTGCTCATTGTTGCAGATCAGCAGGCAGTTTTTCTGCCAGGAGCAGTATGTGCATGACAGTGCCATCTCTGCAGCGCTGACGGCTGTGCTGGTGCTTCACCAAGAATGGGGGAGCAAAGGGAAACCTCTGTCTACCACCCACGTAGATTAGACTTTTGCAGCTGTCACAGAGTAGTCAATACACCTCCTTCCAGTTTATATAGAAAAATTTATTTTAATGAGTGTGAAAAAAAAATTAAAAGTCTAGTGGCTGGAGAAATAAAGTCCTCAAGGTTCAAGACACTACAAGAACAATTCACTAGAACAGGCAAGATCCATAGCTATGATCACGCATTCCTAGTTGTTGAGTTGAAATTAGACATTAAATGTCCTGGAATCTCAGCCCAATAGTTCTATACGGAACTTAAAAAAATTCTCACATGGATGTTGTTTAAAAAGCAGAATACTGACTAGTTTATTAAATATAAAATTAGTTGGCTAAGCAGTTAACAATAGAAAATGTTTCCATTCAAATCAGCATATCCAATTTGTATGTTATTAGCATTAAAATCTACTGTGTATTACTAGACTACTGAAGCCAGTGAAAAATTCAGCAATCACAAATGAAAACCCTGAAGGAACGCATTTAACTAAAAGCAGATATGTCAAGTCACTGACCAAGGAGCACTCCCCGTCACCAGTTTCAGTTTACCAATAACTGATTTTCAACAGGAAATCATTACTTGCATGCACTCCCATCCCTGCCTGCCCCCCCTTCAATTGTTCCCCCCATTCAATAGTTATTCAACCACTTCTCCATTCATTTTGATTTCCATTCATTTTAAGATGGTATCTTACATAGTGAAACTCACTAACCTGTAACTGACATACTTACTGTTTTTCTGAACAATTCTAATTCATTTTCTGTATAGTCAGATGCCATTTTAGTTATTTCAGTTTCTGCCAAATTCACCTACAAAAAAACCATAAACTGAAATCAGAGTGCTTGCATATTTCTATGCCATAAAAGATCCTCTGGGGTAAAGAATATATCATCTTTCAGTTAGCAGGAATGTCATTTCCTTGAGTGGCTTGAAAGAGGCTGTTCCTTAAAGACAGCACTCAAGTCCTTCCTTTACAACCCCCAGTCTTCCAGCCACATGTTCTCCACAGCTGCCTCTGCCCAGTCCAAGCTTGTAAAACAATCCCACCTCCCCACTATAGAACTCATACAGCCTATTAGTTCTGTATATATTACACCAGGATACTGTGCTGGGCAGTAGCAGTAGCTGTTACAATGCACATTTTTATTTCACTGTGAAAACCTGTTATTGATATTTCATACTCTTATTGCACATGCTACTGCTATTCATTATTAGGTCAAATTAATTGGCGAAATGACCCAGAAAAGTAAAAAGCAGCAGCTAACGTTAGCATACCTCCTGTGTGGTCTTTTGAAATTACTATATATAACCTTCCCTCTCTGACATGTACCTTGCAGGGCACTTAAGGAAACTTTTACAGGCCGTTCCTCAGCAACCCTTTTATGCTAGGTTGATTTTTGAGTCAGAGAAGAATAAAACTAATGTTGGAGGGATCTCCATGTTTTCTAGTTTAAAAACTCATCTTGAGAAAGTCTCCTGTGAAAAAGAAATCTCACTTCAGCACTTAAGCAATGTTTATGCTAAATAAATCAAGCACTGCTGTAGTCCTTGCTGCCACGTTCCATCTCCACACATTGAGGCTGTTGGCACTTTATCTTCTCACTTCCCTGTTCTACAAGTAGCTCCTACAGCAGCTGCCAGTAGGAACAGTAGAAGAGCCCCACATAAACCACGTAAGACACTGCTAAGAGTAAGAATCCTCCTGGCATATGCAGCCTTCAGATACAAATTCTGTTTTCTCTAAATAGTGATGCTGTTATAGATACACTGTAGGAAAAAGACTCGAGGTAGCTCAGTCTCATCCAAAGATGGCACTCAGGGCAGCCTTATGTTTATTATGCAGCTAGATTTTTTTACCCATTTACAATCAGAATGCCTGCAGACCTTTTATTGCCACATTACTGAAAGGTTAATTTTGAGACACAGGCAGCACTGGTCATGAGAAGCCAAACCACGTAATGGCAGCAGGTCACACACTTACTAAAGCGTAATGTGCTCTCCCATCACCTTCTGACATGCCCTTCCGGATCTGCATAAACAAAGGCTGTAGGTGGCTGTTAATAGTACCGATGAAATCGTCCAGTTTATCATGCGCGTAGTAGACTGAAAATGAGTAAGAAAGAGCACATGCACAACAGAATGAACTACTGCACAAACCCCAAAAAACTAGAACAAACCATGAAGCATAACATGACAAATTACTTTGGATTTCAAGTCACTGATGCTGTTTTCATTTCACAGAATAAGAGAAGAATTTCTTTGAGGGAAAAAACCATGAATTTTGACCCAAGGGATATAGTCAGTCTTCATTACCAAACCATCTACATGAATAATAGATAAGCTTCTCCACATTTTATATTTCAGTCCAGCTACAGGGCATCTGATATGCAGCAAAAAGTATTTAGGAGAAAATACGTTACATGGGACACAGAAATACATTACTTCATCCTGGCCTTAAGTTCTGTGGGTAAGTAGATAGAAATCCACAGTGAAATCCCTGCAGAGTGGGCAGCACTGTGCCAAGATAGAAGAATGCTGCTAAGCCTGGCAGGAGCACAGCTTCCAGAACGAGTAATGAGCAATATGATGCAGGTGAGACTAGAGAAAGTACAGCCAACCACCCAAAAACCTCATCTCGTCCTCACCAAAATGCTTTCTCGGCATCCACTTCTCCCATAACATGGAAGAGAAATCACTCAAGTGCCTTCACTTAAAGTGTTCACTATGCTATAGCCAAGTACTGCTGAGGAACTGTGGGATCTCACTATCTGTACTCCCACGGATCTCCTCCAGTCCCTTTTCTGTCAGTGCTTTCTGACACTCTTCACTGTCTGCACAAAATGAGCCATGTTTTCTTTTTCTAATTTTGACAGATGCACTATAAACTGAAATATCAAAACAACAGTACAGTGAAATTTTCTGTTGTTTTGCAATGCAAACACTTCTCTGATAAAACAGATGTTTATCTGCAAATTTCACCACACATTAAAAAATCCCCCCTAAGCCCTAGCTGAACTTTGCAGACAAGATACAAGCATAATGAGCACACTGGGTCACACACAGGCACAGCTGCTGGTGCTTTTCCTAGAAGACTTAATCCTAAAAGACATATAAAACATGTAAAGCAAAAATGCTTGTCTATTCTGTGAATCCCTGTTTTTCATATATAATTTATTAGGTGGGTCTTTCAACAGCAAAGCAAAAAATACATTATGCTTAAGAAACTGGTATGACTGTGGACTACAGTAGTTTTCTTCTGAGCTCAGCTACCAAGGCAGTTAAATAAAATATGAAACATGGTTAGACAAAAGCCAGTCTGATAAAATCCATGTTGTTGAATGGTTAATCCGCGCACTCCTTCTGTCCCTCCAAATAGGCAGGAAAAAATAAGTTTTCTCTCATTCTTCCATTTTTCTCAACAACCTTTTATATATATATATATACATGGACTATATGAATACATTTTTCTAATAACCTTCACTGTATCTTCATATGCAGTTACATTTCATAATTAATTTTAGAAGTATTACCTAATATTGTCCTTCAGTAAATACGGTCATTGGTTTGAAGGGAAACCTGACGTTGTTCCTTCAAATTATCCTTAGGTTCATCAAAAATATAGCAAAAGAAAATATATCTGTGTTTTCTGTTAACCTTCTGGCCTTAAGAATGTGGCAAAGAAAATGCTTGTGAGTGACCATGTCTTTGGAAAATGACATGCTGGTCATGAAAATGACTAACATTGTAATATTTAAATACTTGTCAAATGCAGATGTACTGAATCCGAGGAAAAAATTGATACACTTGGAAATCTATCAAGGGATAGAGAGGAGATGAATCTCAGTGTTTATGCCCTGATCTGTAGCAGGAGGAAAAACAAAAAAAAAAGTCATGCTACTAAGAGAAAAATGTGTTTTCCAGGGGAGAGGCACCATCTTTCCAGCCATACTATTTAGAGTAGCGTAAACGCAGAGCTTCAGTTATTAAAGAACTTCAGCTGGCTTGGAAGACAACAAGAAAAATAACTACAAACTCTCCTCGTTTTATTGTTTCCTGATTTTGGGCTGGGGCCAGGGTCAGAATAATATTCTACGTATCCTCCTCCCACAGACAGCATCTTGCCAAGGGATCCAGCAATAGCCAGCTCGGACACTGCCGCTTCCCTGAGTGCACAAACCAGAGCAAGGCCAGCGTGCACCCACCGACAGCCCTCGAAGCCACCCAGGAATGAATGCTGAGAATGCCACGGTACCTTGGCTATTCTGTAATGCCAGAGATCTGCAGGACGCCTTTAACTCTGCCCTGGAGATTTTACTGTGATGTGTTTCATAACTGGAAAGCCATGACACAAGGCAGCCAGAAGGAGCACACGTTAAGGGACACCAGTAAACCAGTACTAGCAATTGCAATAACCTTCTCAGCAAGCCTGCGACGCGTATGCCCCTGAACTGCACACTTCCCAGAGGTCCTGTGTGACACACGTTTGGAGCTTCTCCTTCAGAGCTGCGTGCAGATTTTAGCATAGGCACTTTTCGGTCTTACGCATTCCTTGTCCTTTTCAATTTTAACCATAAATAAGGAAAAGATGAGAACAGAGGAATTTTACTCTTTCACTGTTTTCTGGGAACCAGCAACTGACACATCAAACACATACTGATCAACTAGTGCTAAACACATTACTCATTACAGCTTTATTTCAGTTTGTGCCCACTGCATTTGCAAAGCTAGTGAAGATGAAATACAGATCTCTGAAAAAAATCCTTGTCCAGTTGATTACATATTTCTGTACTATTTAAGTTTGAACACTGAACTCCAAACAGATTTGACAGTACACAACCAAATTTTTGTTACATGCATCATAAAATTCAGTTTGGTATAGCACATATTAAAACTAACCGTCTGACCATGTAATTGGTCAGAGGTGACAGATTTACTCCAGATGGGTAACAGCATACATTTCGTATTATATTCCAAAGGAAATCATTCCAAGTAAGTATGAAGGAAAACATTCTGGAAATTTCAGCACTGACAGTGACAAGTATCCTTTATTTTTTTTTAATGTATAACCTACAAAAAACATCTTTGCTAAAATAAAATGTGCTCTGTATGAGTCTGACCTGATTAAAACTTAAATTTCGTCATTCCTCTGTTATTTTATCTTCTAGGAAAGAGTGAGAACACTCACATCATTAGAGCTGTTTTTCTTAAGATGGTGTATGCTTTTCAGAAATCTAATTACTTGAAAGCTGCACCGGGAAAAAAAAAGTAGTTCTTGCATCTCCCTACATTTTCTCTAAAAGAGGCACACACCTTTATGGATTTCACAGCAGCGCCAGTGTAATTTCCTAGCCTCTGATCCTTCCATTATCCCGTGAGACATCAGAACCTGCAAGAACCGTCGATGAGCGTCAGTCATCTGAGCTGCCATCGCAGTATTCCCCCAGGCTTCAAATGCTGCAAGAGGTGCAAACTGGAATTAATGCACGTGTTCACACAAACTGGAAATACACAGTCCCAGCACAGGTAAGGTTTCAATTCAACTTTCTAACACTGAATCAGAGCAAAAATGCAGATCCCCCAGGTTGTTCTCAGAAAACAGATGGTGACTAATTCCAGCATTCTAGAAGGATGCAAAACCTGCTTCGAGCTACAGAATCAAACAGCGTAGGCGTTGTGCTATCGCCCCCCCAGCCCGAGGATAGCCGTGGTCTCTAACAACCAACAGAACACCTTCTGCAGTTCTATGTCAAATGCTTCTGCTTGCTACACGTCCTACTAACTTGTAGAATTACAGCGTAACGTACTTCGGTCAGGAAATCCTCCTCTAAATGTTCCGAAGAACATCAGAACTGAAGAAAAAAGCATCTCAAGAAAATTTTTTGACCGCGGCAGCCAAATGATCGTTCACAAGAAAAACAAAGCAGCTTCCAGGCTCTTCCAAGCCGAAGGACAAACGGAGCAGGCTGGGAAACGCTGCTGAGCGCTGGGGTTTCCAGCCCCGCACCTCCACCGGCACCGGGCAGCGAGGGGAGGGGGCGCGCCGGGGCTGGCGGGCAGCCCGAGCGCACCCCAGGCAGGCTGCTGGAGCCGAGCGCGCTGGAAGCGGCTCGAGGAGGACGGACAAAGCTCCCCGGCCGCCTTCTCCCGCGGGCTGACTCGCAGAACGCCCGCCAGCAGAGCTCCGGCCTGGCCTAGCCCGGCCTCGGCTTCACCGCCCGCTCTGCCGCGGGCCCGCCGCCAGCCGCACCCACGGGCGAAGCCACCGGCAACCGCCCGAGAGCGCGGCCGCGCCCGCTGCCCGCCGCTCCCCTGCCCCGACCCCCGCTGCCCGCGGCCTCCTCACCCGCCGGACTCT
>WUAM01000250.1:134009-226119 GCA_024336885.1 Actenoides hombroni | reverse complement strand
GCCCCGTACCGGCGCCGTTGGGCCGGCACAGACCTCTCGCCCGTCTCGCGCCGGCCCGAGGCTGGGACAGCTTCCGACTCCGCCCTGGGCCGGAGTGGCGGCGGAAACGGACGTTCGCTGCGGCGCCAGCGGAGGCGGGCCCGGCCGAGCCGCGCCCCCGCGGAACAGCGCCGCCGCGTTCGTGCGCCCATCGTCCTCCCGAAAGCCCCACCACACGGGTAGCGCGGCCCTGCCGGACCTCGCCCCGCCCCGCCCCGCCCCGCCCCGCCTGCCAGCGGTGCTGCGCGGGGCTGTCGCGCGTGCTCGGCCGCCCCCTGCCCGGCGTAGGCGGGGCCGGGCGGGAGTGGCCGACAGCCGGTTCCGCCTGGGCCGGGCCGGGCCGCTGTACGGCAGGCGGAGGAGGCCGATCCGGGCAGCGCGGTGCCCGTGTCGGGGCGGACCTGCAGGGCACCGGCGCCAGGACCGCCCCGTTTTCACGAGAGCCCGCGCGCCGCTGCGACCGGACCAGGCAAGGTACCGCCAGCGGCTTCCCCTTCCCCGTCCTCTTCCCCTCGACAGGAGCGCGGTCCCCTTGGGACTGTGGCTGCAGCCGGGTTTGTACCGTGCGTGCTTGGCGGCTGGCGGGGTGCCCGCCGTCCCTCACCGGTGCCACAGGCCACCTAGTTTGTCCGCGTTACCGACCCCGGGGCGGCTCCGGCGGGCGGGGGGTAGCCCGAGAGCGGCCGGGTTCGCGCTGCGGTGCCGAGTCGGCCGGCGCTGAGACGGGACGGGTCGGGCAGAATTCCGGTTACTGCTCGGACGCGTCCCCTTGACCTAGCAGAGACCCTTTGGGGGGGGCGGGAGGTCCCCGGAGGGCGCGGGTCCGGGGGGCTGGGTGGCCTCGGGACGCTGCTGGAGCCCGCGGGCCGCTGAACGTGAGGTCTCTGGCAGAAGGACTTCTCCTTCCGTACGAGGACGCAGCTCGGGCCTCCTTTCGCAATAATGCCTGACGGAACGGGTGCGATTCCCAGAAATGTTCTTGCTGCGGGAAGTCCGGCCCGACGGGCGCAGGGAGGAGGCGGCTTCTCTTCCCGTGGGCCGGCAGCCGCGGCCGGGGAGCTCGCTCCGCTGAGCAGAGTTACTGGGAGAACTTCAGACCAGTTTACGCCAAACTCTCAGAACCAGGGGCTCAGAAACGTGGGACGTGAAGGGAGCTGTTCTACTCCTTCTAGGCTAGACAGTGGATTTTTGGATTTTTTTTTCAACGTGTCCAGATTCAGCAGTTTCCATAATTAGTCCTGAATTAGAAAATACCTGAAGTTATCTCGCTGCTTGCAGATAATGATTTGCAGTTTGTCTAATTATGTGCAAGTACTGTATTCCTTATAATCCCAAATTACACGTTGTTATGCTCTTCGCTGATTACTGTTGTCTCAGTATGAAAATACGCTGGAATGCAATAACCTCAGTTTAAGTCATAAAAAAAACCTGACCAGTTTCACATTTTTTCCAAGAGAACCCATCTGCTCATTTTGAGAGGCTCTTTTCATGCTTTTGAGGAAAGGTTTATCCAGATGTCTACATTTCTGGATCAGAACAGGGTACAGAATTGGTATGTTGCCGCATATTGTTGCACAAAATGACATTAATGGTTAGTATCCCGAACTAAGTGAGGAATTTGTAGAACGAGGATGACATTAAAATGTTAGTAAAGTTACTCATTTAAAAAGATATGAAAAGAATGTCTTGCTTCTTTAAAATTCACCATTATGGATTTAAATTTCTTCGGCGGTCATGCAATGAGACGGGAAATCCTGTGTTAGAGAAGGAATAATGTGTATTATGCCCTTTAAGATAAAGAATGGGACAAAGCCTCTGCACTAAAGCATCAGTTATCTAAGGACATGGACATGGATTTATGTTTCCGCTTACCCAGCGCTCCCTGCTGTGGTCGTCTTGGCAAGAAGAGATAACATTAGGACAATGGTGTATTAGCTGAATGGCCAGGAAGCATATGGGAATGGTTTACCCTTTGCTTTAGATTACACACAGTGGCAACTATTGAATGTTATCTTTTCACCCTTCATTGACCGAAGTTGCCATCCTTAATTATTGGAAATTCTGAATATCTTCCAGTCTGCTTTTTCATGTAAACCTCCTCTTGAGTGCAGTGCACAGGACTCTCCTCAGCTTCCAAATTCTTGTGAAAACCCACTTTGTCCCAGGCGCCCACGCTTTTCACCATACACATACTTCCTGCGGTTTCCTCCGACAGTCACTTTGCATGTCAAAGAGCAGGTATTACGAGTTCTGTTCCTTCAGGTCTGCCATTTTGTGTAAGCTCTTAGGAAAAGAAAAAATCCACTAAAAGCAGCAATAAAAAAGATGGAAATTACTCTCTAGCCTTTTTTATTTTTAAGTTTTGATACGAAATCAGTTGATGAACTTTTGCTTTGCTATGTTGTGCTTATCTCAGTCTGCAGTTACAGCTAATGTTTTAAGCCAGAAAGAATAAGACAATGTGTACTTAAATTTTGAAAAGAGCCAGTTTTAAAATAGGGAGTGGTCCTTTACCTGTACAATTGCAGCAAAGGTAAATAATCAGACTTATGTAGAAATTACTAGCACCTGTCTTGTGGGCACGAGGCACTCTTTGAGCATAAATTTTGCAGATTATGGCTGTAGGTAAATTGTGACCCTAATTTATTTAGAAGCCCAGGAAAGAAGTTATTGTTTTCCAGATAGTAAATTAAATCTTTTCAAACACCTTTCTTTTTTTTTCCCAATAAACAGAAATGATAAAGTTTATGACTTGTGCCAGTAATTACATCGACCTGATTGTAGCCCTGACAGAGATTTCTTTCATTGTTTTGAGTCTCTTACGCTTTACTTTCCTCAAATATATTGGGATTACTAGGTTTGCTGTGGGTTTAGTATTCTCTAGATGTATATTACACTTTTTTTAAGATATATTTTACTTTTAAGGTATATCATACTTTTTTAAGATCTAATATTAAGAAAAACTTAAGAGCTAACAGGAAAGATACTGCCATTTTAAATTTTTCTGCCTTTCCATTGGATTTATAGTCCACTACTCTTATTTTAAACAAGAACCACAGAAAAGTTTGCAGTTTCATTAGAGCTGTGAGTTAACTGCTTTCATCAGCACGTGCGTATCTTTTCTCCTACTGGGAAGATGTTTTTTCTCTACCATCTGCTGATTCACATGCTTATGTGATACAGGGTTCTCTGCCAAAGTTTTAAGAGTTTCTTGGAACTCCTGTCATGTAACAGTATTACTTAACAATGGGCTGAAAAGTAAACGCTGCCTCTCTTGAGTATTCCCGGAAAAAGAAGGAAAAGAAGGAAGATTTTTTTTAATTTTTTTTTCTGAGAAGCAGCAAAGGCACTTTTAAATTTAAAAAAAATTATTACTGTGCTCAGTCACGTTTTGTCTGTTCCCACAATGTGAAATGCTCAGCTCTTGAGTAATAGATTTCTTGAGTATTTATGATAAATTAATCTTTCGAGTGTGTCCTTTATTCCTAGATGAGCAGTAGCTGCCTCAGAGAAGGTCACAAAAGAGTTTCCAGTCTAATCTTCTCTTTTCACTAAGGGTGTTCTTATTTCTTAACCTCCAAGACTGAAATTTTCTGTGTTTAATCTTCACAAGCTTGTTTTAAAGACTGGTCAACCATGCACATGAGAATGGAAAAAATATGGTGTCATTAAATGTGACTTCTGTCAAGTGTTAGAAACTTGGCTTATGAGGTAATTGCCTTGGAGCTGATACTGAAATAAAGATTGATCATAAGCGAAGTGTTAGTACTTTTAAATACATTGAAAAGATTAAGATTCTATTGCGTCTTTTCACAATGGTTTCATTTAGGTAGATTTATTAATAAAAGGTGTGGTCTTCTTTATTAAAAAAAGTGATTTTTATGTCCCTTACTCAGCTGAGAATGATTCTGGCTGTTGCCTACCTTGTGTTTATTTTATTTGAGTATTTGACAGCAAATATTCAGCAGCTGTGCTGAGAATCTTCCCAGTTCTAGAAGGGAGTTACTTGAGGGGCTATGGCCCTGGTAGCATGCCTTTGAGGCTGCACTTCCTTACATGTGTGCAGTGCCCACAGTATCTCGCATACTGTCAGTACCTCACATACTAGCAGCCATGCTTTTCTAGGAGCTAAAAGAGTAGGTCCACTGCCATTGTCGGTTTAGTATCTTCTGTAATTAAAATTGGCATAAAAACTCTTCTAGCTCATTTGTACTATCCTTACTCTGCTACACTTGTGGTTCTGTGAGCAAGCTTTAGGGGCATGAGGCACTGCAGAGGGTCTGAATTCTAACATCTAGCAGGGTGGTAGAAAGAACTACACTGTTACTTCAACTGGGCCACTGATGTAAACTTATAATAATGTTTTCTATTGCAGAATTTCAGCACAGCTTGTCCCACTGAACCTGGCCAGTGCCAATGATGGCAAGACTCCCAAGCACTGCACCACATACCCTGTGGCTCCTTTTATTTTCATATACAACAAATGAAGGTACTTTTGTCAGTGTTTTAAATTATTATACTGGAGGTTTTATCAACAACATTTTCCCATGGCTAGTAGGCAGCACTATTACCATTAATTAACTAATATAACATGTATAATGTCAAGGGTCAGAAATATCCGTCTAGTAGAATAAAGTCTTAGGGGTTTTTTTTAATCGACCTTTTCCATACAGGAAAAAAAAAACCTGAAGAATTTGCAGGAAGAAGAGACATGTAGTTAACTAAATGTTTTAAGTTTCTTCAGCATAGTATTCTAGTTGAGGATTAAAAAAGAAATTTAGTATTTCAGTTCCCTTTTTTAACTACACAAACTGAAAACAAACTGTACTGTATGTGGTTTCAAAAGGAAATTCTCAAATATCTGAGGTTTAAAAAAAACACAGCATAGGAGAGATGGAAAAGGGGAAAGGTCACAAGAAGAGAATACAGAAGATAGAGTTCTGGAAAGACATGAGGAAACTGAAAGGCAAGATAAAGTAAAGCTGCTAATCATAGCTTAACACAGCAGGAAGAACCTTATGTAATTGGAAGTATTCTTGAAAGTGCGAGATCTTTAACACATTGAAAAATAATGACATTAATCTTTAAAGGGCCTAAGATGCTAGTACTTCCTTTAAAAGTACATCTTAAAGGTGGGGGGAAGAAACAATAAAAATACAAATGACAACCAAATCTAAACAACAGCAACAGGATCAATAGATAATGGTTCCTATAAAATCAATGAGCAGTGTGACTGTTACTGTATTGCAGAAGTTTAATCTCTAACCTGTTGCTTTTCTGATGATTCTTCGGGATTTTTTTTTAAGAATTGGGGACCATGCAGAACAAAAGGGAACTAAATGTGGTGCTCCCACCCAGAAAGGTTATACGAGTGATAGTTCCTATCTACAAAATAAATATCTAGCCTTAGTAACTAAAACAAAACATTTTCTAAATAATTGAACAGTAGCGGAACTGTGAGCTGCAGTCAGTTCTAGGTTTATAATCAGTCAATATACTGGACAATGCAGATTATGATTTCTACAGAATTTTTAAGTGATTCTTTGATGTTGCTGTACATCCTCATTTGTGTAAGTGAGCCTCACGAAGGTTATTGAGCTTATTCAAGTGATCCAGGACTGCTTGGTAATCATGTTTTATGGGAGGGACTTTAAGAAAGGCCAATGAAAGTGATGTGTGCATTTTAATGAGGGTGAAAGACCATACACTGACACTACTACACAAGTGTTTCTCTGAGTCAGGTTTTTATTGAAGCAAGAGGGTCTAATTGTATGTTACATATCATGTGCACTAAAGTGCATCTGACCATCATGTTTATTACATTTGCAGATACTGTACTGTATCAGAGTAACACAGAAGTTATATCAGAATAAATAATACAAGCAGACTACAGAAAAGTGGAAATGTAGGGAGGAGAAAATGAAATTAAGGATTTTTGACAACAAAGATTTCTGCTTGGGAGGAATAATCTGAAACTTAGGTACCCACTGGAAGGAATAAGCCTGTGAAGCTGCAGTGGCTGCAGGACAAGACTTCACAATATGTGAATTGTTGGCAACTTAATCTTGAATTTGCAATTTAAATGACAAGAATGGAGAGTTGGTAATGTGCTGAGCCATGTAAACAAAATTTGCCCCTGTGTAACTGCCAAGGGAACCTTCTAGCAAAATCCTTTAGGAAACTATCAGAAAAATATCAGTAGGATCTAAAAACCCATCCAAGGTATTCTAAATTTTTACAGGGAATTGGGGGTGTAGAACAGGAGAGAAGGATTTACATCTGTACAACTTTTACGAGAAAATGGAGGTATTGTTAATATTTACTAATAACAAACATCAAAGAATTGTCTGGGATGATAAAAGTATTAGTTATTTCTGACTGCTTCATTTATTAATGATCACATTCTGGTGCCATGTTCGGCACACTGTTAGTCCTAATAACAGCATGGCCTTCCAGTCACATAGCTCCTCCTCTTCTGGTCCTTTTGTCACTCATGTGGAGGGCATTGGAACAATGGAAAAGGAGGCTGGAAGGGATGCTGAGGGTTGTGTGTTCCATTTCTCTTTCCAGTTCTAACAAATATATGTTGACCACTGTTGTTTTGTTGTTTTTCTTGGTTGGTTATTGTTTTTTTTCTTAAATACTGCCAGTGAAGGAGGCTGTAAATGTGAACATTGGGAGTGCGGAGACTTTGGGCTTTTCTTTACCTTTTCTTTGCCTGGAACAATGTAACTATAAATCTCTTCAGGTCTCAGAACATTCATAACAATGTAAAGCGGAAGACAGAACAGGAAATACACCTTTTCTTAATTTCACTCAGTATATTAGAAGAAAACCTGTGACAGGGAGATTTTCTAGGCAGTGGGGAGATAGAGGAGACCTGCTCTTGGAAGCTTCAAGCCGTTGTAGATAAATCACGAATATGTGCCTGCAGTGATCTTGGTCTGACTCTGTTAATTATCTGCATTTTGGCTTTTGAACCTTTTGTTAACACATTGAATGATGCTGTTTTATAATTAAGTGTTGATGTGTTTTAGATAGAGCTATCAGAATGAGATTTTGTATGCTTAGAAGACTCTGTTGACTGAGTTGTGCCTTTCTCTTTCAATATTACTGCTGCAGACTTCCTTCCTCTCCAAGACCGTAGATGTTGTCTCCAGAAGGTGGAGGCATTTGGTGTCATGCATCTCTTCCCATTTTCCCAGAACAGAAAAAATAACAATGTTTTCACTTAATTTGTAGGGAGTTAGTAGCACTGTTTAGATGTTTCTGCTTAATCCAATTTATTTTTATTTTCTTGCTTCTCATTGTGTGCTGCTTCTCCCTAGTTATGGCTGCAGGACGTGTACAGGATTTTGCATGCTTCACGGACTATGACAAGGAGCTGGTTTGTCAGTGGACGGTGCTTGCACAAACAAATTGCTCCAAAGATTTCCTGCTCTACTACAGGGATGATTTTTTTTTCCTGCCGTAAGTGTTTAATAAGATATTACATCATCCTATAGCCATTATCAGATTTGATTCCCTCCCTCTACGTGTGGGTGTTTGGGACAGAATGTAATCCAGATTATTCTTCTTGCCAGCAGGAAAATGGTTTGCTGCAATTAACAGCAACCTCTGTTCAGTAGTCTACTCTTCTGCAGATTTCTCTGCGCTCTGAGTACAGAGGAGTGATCAAATCTTATTTGTAGGAGTGGTAGGGCGATCCTGAGTTTACCCAATCTTCATTTCATGCAAAATTTTACCTCCTCCAGGAGATATCTTACCTGATATACCAGCCTGGGTGAAAGGTACTTTCCCTTGGAGCCCAGGTGGTTATCTCTGCATACAGTCAAACTCCACGTTCAAGCACAGACTGTTGGCCCTGTTCTGCAGCAGGGTCAGCCTTCATCTTCTGTAAGGGAAGATGCATCCAGGCTCTCCTGTTCCTCTCCATATGATTTCTTCACACAGACATCCAATCACCCTCAGTTTGTAAACTGCAGCAAACCTGTTCCTATACTAGCAAGCTGTCAGTCTGCTCCTTCAGAGGCTGTGGTGTGATGAAGAGTGTTAATTTTTCCTCTGAGGATCAATCCTTAGCCTTCTTGTCAAGTTTTTCATTAATGCGATACAGATATCTAAGGGGTATTTGGGGAGCGTAGATTGGAAGTTTGAGGGAGCTCAGTTCTGGTTTAGACTTATTTGGGCTAAATGTTTCTAGGAACTGAGCTTGTTTGTCTCAGATTTGATTAGCTTTACAGATTGGGAAGCTAGATTTCATCTTTCAAGAAAGCGTGCTACACTCTTTAAACATCATACCAATTTCTGCCTGTTTTTCAGAAATGATGTGTGTGTCCCTGAGAATGGAAAAGACAGTTTGTGCACTTGCACGATACGTCGGGATTATTTTGTATGGGGCCTCAGATATATTCTGGCTCTACAGTTCAATGGGACTGATATGTGGAATTACAGTGTTCAACCAGCCCTGGTTGGTAAGAAACTGTTTGTCACCAGGACATTTGGTTCCAGGCTTGCAATCCTAGCTAACTCCTCATTAATGTCACTGAAACAGGTTTTCCTTGTCAGAGGTGAAAAGTGCCATGCTGGCTTAAATGCAGAATCCGTTAGGTTTAGAAATCTGATTCTGGAGTAGATTCTTAAAGAAGGTGTAAGTAATGGGGCAAGCAGAGAGTAATTCTTCCTCTAGCTGTACCCTCTCAGCTTCCAGCCAATAGCAGTTTGGGGGTTTAGATTTGTCTTCTGTACATTTTACTTGTGGCTGTAGATTTCAAGGATGAAAAGGAATGTTCTCCTTCCAATTTCTACAAAGACACTGGGCTATTCCTACTGAAATTTCTTCCATTCCTGTCTGTCATACTCTGATTTTTCATGATAGTTGAGTCATCACCCTGAACAGAGATTTTTACAGCAATTTCTGTTGAATTATAACAACCAGTGATAAAGAGTTAATAACTTTGCTCTTGCACAGAATAGAGTGTAGATACAGTTTGTGTCTCTGTAGGCACCTGATTTGTTTAGAACACTGTTTATAACACCTGTTACCTCAACCACTCAGATAAATCATTCACATACCTTAGGCAGGCATTCTTCTGCATCGATGAGCTGGTTCTTTTCAGAATACTGAATGGTCTCTGGTGAACGTTTGTCTCTCTGTTTTTCTCCATCAGTGCCTTCCTATTGCCATGCTATCCCTAATTGTATTTTTTAACATACAGTTAAACCAAAGGCTCCCAAAAATCTTACTATTGAGAAAGCTGAAAATGGTAATTTCAATCTGAGCTGGGAGGAGAGCTACTCTCCTCCATCCATACTCTCTGGAAAGCCCGTCATCTATGAAGTGAAATACTGGAGGAAGCACCACCCAACAGAGGTAAGAGACAGCCAGTCTCTTCATTTTCTGTGTCTCTGGAGCTTTCAGGTTTAAAAAGTCCTCTGAAAAGTCTTGAAACCATTTAACGAATAACTATGCCATTCAAGGGCAAGTCCCACAATGTTCTGGATCACACACTTGCCACAGGTCACATTGCCCCAAAGTGATTCAGCTGGGCTTTAAAGCATTGAATCTCTTCTGACTGCCACCCTGAAATGGTCTGCTGTTCACAGTAGACAAGGTAGAGGTTGAAAATACAATGCTGCTGTTCCCTGAATGTCATATGCTCCTTAGACATCAGGAACCTGGAGGCTGTTCATGACTCTGTGGTGCACCTGAGGCATTTCAGACATCCTGCTGAACAAGGCAGCACTTTAGGGCTGGGCTTCTTCTGGTGGGGGAAGAAGATGAATGGTAGCATGTCACAAATACGACCCACTCATAACAACAAAAAGCAGTATCACACACAGCAGATTAGGCACAGTTGTTCATTTGCGAAAGGTCGCTGAAATATGTAACACTATTGTTGTTTAATTGCTCCACTAACCCTTCACCTCATAAAGAAATTAAGGTGAACTTTCTTACTTTTTTTTCAGGTTTCTGTAAAAGCAATTAACTACCAGGCAAAAAGCTTTGAAATTACTGCAAACTCTTTGAGGAGAGGCTATGATTACATTGCAAGTGTAAGGTGTAACTATACAAGCTACCCAGCCTACTGGAGTGAATGGAGTGAAGAAGTTGAATTTCACTATGGTAAGTATTGTAACAAATAGCAGCTTGATAGGAGAATGCTATAGTTTTATAAACCATATGATATATACCCTGCTGCTCTCCTCTCATACTTACGAAATCATCATCCTTCTGAATGTACTGTGGATACATCCATAAGGGCTTCCAAAGAGACTAAACCTAGAAAGGCGACTCCTGGGGAAACTAAGGAAGAGAAGACCAAGGGAAGTTTGATTGTTTAGCCTTGTGAAAAAAGGAATGGAAAGTGATGTCTTTATTCTCTATAAATATCTCATGAGGTAGACACCAGAGGAGGAAAAGAGATATGTAAACTAAAGAGCAACATTGATGTAAGAGCAGGTGGGTATAAATGAACAAGAGATATTTAGGCTGCAAATTAAGCAATACTTTAACTGTCAGAGGACAGAGTGTTTATAATAGTCTCTGAAGAGCAACAGAGAGGGCAAGGAGCATAGCTGCACTGCAGTGGAGGTGATAGTGCCATTTTAGGAGCTGTGTGGCAGGTTTGTGCCCCAGAGCTGACAAATGGCCTGGCAGTGCGTTGGCTCTGCCAGCTGCAGTACCTGACTGCAGTATCTGCCCTGATCTGACATCCCACATACCCTCACCACTGGTAGCTCTGTGTTCTCTTGTTGATCTGCTGGAGGCCTTACTTTATATCCTCTAAAAAACACTTCTTTAGGGTGAAAAAGAAAACCAATTTGGTATTGCCAGTACTTGTATTTCTATGCACAAACACATGTAAGTGCATTTGTTTGTTTAATAGATTACCAGATAACAGCTGAAGACATTCTGCGGATGGCTGTTCCCATATCCTGCATACTGATCATGGCAGTATCTGTCATTTGTTACTTCTCTTTTACCAAGTACGTATCATACTGTTCACAGGTTTTATAGAGTAGAAGTTTACACAGATATCAGCATTGCTATTGATTAGCTGAATGTGTAGTAGCACAGCAATCTAATGTTTTGTTTTTCCTCAGCACCTTTATAGACTAGTAGAATCATAGGATCATTTTGGTTGGAAGAGACCTTTAGGATCAGCGGGTCCAACCGTTCCCCCAGCACTGCCAGGGCACCAGTAAACCTTGTCCCTCAGGGTTGAGGACTCCACCCCTGCTCTGGGCAGCCTGGGCCAGGCCTTGACAGCTCTTGTGGGGAAGAAATTGTTCCTCAGGTTCAACCTAAACCTCCCCTGGCGCAACTTGAGGCCGTTCCCACTTGTTCTGTGTCTTGTTACTTCGGAGAACAGACCGACCCCCACCTCGCTACAGCCTCCTTTCAGATAGTTGTAGAAAGCAATAAGATTTCCCCTCTCTACGTGCAAACATTTGATTAACACGAATTGCACTCTGTCATTGTTGGAATAGATAGCAATATTCTCTATTAATCCTAACAGAATTGGCTTGTTATAGCATCTGAAACGGGGTGCAGTTATGGGGTTTGTCAGTTTTGGACCCCAGTCTTTGCTGGAGTTCCAGTACTGATGGTTAAATATCTGTATTTCCTTTTAATTTTTTTTAGTGGTAATGTGAAAACAGGATCCTATCTGTTTCACACATCATTTCAAACATGATTAGAAGAACATGTGACTGTGGTTGTGCAGAGCAGTCACGCACCAAACATATAAACATCTTTGCAGTAGTTTAATGAAAAGCAGCACTTAGAGATGCACAGAACAAACACTTCCTGTTGCTGCAATGCAGATGGCAAAGAGGGACAGAAGAGGGAAGTGTACACTGATGAAAACAAAATGCAGTCAAAGCAAACGATTTTAATTCTTCCCTTGCAGAGTGAAGAAAGAATGGTGGGATCAAATCCCAAATCCAGCAAAGAGCCATTTGATCGTAAAAAATGTCAAGGTAATTTAAAGGTTTTGCAAAGAATACCTTTCCCTGACCACCCGAAGTAGAATGTGTAATAAGTGGTATTGTCTGGCTAGTGCAGGGGATACTAAATACAATACACCTGTATCCTAAATCTCATTTGTATCTTTATTAGTTTTCAGTTTTGTGCTACATTGATGAAATTAAGTTCCCTTTCCATGACTTAAAGCAGAGTCATATGGAAAACAAAATGTAAGTAAGATGAAGGAAAAAAACAAGCCCTCTGCTTTACAGCATAAAATAGTTTCCTATTCCATAAATATTAACTGTCCTTTCCTTTTGACTTCCAAAAACAGAAGTTGCAAGAACTGTCTGGCTCAAAGTTTGCCAAGCCAAAACTTCAAGGGAGAAGATAACATCAGAAATGTTGAGAAATCTTGCAGTTGCTACAGCGAGTCTGGAGAATGGTTTCCAAAAGGCAGCAGTGCAGTTTTAACCCCTGAGACAATTCTGATTGAAGAGTCTGTAGAAATCTGTGGCTGTTTAACAGACATAGAGTCTGAGAGCCAGGAAGAGACTAGTGACCAGCTCACCATGTGTGAGCCTTTTGTGCGCAGTGCCAGTGCTTTCAGAGAGCACGCTGAACACAATGATGCATTAGCCAGCATGTTTATTGATCTCCTGGCAGATGAAAACAACACACAAGACAATAAAGACCCAGATATAATTGCAGGTGAGAATAAAACCTTTGAGAAACTTGAGTCAGAAAATCCATCACAGCAAAATCCAAAGGAAAATGCAGCCCAGAGTCAGCAGCCATGTGATATTTCTCATACAGTCTCCCTTTTCACCAATGCTTCTCAAGACGACTACAATTGCAGTACAGCCAGCAAGAAGTCAGAACAATCGGAAGAATCCTTTGAATCTGGCTATCAGAGCTCCAGCATAAATTCTGCTTCTCTGGATGCAAGAGATCTTCAACGTCTGGTTCATCAAAGCCTTTTTCCATGCGGTTCTGAAAGTCAGCATGACTCATGTGTCCTGACCCAGCAATCTCCAAATAAACCATTCTCTAAAACTGAAAAAGACAGAATAAGCAATTGGACAAACAAGAGTTTTGATACCCTTATGTCTCCGTCCATGGGGCTGTGTAGCTCTGCATATAAGAGCTTTGACACCCTTATCTCTCCATCCGTGGAACCTTGTGGTTCTGCTTACAAGAGCTGTGACACTCTTATGTCTTCATCCGTGGAGCCCTCTGGTTCTGCGTACAAGAGCTTTGATATTCTTGTGTCTGCATTCAAGGAACCAAGTAGCTCTTCCTATAAGAGCTTTGATACCCTTATGTCTCAGTCTGTGGCTAACAGTAGCCTGACTTCGTGCTTTGAAAATATGTGCTCCTCACTGCCTTTGACACACTTTTCAGAGACATCAGAACCTAGCTGCAGAGATCAAATTTATCAACCCCCTAGCAATCGGACGTGTTACTCCAACTACAGATGTCCCTGCACTGAGCTTGATTTTCAAAATGCTTCTTCAGAACACAGCAATTCTCAGCCTTCCTACACACATGCAAATGACAATGTTTCAGCTTTCCTACCAGAGGAAGAAATACATAAGCAAGTAACATATCAAAATGTTCAACAGAAAGTCAATGTAATATCTTGCCCCATTGGACCTCAACCATCTGGTTATCAACCTTTTAGTACTGCAGTTCAGTGTAATGGTGCACACTGTGACAATGACAGGGATGTTATCTCTATGTCATTACATGAACCCTTCATTCATTTTTTGTACAACAGCCTGAGAGAAACACCCCCAGATACCATAGTCTGTGCACCTGACCAGAGGACAGATGACCATGTGTGTTTGATTGTACAGAATTTTGATTGCAGAATTGTCCCAGCTTTAGCCTCTAGTGAGAATGTCACACAGAGCAGTGATGGCAGCCTTTGGATCATCAACTCTAATGAGCTGTCTACTGATAACGAAGATGAAAGTACCAGCAGAGACAAACAGCTGTTGCATTTGTTGGAGCTGAACTGTCAAGATTTTAACAGCAGAGAAAGAACTGTAAAGGGAACAAAACCTAACAGCTTTAACTCTGCTGATAAAGGAATGCAAGAAAGCAGCAGTAACAGACTACATACTGACTGTCACTGCCATGCACACAACTGCTTGAGGAAACTTGAAAATGTAGGGGAAAATAAAGAGGTGATCAAGCATGTGGTAGGCAGGAGGTGTGGCTCAGTGGCTAGCTTGCCAGAAGAGTCACTGGACAGCACTGGGCTGAAGTTAGAAAGAAAAACTGCAGAGTTCATGGTCTCAGACAAGTTGTCACCTCTTGTTTTTGTGGATATCTCCTGTCCTGATTCTCACACCGTTCACAGTGAGGGTTCCAGACTGACACCTGCACTTAAAAAAAGACCAGTAGAACTATTGAGGGAAGACAACAGGAAGAATGAAAAAAAAATGAAACTTGTACAAGCCCTTGCCCAGGAGGACAACTGGTACATGAAAGTAGCCTAGCCACACTTGTCAAGACTGAACCAAACCTGTCTTTGGAAATGAACTGTATGGCAAATTGAGATGTTGCTTGTTCTTCTAGTCTTCTCAGAAGTGAGGGCTGCTACCATTCAGATGTGGGTTCGGTGGGTTGTAATGCTTGTGCCTGCTGCAGAGCTGGAGACTGATATGTGACGCAGGCCTTTGGGGGACAGGAGGGGTGAGCACCTAACAATCATGGGGAGGTGAAGCCAGAGCTATGGTTTCTCTGGCTGTGATTGTTCTCTGAAAGTGAGCAGCAGCTGCATAAAGTAGGAGTTCTTAGTAGAGCTCCTGTGGTTATTGCCCTGGCTCTGTGTATTGCCTGGGAAGCACATGACAGTGATGAGGAGGTGCTGACACACTCGGAAATGTGAAGATGGTACAGGTCAAGGGTGAAGTGAATGACTTGGACTGGCAACATCACACAGCTTCCATAATGTATTTATTGGGGGGAGAAGTGAGGGGAGGTCCTGTGTGCCCAGCCCCAGCATGGGATATATGTTTCTATACTTGCTCAATCAAGACCTGAAATAAAGATTATTGTCATTTGGGCTTAAGCAATGCTATTATTGATGGTTAGTTTCTTACTCTGTAGAAGCAGGCAGAGTTATTTCATACTTCTACAGCTGTCTGCAATCGGACATTTCTAAGCAGTGCTTTTCCAGAAAGCTTATCCAATTTATGATCAGGCTCCCTAAATTGATGGAGGTTTCTTTCAGCTTCTTGTTCTTGTCCAGTCAGAATGGGAATTATGCCTACAGCTTTAGGGCAGTATATACTTCGTGTTGGATAGTTGTTCCAAATGTTTTACTCACAGCTCTTAACTTTACTAGGCCATGATCATATGTTTTGGTATGGTAAATTCCACCCTAGTATGCTGGCAGTTGCACAAAATAGTTTAGAACTGCTATGTAACTTTTTGTGTTTTAAAATATATATGTGTATTATTATTTAGAAAACCCTATTTGCCCTCCCATTCATATGGAAGGAAACCATAATACTAAGCACAGAATGTGGTTTAACGTGTTTTGTAAATGAGATTTTTGTGCTGCAGATCTCCCTTGAAAGTTCAGGTTGGCCAAGCAGTAGAGATATCTGGTAGCAATTTTGCTGCGTTAAAAAAGGGCATGTAAGCCCTGGAAAGTGACTCACAGTGTCTGTATTTAAATGTGATAGCTGATATTTGTATAGGCACTGGTGTCTAGCTCACTTCACTAAGGTGGCAGTTAGTGAAAGGTGTTGCTTGTAGCTAATGTGCTAATGGACACATAATTTATTTGTTTGTACTGAAAATATCAGGTTGAATTTTATTTTCACTTGGGTGATGTTTATCAGAAATACTCTTTCTTTGCATTAGGGCAGTCACTATATAGTTAACTTCAAATTCCATGAAGTGCAAGGGCTGTGAGGCAGGCAGATGAAGAGGCTTTCCAGGACCCATCAACCAAAGCTGCACTGAAATGGTGGAACAGGAAGATGCAGAGGCCATGGACTGCCTCATGAGTAAGCCAATTCACTTCCCTAAATTCAAGTCAAGTTTAAGCAAAATTCCAGAGCTAAGTTACTGCAACCACCCAGAACACGTTACTCACTGTTTGCGGTAACAGCGCTGGGCTTTTGATGGAGGTATAGGGACACCAGTGGTGCTTTCTTCGCCTTCTGCTCCTGTGCTCTCCTTATGCTCCTCAGGAAGTCCTCCTGGAAGGCTTGCACTCAGCTGGAGTAGCCAGGATTGGAAAGCAGTTTGCTTCAGCACTTCTCTGCTGAACTCCAGTTTCGTTCTGCCTTTCCCTGGCTTTTTTTCTTCTACGTAGCTCTGCCTTCCTGTCTTCTGATTTCCATTGGATTGCTTTCTGTGCACGGGTGTTCTTCCCCTTCTCTCCTTTCAGCGTTTCTCCAGTGAAATCAAACTGTAACTCTTGGAGAAGGGAGAGCCCTGTTCCCGTGTCTTTGCATAACCCAGAACTGGCAATGAACACCCACCAGCTCTCCCCCTGTCCTGCAGTAGGCACAGCGTGCGATTGCAGAGGAAGCTGAGCTGAGGGCCGTCGTCCTCTGCTTTTGCCATCCAGCGCTGTTGCCAAGCTATAAAACGTTGGGTAGGGTTTTAAATTACATGTTTCTGGTCTAAGGTGGTGATCTGCCCAGAATGTGTGGGAGTTTTGACTTGGGCTGGCTCCCAGGACTGCCAGCAAGGTCTACTGGCCTGAGCCACACCTCCCGGGAACAAGCCTGTGTTTGTAAAGGCAGCTACACTCCTGAGATGAGCTTCATTCCTGACAGTTAAGACCCACAAAGCATGTCCTTTTTAGCTGGTGGAGGGCACCTGCCAGGATAGAGAATTACTGATGATAGTAAGTGTGTTTGCATTGGGTTTCAGTCTGTTTTGCAAGGCTGCAGTGTAAGTGGAGGCTTGTGCCAAGTTTTAGCCTAGTTATAATGTCACTTATTACTCACAATCACTCCACCTCCGTATCTTTCTCATATGGCTGCCTACCAGGTATTAGCAGTCTGACTTGCCCTGAGTGAAATGGGTTCCTGAGAAAAGCAGGGGTATTCCCAGCTCAGGAGGAGCTAGTTCTGATACACTACTTTTCCTTTGCAGAGAGTGCCACAGCCTTGCCATTTTTTCTTTCTCTTCTTTCTGGTCAGTGTTAGGTCCTTGGAAAATATGCACCTGTAGGGGAACAGCTGTTGGCAAATTCCTATCGATCACAAAGTTTGTCATAGCCTGTGGAAAACTAATAATAACCCCAGGATGAGGGTGAGATTGGTATGGAGCAGGAGCTTGAGGATATGGAGTCAAGTTCTTAGGAGTAGTAACAAGTTAATTTGGGGTGAAGGCAGGGTGAGCTTTTTCAATAACTTGTCTCTGCATCTTGCTTTGGTACCTGCATTGTTCAGGCAGGGCACAAGGATGTCCGAGTGCTTATCCACCATGAGCTACAAACTTAACATCTAAGAAAACAAGTTCTTTTAGATGTTGGATTCCAGCAGTGATGTGGCCAAAGGAACAAAGAGTGAGAGAACTAAATGAGGTGGTTGTGACTTTCAAAACACTGCTCCCTAATGTTTATCTCTAACTGTGGAATTATGTGATAAAATTCCTGAGTGAATAGAGACTGAGGGGACAGTTTGCTTTCTCCTAGCCATGCTTTTTTTTGGTAGAAAACTCTTTAGGGAGCATGATTTATGCAGTTTGTATTGTAGCTCTGACAGAGGTCCTTCAGAGTGATTTTTACGTACAGTTGCTTTCACAAAGAATAGGTGGTTTTGACTAATTCTCAGGGGAACTGTGCCCGTGCAATGCACAGGCACGTGCACAAGCACACGCGTACATGGATCGTTTCGTCTCCACTGCAGATTGCTGAGTACAAGATCTGCTCCAGCCTCCCACATGGTGATGTATCATGATCATACTTTACTCAAAATTTGGGGTTTTTTTCACCACACTGCTACAACTGAGGCAGCCACGTCTTGCCGTCAGCTTGGCATCAGATGCAGCCACGGCACACCGCCCTCGAGGCACCTCTGACTAACTGTGGTGACAAGATTGGAAGCCAAGCAACAGCTTAACCTGAACTTGCTGATGATCAGAGCGATGAGACCAATGAACCAGTCTTAAGCAGCAGAACTTCTGTCTCACAAAGCACGTTGCTCTAAAGCAATGGAAAAAAAACAGCTGAGTGAGGAAGAGGGCACTTTCCAGGTACCTCACTAACACATGTAACCAAAGTTAAAGCTTATTAAATTGCTATACCTCTGGGTGTTTTCCCAGAGTACCTAGTAACAGCCATCAGCAGCACCACTGGTTTGCTCAGTCCCGACTACTCTCAGTCCTTTGACAAGCTGAGAAAGCAATGTTGAGAGGAGCTTTACATTTCTGCTGTACTCTGGCCAAAGGTGCTTTGCTCTGTCTCTTGTGCTGTCCTGTGTCCACCCTGTCCCTTCTGTGGCTTTCTACAACATGGAAATTTCCATTTCTCCCAGTCCATGGAGAGTGACAGGTGTCCTATGGGGCTCCTGTCCTACTTCAGTGACGGATCAGCTGCATCCGTGGTCCTGTCTGTACTCCACTGTATAAGAGCAGGGTGTTATTTTTTTGTTTTGTTTTTTGGGGGTTTTTGTTTTTTTTCATAATGGTGGGGTATTTAGGTGGGTTTTTTGTTCTTGTAGGTATGGTTGGACTCGGTGATCTAGGAGGTCCTTTCCAACCATGGTTATTCTGTGATTCACAGCAGTGTGGCATTTTTCCTCTGCTTGAAGGTTACTGAGTTGGTGACTAGCATATCACTGGGACTTTCCTACTTGCTGCTGTTTCCCCAGCTCTTAGACATGGGGGAATTTGCCATGAGCTGAAGAGCTTGAGGTTAGCTGCTTCTCCCTGGTTCAGCCACTGCTGGTTTCACTTGCAGTGAGCCACCCACGCAGCAACAAGAACTATAACAGGGTGAGAAAGCACTGGACTTCCTTCTGGGGGTAGAATTTCCGCACCTGGCTCAGAGTTGTAACTAGTCCCAGGTTCTTGCCTTGGGGCTCCAGAGAGTTGCTGTGAGAACCAGGTCTGCACTGGCTGTGGTTGGCCCTGATGTTAGCGCTCTTGGTGAGTAGCCAGCAGAGCTCTTGAGGAGCTGGCTCTGGCAGGCTCATGGTGTGCTGCACTCACTAACCAGGGCATGTGTCTGACAGGCTCTGGCATTGAAGGTTATGCATGACAGTTTGTTGCTGGGTGGTCTGCTCCTCCACTGCCAAGCTGGGGCACTCTAGAAGCACATAGTATGCTCCTCCACAAGATGACGGAGGCAAGGGAGCCATCAAGGGCCTTGATTCCTCCACAAGGGCAGGAATTAGGTGCCATAGTTTAGCATGTGTTGCCTGTTCCATGGCCTCCTTCTGAGCTGTGCCAGGCCCCTGCAACAGACGCTGTCATCTGGAAGCATCAGGGATTCTTCCCACTTCTGGTCAGGCCACATTTAGTGTTCTTATGACTTGTCTTAAAACCCTCCAGCTGTGCTGTCCAGTGTGAGACTAACACATTGAACTACTGTCCATATTGTCTCTAGTTTGCATGTTCTCTGCCATTGTTTTACTGCTAGCACATAACTTTCTAACTTCCGCACACGTGTGGTGAGGAGTGTGGAAATGGTGCTGTGCAGAGCTGGTCACAGCACAGCAACCAGGGAATCCAAGCAGCTCCCTTGTTCAAGTGGGAGCCTCACACCACCACCAAAGCCACTGTGGAGCATGGAATTCCCCCAGCACCTACATTTTGTAGAACTTTGAGACTCGTTCTCTTCTTGCTGAGCATTGTAAACGTTTACCAGTGCTGACTGGGATGCAGATACACTGGTGCAACACAATTTCATTGCATTAGTCCTAGTGCTCTAGTGGAGCAAATAACCCCATGTTTTGGCCATTTTAGCTTCAAACAAAACAAGCTCCTGATTTCTGACAGCTTACAATGAACTTCTACCGTGACCATAGCAAAGCCACAGCTTGACAAAACTTGGGCTGCCCCAAGAAAGTCTCACAAAGCCTTTTGGCTTCTCTATGAAGAAATGTTTTCTTAATTTTTGAAAACATTGGTTACATTGGAGCAATCAGTTTGTGTGAAAATCCCGTTTAAGTCCGGTGTTGTTAATATGCCTCAATGCATGGCAAGGTGCTTCTCATAACTGCCTGCTTGTCTGTCCTGCATCCCCATCCCACCTTTTCTCCTACAGATGCGGTACGTCCCTGCTCATGACATGAAAAGCCACTAACGGTGCCAGGAGTGCATGTTCTGTGGGTTTGGGATGGAGCCAGCAATCCAGCTGGGGTCTGCCATGCGACCATCTCCTGCAGCTCGCTGCTTGCCACATGGAGGCAGCCTGGAACGGAGCCATTAGCTTTTGCTTAGGAAGTGCTTCCAGAGTCAGAGGTTGAAAATAGCTAGTGTGGTTTTCACCCTATTAGAGGTGCCAGAAGCTGTCCAAGGCACGCTGAATGCTGTACCTAACTCCAGAAGTGAAAGGCCTGCTGTAAGAGCTTGTGACCAGGCAGCATGAGTGGGGCATGCTGGGTTTTGTCAGCTGTGGTAAAAGAAAGATCCAAGAGGCTAAGGTGAGGCTCTTGCCATAAATAGCTACACACCAGCAGCGGAGTTCTGGTCTTTGTGCATCCCCGTGAGCAGAGATCTGGGGACAAGCTGATGGATGTTGGCTCTAAACGGGTGGGTTTCTGCCAACCTGCATGAAAGGAGCAGGGAGTTCTGCCAGCACTGGTGATTCAGATGAGTACTGTGGGAGTATGTGATGGACTTGCTGACTTCATGCAGAGTCAGTGCTCTTTGGAAGCACAAACACAGATGGTGTGACCTGGTACCAGTCCGAGAATGCCTGTGATAGGGGAAGGTGGAGAGGATGGGACACATCAGCTGAATGGACAAAAAAGTGCAGGTGCTTAGTTTGTGAAGCTGCAGGAACCCAGCCATGGGGCAGGGCTCTGACATACAAGGAGAGAGTACTACCTGTGGGGTCTCCAAAGGGTCTGGGCTCCCAGAGGAGAGTGGTGTGGAGGCTGTCATGGGGAGAGCATGCTTTCCTGTGAGCTGAATGTATACAGTGTAATGAGGTGTCTGGGGATGCTCTGGTGCAGATGAGGGCGGTGGGTTTGAGCCTGAGCAAAGCTGTAGGTTTCTGTTCCAGATGGCCAGGGTAAGTTCACAGGCACAGTCATTCCTGTTTCTGTTTACCAGCATGTGTCTGGTGATTTCCTAAGAGAAGATACAAGCCTCTGTGCCCTCCCTTCTGTGTGAACAAGACGTATGCAGTCAGAGCTCTGTGAAGGTAAGCCCTTTTCCTCTGGCAGGAGCCAAAGTGATGTCCTCCTACTACAGTCTTCATGCAGAATGGCTTTGGACTTGATGCATATTGGGGAAAACAAGAAGCTGAGCCCAGTGTTGGTGGCTACAAAGAGATAACTGGCAAAGGCAAAAGGGAGGCAGAAAGGCAAGGTACTTGGGTCTCTGTAGGTGGCACTCAGCATTCCTCAGACCAAAAGCAATGTGCTCCTCCCTCCTCTCTGCAGCACCCTGTGTCTGCTCACAGGCTGCCAGCTGGGGGGCTTTGTTGTTTTTCAACCCGCTGCTTTGCTGACTAACGCCTCCGCTTTCTGCCTGGCTCATTCATATTTTACCCCATTTCCTGAACTTTGAGGTGGTTTCTTCTATTGCTTTCCCTTCCAGCAGAACACTGTTACTCATGTCTCAGATGTTCTCCTGCCATTTTTTACTCATTACTTATCGTAATATATGATTATCTGCCTCCTAAATGTCACCAGTCAGTAAAGGTGCCTTTGACCCTAAAGTTACACCACATCTGTATCTTTGATGATGCTGAGGATACTGTTATAATTCCATTATTACAGATGAAAATATAGAGGTAGTACTGTTTGGGGTTTTTTCCCTACATCATGAATGTGATAACTACAAGTGTCACTAATTCTCTCTTCTAAAGAAAAGAATTGTCAGCTCTGATTGTTATTTCTTCTGTGTGTATTCTTGCTGATAAACACGTACAGATGTCACCCTTCTTCCAGTAATGACAAAAGGCTTTTGGGTTATCAATATCTCAGAATTGACCAAGCTCTCCCTGGTGTGCCCTTCTCTTGCTTCTTGGTGAATATTGCCGCTGCAGGCTGAGCTGAGATTACAGCTGGGTGAAAGTAGTTGCGGCTTATATTGAATCAACATAAATGCATGGCAACTGAACTGCTTCAGGTCTCCCAAGTGCTTTACCTTGGGGGCTGGATTCAGCTGCCCTGATGTGCCATGGAACTTCAGGTGTAGGGGAATCAGTGCCCACGCAGCACAGAGTAGCTGTAGAGCTGTGTGCTCTCAGAGATGGTCACTGCACACTGATCTGCTTTGTTCCCCACAGGAGGTATACCAGTGTACTGTACTCCGGGTGGCAACAAGTACCGGGTCTCCTAGAGATCCTGCATGTGTGTTCTACACATGGCTTTTCCCAGGCTGGGTGTAGTGGGCATAGTCCATCTCAGTCACTGAGAGACATCTGGTGGATCACACTGTGCTGGGCTTCCTAAGACTGAAGAGCTAGGTGTATGTTAAGCATTTGCTCTGCAGGGGCAGGACTACATGTGGCTCTTCACATTGCAGCGCTTGCATAGTTCCATGTATGTGCACATGCATGTCCTTGCACATACACACATGCACACATGGATAGGCACAGTGCTAGATGACAGAAGAGAATAGATCATTAAGTTTCAACACATCCATGCATGATGAGCTATCCCAGTCTTCTGGCAGGCCCTTAAGGCTTCTCTTGGCTTTATATTTCACCAGCAGTGCACATCACAGAAGGGCAACTGTGCACAACTGAATTCTGGCAGGCAGTGAAGGAGACAATTAAATTAAAATTAACTATCTTAGAGAAAGAAGCTCCATCCACCAATGCTGCCCTCTCCTGGGGCTCCTTACTTGCCTTCACTCCTACTGCTCTTCCTTGTCTTTATACAGTAAACATCTCCATGCCCCTGACTCACCCTGGGAAAAACAGATGTTTTGGATCATTCAGGCCAGGGCAGGTGGCTCTTGACCATGCATGCCAGGTAGTTGCTGGTAACTGGGCCGGCCCGTGTGCTGGTCATGCACTGTTGTACCATGCATGGAGAAGATCCCATTAGTTAACCCAACAGCTGTTCCCCATTGTGAATGGAGCAGAGTCTCTGTAAGAGAGACCAACTCTTCCTTCTGCACCTTTGTGGATCACTTACAGGCATGGTGTCAGGCTCAAGCTTCTAGAAAAGACTTGGCTCAGCTGATGCTGCCTATGGATTGTGGAGATTGTCACTGTTGCGTATGGAGTGGGATAGCACAGGGTCAACTAGGCTGAGCAGCTAAGTTGGACATTTCCTGGGCAGTTAGAAATACCTTTCTCTTGGGAGAACAGCAGACCAGGACAGTGGTGCAGCTTTTACTCCATGGTTACACAGGACTTTGCAGGGTGTGCCAGCACCACTACTTGTGCAGAGGAAGAAGCAGCATGTGTGATCTGTCTGAAGAGTCGTGGTCTGGCAGGTACAAGCCACATTACTTTTAAGACACGCAATAATATGCAATTGAAATTACAGCGCTAATTTTAAAAACAAGAATACTGGTGGTACTCTAAGGCCAGCCACTTTATAAATTTAAACATAGTGCACCCCAATGCCTGTTTTTTTCAAACTTAACTCATTAAAAATGGATTATCACTTGCTGTGCTGTTTTCTGCAAAACTGCTTAGGTTGCGATTATTCTTTATGACTATCCTTTTGTTGTATATTAACTAAATCCTGTGTTAGCTTTCCTAATAGTTTTGGTTTAGACCTCGTGGCTTGCTTTATGGCCCAGAATACCTTACTTCCTTTTATAAAAACTCTGGCATGTTGTTAGCACTCTTACAATCTGGGAACATCCCCTGACATCACAACACCTCACCTTGTTCCTGCCTGTATGTCAGCATAGAAATCAGAGTTGCTTTCTTTTGTGCTGTTATTAGCAGTTTCCCGATGGCAATGTATTCATTGCCCCAGACTGGGATCAGCAGCATTTTAAGTCTGGATTTCTCCTTTTCATGCAGATGTTATGTATGCTGCAATCAGTAAGCTCCTGATTATTTTTCAAGTATCTTGCAAGTGCATGAGATAGAGACAGCTGCTACCCCTGAATATGGAGCTAGGACCTTCTGTCTTGAGCATCTTCTGACAACCTTATGCCCTCTAGGGCCTGTGATTGCTGCATCCTTGCCTACATGAGAGATGAGATTTTGTAATTTTAACTACTATAAAAATTCATTGTACTTAGACTGACCAGCCATGACTCTCCTGTTTCTGTCGTTTCCCTTACAGCTCTCTGAGGAGCCCTGAGCAGCTGGCTGCTGCTAGCTGTGCCTCTGCTGCCCCAGGCTCCTGGCTGGGTTGTGCTGTGCTGTGCCAAGTCTTTGCATCTCCCCTTGCTGTGTGGCGGGTGCAGTAGGGCAGTGGACCCTTCATCTCTAAAGGTCTCGGATCTGAATACAGAACCTACCCACCTTGCACCTAGCTGCTTTGTGCCTGCTTCACTGCGGCAGTCTCCTTGGGTTACTCCAGCTCCTTGTTCTTTACCCTCCTGCCACCACACTACACCGTGTGTGCCAAGTCTCCTTCATAGTGCTGTTCCTTTCCTTCTTGCCCGAAGACACAAGGAGCATGCTTGGGGCTCCTTGCAGCCCCTTTTAAGGTATGCAGAGGTGAATTGACCTGCCCTTTCTCAGTGTCAGCCTTGCAATCTGCAGAGCCCCCCCTCCAACACAAGCTGCAGGCTCAAGATCAGGGTAGGGGTCAGCCCCTCCACCCGTGCAGGAGCCAGACCACCTCCCTGCAGTTGCTCTGAGGGTCCGTGCTGTTGCCCTGGTCCCAGGCAGAAGCAGAGCACAATGGCACTTGGCTGTCTCTGATGTGGTACAGACTGTGCTATAGAGTTAGGCTTAACCACTTAATGCCTTCACACTGATGCCTCCCTGCTGCAAGGCTCTAGCTCCACCAGCCCCACTGTGACCTTTTAGATCTACGGCTTGTGAGTTTTTATCTGTTCTCCCACATTTTTTTTCACATAAGAGTAAGAGAGCAGAGCAGTACAGTAATAAATGTTGTGTGGGTGTTTGGACCCGAATTCATTGCCTCCTCTGTTCACCACATCCTTCTATCGGCACAGTAATACCGATACAGTTGTGACGTCAACCCCCATTTATCACTGTCTATTCCAATACACTACAGCCCTTGGTCGTGCACAGGCAGGCACAGAGCGGATGAGATCCACCCGCTCTCCAGCTCCTGCACGCACCGTGTCTGCAGTGGCAGCCAGGATTTAGCCAGGCCGGCCACAAAAGCGTTGGAGGGCTGAAATGGGCAGCTGAACGGACAGGGCAAGGTAATGTATCCACCATGTATCCACCAAGTCTCCCTGCTGCCAGTTTGTTACTGCTTAATGTCTGTGACTTCACTGTAAATCTTTCTTCTAGCTGACGTGGCCCTTGTGCCCCTGCTGTCATTGCTGCTGGCTTCTACTGGGCAGACAGCTAGAGCATCCTTCTATCTCCTCATTGATTGAGCTTTGTGAGTAGATGGCAGTGTACATCGATAATGATTTTTTTTAAGAAGAAAGCCTGGCTTTGCATAAAACTTGTGGACTGAGAGACTTCAACTTCTTTTTGCTGGGATGTAGCTATTTATTTTCTCATACTTGGAAAGACCAGGTTTTATTTTATTTTTTTATTTTACTTAAACTGAGTTCTTAATGAGGGTGGGTTGTTTTGGGGTTTTTTTGTGAAAGTTTTGTAAGTGCATACATTTCCTGGAGACACTTTGAATTGTGATCTTAGACTGCATCCATCTTTGGCAACTTATCGCACCATATTTCCAGATCCTGAAGAAAAAGAATATTTGTAAACATCCATGTCTGTATTGCTCCTATTTCCTATTCTCCAGTATATTTAAACCTGGTAGCAGCATTTACATGTGCACACCTATATGAATGTCTAATCAACTTCATTACTATGCTGTCACACATTGTGCCCTGGGATAGTACAGAGTTTGCAGCAATGGTGCTTAGCAGATGTACAACGCTTGACATTTGATAAGAATTAAGTAGCTGTGTCTCAAGGATGAGTGAAGGTGTCTCAGAGCCCCCATTGCAGACAGAGAAACTGAAATGAGGTGGTAGAAGGAGGCTCAAGGCCAGGCTGGATGAGGCTTTGAGCAGCCTTTTCTAGTGGGAGGTGTTGTGCTCATGGCAGGGGGGTTGGAACTAGATGATCTTTAAGGTCCCTTCCAACCCAACCCATTCTATGACTCTATGACTTTTCTAATGTCAGACAGGGAATACGTTCCTGCCTCTGCTCGTTACCCACTGTCATTCTTCCCTCCAAGCAAACAATCAGATGAGCAGGGTGCTGACAGGTGTAAGCCAATGGGAAGGATGTAACAAATGGAGGGATGTAGGAAATGTTGGGGTCTTAATCATAGACTGAGATTGAGGCTTGCAGAGGGCCTAACTGGAGGAAACTTCAGAACAGGGACTGCTGTACATCTCTGTGAAGCCACAAGGTCTTCCAGACAACAAAGACTACAAACGCTGCTGTAGAGCTGCATGTTTCCCAGCTCTTCTGCACACACATCACGTCTTGTCACAACAAGCTGGAGAACAGCCAGGAGGTCAGACACATTGCACTGACACTTTCTGTGGTGCTCCCAGAGGCAGCAGTCCTTCCCCACCACACTGAGGTAGAACCAAGTAAGACATGAAAGAGGTAAGTGTTGGACTAATCTGTGGGCACTGGCAAGGGTGAGAGATGGGACAGTGGAGTCCCACGTGAGGAAGTATTGTCTTCTTGCTTTGCCTGTCTTACCTTATCCTACTGCTATTCTGTCTTATTTTTGCTACTGTGCTTTTATTCAGGCAGCTTCCTTCCAGATGACAACCTTGTATGTTCACTTCTCTCCAGCATGTAATGGCAGCCTCTGATGTCTCCATAAGACATCTTCCCGATTAGCTCCTTGGGCTTGTTGCTTTGACTTTTTCTTGTTTTCCTGTCCCTCTGGATTGATGATACTATTCTCTGAGCAGAGGAAGGAAAACAGGGAGAAGGCATTTTAAAGAAGCCACTGTTCAGTAGCTCTTCCCTTGCATCACTCTGCCCATTTACACAGGAATGGGAGTAAAATGAGGGAGTTACAGAAATATCATGAGCATGAAACATTGAGGGTGCTTCTAGTTGGATTCTGAAACAAGCAGTGAGTCTGCAGACCTCTCTGAGGGCCTAAACCCCCTTCCTTTTCTGAAGAAGAGTTGCCATTCTTGGCCTTACAGGGTAGGCAAGACTGTGGAGCATGACAGTCACAGAGCGAAGTGACACTGAGATGGGTTTCTACAGCAGGGCACGGGACTAGATGGTACTTGTCCATCCCCCAGTCCAGAGCAAGTGCTGGATTACAGTCAGTGAGAGGGCATGAAGGCCTGAGGAAGAACAGCAGCAGCCCTGGGGACTATGCACTCTCTTGGGGTGGGAACGGGCCTATTTGTGTAGGTTGTTGGGCATCCTAACTTGGGGGGCCCTGAATATTCCAAGCCCAGCAACAATAGGTTCTAGGGAGAAGGGCAATTTAAAAAGGCAGTGGGCAAATTGCATGTGTCATGTCTCTAGGGCTAGTGACCTTGAGGCCCCCGTGACCAGTTCACTCAGCACAGCTCCGCTACTAAATGTGCTGCAAGGAACAGGGCCCTCAATGATAGGAAGTGATGAGCAGGTGCCATATCAGGAGACTGCCTGTCTTGAGGGCATCTCTTTTCATTGTGCAGCCAGTCTCAGCATGAAGTTGGATGAGATTTCAGGTGGCAGGATAACAGGGTGCCTTCCTCAACAAGAATGCAGAGAGGAGCAGTGAAAAGTTGAGTGCAAGCACAGGGTGGTCTTAGTGGGCTGTGTCTTAGTAATCAAAGATTGCAGCACCAGGTGAAGTGGTAATGACAATATTTATTATACAGAAAAAAATGTGGAGAACCGAGATCAAAGGGGTCCAGAAAAGATGTTTCCTCGAGGAAACGTATGATGCAGAAGGAAGGCCTGGAGTGTGGGGAAAGAGTTTCTGTCCTGCACCGCACAGCAGATGAGAGAGACTAGCAGGGTGCTTGGGGCTTCTTGCTGAGCTGGAGCGTGCACTTCATCTGCAGCACGTTTGGCAGGAAAGGAGGGGCGGCAGCAGCAGCATGGTGGCTCCCACCGCGGGGCTGAGGTGCTGCGACCATGAGGTGTTTGTGGCACCTCATGAGTGAGCTGTGCTGATCTCATCTGGACACTGTGGTGCCTTGAGAGTTCATGTGGGGCTGCAGGGGCTTTTTGGTGGCTGCTAAATTTATTTTGCTTTCATTATTTGAGTAAGCCTGGGAAATTTTTTAACAGCACAAATGTTTCCCTAGTGGGAGAGGCCCCACTGTCACTCTCTCTGCTGAGTGACTGTCTGGGTGTTTGCTGCCAGTGGCAGGGAAGGCACCCCAGGACCTGGGTCCTGCACCTGGGTCAAGGGAGTCCCTAGTGTCAGCACAGGCTGGGGGTGAAGGGGTCGAGAGCAGCCCTGCTGAGAAGGTCTTGGGGGTGCTGGGGGTGAGAAGCTGGAGCTGAGCCGGTCCCGTGCGCTGGCAGCACAGCACCACTGGAACCCTGGGAAGCACCCCCAGCAGCGTGGGCAGCAGGGGAGGCGGGGATCCTGCCCCTCTGCTCCCAGGGCTCTGGGGAGAGAGACCCCCGTGCAGTGCTGGGGCCAGCTCGGGAGTCCTCAGCACAGCAGAGACAGGGGCCTGTTGGAGCGGGGCCAGAGGAGCCCCAGCAATGCTAGGAGGGCTGGAACCCCTCTGCTGGGAGGCCAAGCTGGGAGAGCTGGGGGGGTTCAACATGGTCTCTGGGGAGACCTTCTGGTGGCCTTTCAGGACTTCAAGGGGCCTGTCAGAAAGATGGGGACAGACTTTTGAGAAGGGCTTGTTGGGAGAGGACAAGGGGAGATGGGTTTAAACTAAAAGAGGGTAGATTCAGACTAGATAGAAGGAATATATTTTTTTACACTGAGATTGGTGAGACACTGGCCCAGGTAGCCCAGAGAGGTGGTAGATACCCCATCCCTGGAGGTTGGATGGGGCTCTGAGCAACCTGATCTAGCTGAAAATGTCTCTGCTTATTGCAGGGGGGTCTGTATTAGATGACTTTTAAAGGTCCTTTCCAACCCAAATGATTCTAAACTGCACCAGGCCCTGCCAGGAGCTCTGGGTATCTTTTGGTGGCTGCAGCTTGCTGCCCAGTCTTCATCCATATCACTTTCACAGGTGCCTCTGTGCAATTCAGGGCAGGGGGTTTTGCAGAGGTCTGGGGCTCTGCAGAGACACTCCAGTGTGTCCAGTCACTGACAGTGTTACTGCACTGTGGCATGGCATGAGGGCCCTCCCTGCTGTCTGTGTGTCCTTGTAACTTGCTACCAACAGCTGTTCCAAAATAAAATGGGTTGCTTCTCCAAAGTCTTGTCCTCAGGCAGTCTAGCCCACTTCAGAACCCCCTGAGAAAACAGTGCTGAAATCTGTACCAGATATCAATGGCCAATGCTCTACAAGGAGGTAATTTAAAGTCTTTCTGGACATATCTGTGTGTTTCTATAAATGTTAAATACTGTGAAAACACAGCCTTATTTTGTTATGCGTTATGTGGCTTGAGGGCCTGGTCTTGGAGCAGGGGCTGTGGGCTGAGCAGTCATTTGTATGTGATGCTGTTTCCTCATATGGTTGTAAACATCCTGCTGTCCTCTTCTCTGAAGACTTTCCTGCCTGTTCTCGTCACCAGACTGCATCAGGACAGCCTTCCCCTTAAGTGAGTGCTGTACATCCTTCTCTTCTGTGCCATGTGGGAGGCTGGGTTTTTTTTTGTCTGGTCTGCCTTCCTGAGTCCCTTAACTAGATATTCCATGTTTATTTAACCATGGGTAGACCAAATCAATGAGTTCCCGCAAGCCTTGCTCATACAGATCCACAGTGACATTCAGACTATTTGACTAATTCTCTGTACAGAAGCCACAGCAATGTCATTTCTCCTAGTTGCAAGCCATTTCTAGTTGCAGGAAACCAATGAAGAAAAAATGGGTCAGCACTTTACCCAAGTGCCTTCCTGTTGCATGGATAGAGCAAGGCTGCAGTCACTTTGATGCTTTCTCTGTGCAAATGCTGCTGGCAAGGAGCAGAGATTTCACTGAGCCTGGTTTATGCCCAGCTGGCAGGGCTGTTGGTCGTCTCCCCCTTAGCCCATGAAGTAGAGACATGCAGGAGAGCTGAGATCACAGAATCACAAAACAACAAGGGCTGGAAAGGACCTCTGAAGACCATCTAGTCCAAGCTTCCTGCTAAAGCAGGTTCATCTAGAGCAGGTTGCAAGTGACTAGACTAAATTAGGAACTTTACTTTTAGACACTTAAATGAAAGCAAGATTAATTCCACCTCAACCATGTGAGTAGATGGCAGAGCGGAAATTTTAATTGGTTGCTTGGTTTTTTAAGTTTGGTTTGTTTTTTTGGTTTTTTTTTTAGGACATACAGTCAGAACCAACATGAGGAACAAACTGTGGATCCAGACCATTTCCTTCTTCCTTTTATTCCCGTATAGTAAGTTCCCAGGTATCTCTTCCAGGCTGTACACCCACAGGATTATCTTGGTGGCCATTGATGTGGGCTCTGCTGTGATGTGCATGGCACAAGGTTGCCATGGGACAGCAAGCACAAGATAGGATACCCAAGGAGAGGGTTCCATGAGATAACAAGTTATGGAAGAGTCTCCATGGGCAGTGGAGGACAGACAGAAGAAGGTGCATGGGTGGGCAGAGCTCAGCCAGATTGCATACCACTCCAGGCAGCAGCACCAGTGGGGAGAGTGCAAAGGTAGTTCCTGCCTTGCGCTGAAATGTCTCCTGTTCTCATTAGAGTAGGATTTCCCCACAGTCCCTCAAAAAACCCAGGCTTTGCCATAGGACAGGTTCTTGTGGCCAAGACCAGGATATCCCCAGAGCTTATGGCTGCTGTTGGCGGGCCAGCCAGGGACAGTGAAGTGAAGCTCTCCTGATCTGAGCCCCTTTGCTCAGAACTGCACTGTGCAGACAGTTGTTCCCCCTTTCTTGCTGGTTCCCACCTGCTGTGCAAGCTTCAGCTGACTCAGAGCTGACTCTCTGAACAGATCAGCTGGGCAGAAAAAGGCAGCGACAACAGTGTCTGCAGGGAACAGGTGTAAGTTTAGCATTTTATATGCTGCTTCTAGGCAGAGCATTGGACCTGCTCCAAACCTAAATTAGCAGAAAAGATTAATTCAGAGTTACAACTTCCTGCCATACAGGACCATTGTGATGCCTGGTCTGGATTTTGTGTAATGCAAGTGAGAGAATTGCCCTGTACTAATTTCAGTTTGGACCAAACTAGATCTTACTGTTAAAAGCATTCTGAAACTGCCAAGGATGGACAATTCATCCTAGCTCTAATTGGGTCCAGGATACTTAATTATTCATTTCCCTTCCCTTCCCAGTAAAAAGCTGTACTCTTCTTAATTTTTTTAACAGATTCTTGCCCAAAGGTACGCTTGCAGCTTACCATCTACCTAGGAATAGTAGGCCATTTGACTGATTAAAATAATAGCATAGAAGAATTCTAATTAGCAATGCTTATTAGCATATTAATACTTGCTGCCTTCTCTGAAGGAAAGCAAGGAGTTTTGAACTCTGTTTTTGTAGGAGAGTAAAATTAGGCTAAGGGAGGAAAAGCATGTTGTTCAGGGCTGTGGAACAAACAGTGCTTGTACCAGGGCACTCAGCAGAGCCTACTGAGGGCTCAAAATGAAAAGTTAAAACTTAATGAAAATTTTAGACCAAAATTCTGAAGTCAGTGTGAAATTAAAAAGTCAAAATGAAACAAAGTGATAACCACATAATTTGAATCACTTACAGTTTAATAGAGCATATGTACACCCTTGGGGCCAGTTTGTCGCAAGCACACCCAAATTTGTTCTGTCACCATCCTGACTCTTCGTGGGGGTGTCTTGTACACAAATCTGAATGCTACCCAGAGCTCCTATAGGGAGAGCAGGATGTTCTCCAATGCAACAAGACTAGAAAGAAACTTTTGTGATGAATGGAGTCAGTAGGAAAGGTTGGACTTTGCCTTTGAACTTACTCTTGCCTAGAATTAGGCTGCACCCTCCACCGGACATGCCAGCTGTGCATTGTGACTGTACATGCAGAGACAACATGTTTGTGAGGACGGTCAGTTGATGTTGAGGGTGGAACAGATGTTTCTGGTCCATCAATGTGAACATTGCCTACATTTCACGTTGATTGTTCTCTGCATACAGCATACTCCTTAACTGTAAAAATCAGGCATTGTGGCTGTAGAGTGCAGGCCTGCTTTCATCTGATGATAGCAACTCTTCTGAACATGAAGCATGTTCAACAAAGCGAAGGTAGGAAGCAGAGAGTGCAGCTTCTCTCACCAGGCAAACAGCAGAATGACAAAGGGAAGTGAACTCACAACATGGTTAGCATCTGAGCATTTGGGTGCCTGCTGGCTGTGAAGTAACATGTTCCCATCAGGCTGGAGGCAGTCCTGATGGTAGGGGAGGATCCGTGCTTGATTTAAGCATGCTTGATCTATGCTTGATTTAAGCATGGATGTAACAATGTTGAGATCTTCCCCTGGATGGTGACAATTTTATTCCCATCAAGAAGGGGTGATACTATACGTGAAAGAGATGAGTAGTCACTGTAGTAGGCATGGTTTGCACCAGCATGGCATGCTGCATCTCCTACAGGCTCTTTCAACTATTCCTAGTATAGGAGCAGTGGCTCTGTCAGCCCAAGATCCTGTCAGGAGAGGTCTCACCAATGCAGACATTTCTCACTGTCCTGCTGCCTTCCCTGCCTTGAAATCTAGGGAGATAACTTCAGCATGTTACGCTTAGAACAAGAGTGCCTTTGTACAGCACATACCGGGTACTGATACATGAGCAGAGCTTCTGCAGAACAATTAAAAGCTGATTTGTGACCACTTTCAAATGAGCTAGTTTTCTTAATGACCAGCTTAAGTTCTACAATTGCCTCTCAAGTTCTCTTTAGAAGTCTGTTTTAGTTTAAGTGATTAACAAATTGTGCCTGTCATTTCACTATCAGAATGATTTATTGAATTTATAGTAACTACAAATTCACAACTTTTTTTTTCCCAAATTCTATGAAAAGCATGTTCTGAGCCTGTGGAGCTGTACATGATACCAAGCTGCAGAAAATAGTAAGCAGAGAGAATGATAAAGAAAGAATTGCTAAAATACCACTTTTGTTAATGTGCAAAGTGCAATGTAGATGTCATAAAACAAAAACTAGACTACCAAAGAGGAGTACTCAATTTAGGAAGTGGTATCATTAAAATGCTTTAACAAGTAACTGATTCTGATTGGGTAATCATGCCTCTTATGTGCTACATAAGCTGGGACTCTTGCAGAAATAATACGTGACTCTGCTTTAGTGACTGTATAAAAGGGGACAGAGATAAGTTTGGACATGTCCTGGTATTTTGGCATGCCATTTGCCACCACAGCATTTTTAATAGATTTTTATTTGATACTTATCTTGCTGTCTATGACTTGCCTCCCTGGAGAGGTGGAACGCGTCTTATGCTCCAAGACTGGCGACTTTCAGGGGGAGCTACTGCAGTGTGGTCTGTTCTCTTCAGATTTAGTGAGAGCCCTGAGAACTGTGTTTTTTGATATGAAGTTCTGCTTGCTTTGTCATGGAAGCTGATATTGTGTTTTCTCTTTCCAAACCTACAGGTACTTGTTGTGAAAACCTCACTTGTTTTGTGGACTATGTACAGACCCTGTCCTGTATCCTGAGAAATGACTTGGGTGCCAGTTCATATAGTCTCACAGCAACATGGTATGCTTCAGTAGGATGAGCAATGTGCAGTCAGCAAGAACTACTAAGATGGCCATAGCACAGTGGTGTCCCTTTGTCCTCTTTGTTAGTTAGAATTCTCGTTCTTGCTGCTGTGCTGGTTTTAACTTGGTATTTCACGCTCCCGTTATAACCCAGCTTCTCCCCTAGCAAAGGATCCCTGGTTCCCTTATCCACTGACTGCGCTGCTTGCCACTGACTGCTACACTGACTCTGGATTCCTTGGCATTGTTTTCTCATTGTTTCCTGCCCTTGAAACACCTTGCCCTGTGCTGCTGTTTACAATGGACTTTCACTCGTGTGTGCTGGCAGGGCTCACACAGCCTGTCAGAGCCCAGTATGCCTGCTGTTCTGCCTCAGTAAGCAAGTTGGTGCAGCCCTGGTGAGCACCTTTCCTTTCCACAGGCATTTCAGTGTCTTTCTTTCTTCTTTCGTACTCTGAGAGGTGCTAAGCTGAGCAAACAGAAGGAAAAAAGACTTTTAAAGTTCAAAGATAACTTTTATTTGAACATGTTGCCTCTTTTTTTCTTCGTAATTTCAGTGCCTGGTGGTTCAGCAACAGATTAGTCCAACTACATTGTGTGGTAGATGTGGACTTGTTTGTTTCTTTCTTTGTTTTGCTGGCTTTAGGTTTCCTGAGGATGATCCAGAAAACACTGTGGCTGCCTGCAGGCTCCTGCAATTGTCTAGGAACACCAGTCACACACAATACGTGTGCACTGTGGACATGACTGGACTCCTGGCAGATACCAAAGTCCAGGTGGATGTTACAGAGATAGCTGATAGGCAGCACGTGACTTCCAAAGGCAAATATGGCCTTTTATTTTATATGGCAGATAACAGTAAGTACAAAAATGGTGGATTTGATAAATACTGTCTGATCTTGTGTCTGTCTGCTGGGATAGTCTGGACAGGGGGGGAGTATGGCATCCAGGGTGGGGGGCTATGTTTGGTGTGCACTCATCTACACAGAGCACTGTGCTCATATTACTGCTGTTGTAAACAACAGAAACATTTATGCTTGAGGCTGAGCTTGGCCCCAGCCTTTTCGTGGGGAAATTCCTTTTTCCCCATAAGCAGTAGGTGATAAATTTTCACCTCAGACCAGGCTCATACCTAAACTATGCAGGTGTTTGTTCTTGGCTAGAATCTCAGGGGCAGGAGGAGAATTACTGTAATGGCAAATGCCACAAATGTCCTCACAGGAGTTCCAGGAGGCTCTTGCAGTGCACCCCTGGAGCAACATGACATTATTGTGGGTGGCACAAGGTGTCCCTGACACAATGGACGTGGCATCTCCCCTTTCTGGGACAATTCCTAACCATCTCTTCCACATGACAGGGGAAGACTGGGTGCAGTCATATAGTTGACCTGATGGAGTGCTGGTGCATTCTGAGTTGTGCAGCAAACTGTGAAGAAAATGTGTTGTTAGCTAGGCAGACAGGAACCATGTGAGCATATGAAAAGGGATTTTTCTATTTGGATTCTTCTGAAATTAAACTTTACATGAGAAGCGTCAGGTTTTTTACAAATGCCATAACATTTTAGGAAAGCCTCTTGCCCCCACTACCAGACTATAGATTGGGTAGTGGTGCTCTCCTTGTCTCCTAGCTGTCCCCTTACAGAGGCATCATAGCTCAGTGACAGACCCTGCAGACTGGTGATGGAGTTTGCATGTTACTTTTCAATGTATGAAAACACCCCGCAGGGGATACGAAATCTTGCCTTTGAGGCACTTACAACACAGGGATTTGCTCTGGGTTTATCAATGTCCACTAGCCTCAGCTTAGCCTGATGTCTCTGTTACATCAGGGGGCATTTCTTCAGTAACCGTGCAAGTGACCATGGCTACGTTCCATAAGAAGAATAAGGTGCTCTGCTCTTGTTAGCCCCTTGTGCTATCTTCTCCTCTCAGGTGATGAGGAGGTTCAGACACAGGCAGAAAGCATATTACAAGAAATGTAGGCCTAACTTAACTATGCTGATGAGATGTGAAGTTCTGTGTATGGTTCAGGGTGGCTCAGCCTAAGAGGCAGGAAAGTTGTGGCTGTTGTCCTGTGTAAGAGGGCCCACCCCTGGCCAGGTCAGTTTTGCTCCCTACTCACTCAGCATTGCTGATACCTTGCTGGGCCACCTGTCTGCAGTAATGTTATGAAGGGTAACACCATCCTGTCTTCCAGTCAAACCACAGCCTCCGTTCAATCTGACTGCTGTGTTCTCAGAGGGCTACAATATTTCTTGGGAAACCATCTACCAGAACTCAGCTTTCTACTTTCTGAATGAGGAGCTGGAGTATCAGCTGCGTTATAAGAGAAAGACTGACACCTGGGAGGTAAGTGAGAGGTCAGTTTACTGTCAAGTAGGATGCACCAGCAAAGAGGAGGCCAGCACAACCAAAACAGGAGTGCTGGTGTGAAAGAAGGGTTTTCATTGTTTAGAAAAGGTTTTTCTTTGCTTGCCTGGGCTGAAAAATAGGCAAAACTGAAAAAAGAATCGAGAAGCAGAAGCATTTCAAGAAGTACTAGATCCTGTGGGGAAGGCTGATAGTTCATGTTCTTCTCTTGCTGTCCTGCCTGGAAGGATCTCCCAGGGCCCTGTGCAGCTGCTGACTAGCCAGAGCATGGCCCTCCAGGAACAACATGAAAGCAGAGGAGATTACTTTGCAGCAGTGAGGGTAAGGTGGGAGCTGTCACCCCAGCCCTGAGTGTTTGGTGTTTAACTGTTCACAGACTCAGAAGACTAAAGCTATCCATGAAGATAAGCGGACACTGGTGATCCTACCATGGGAACTCCAGGTGAACACTGAGTACGAGTTCCAAGTGAGAGCCAGACCTCGAGAAGACACTAGCTACCATGGATTTTGGAGCGAATGGAGTCCTCCACTGACGCTGAAAACCAGCCCTGCCGGTACATACTACCAGTCTTGTTTCCCTTCCACTTGGTCCAGTGGCAGAGAATGCTTTCAGAACGCTAATCAAATCTATTTAATTAGAACATGGTGCTGTGGCAGGCTCCATTTGCTAAGAGTTATCTGAATTCTGGGTCTCAAAGGTGCTCCTTTCCATCCCAGGCAGAGCAGCAAACAAGCATTCATCTAGTCACCACCTTTTCTTCACTTGTCTATGACCAGCTTTTTTCACCCCATGGTCCATCTGCAGAGGTGTCCCTAAACCAGGAGGAATCAGACACACCAGGGGTCTTTGTAGCAGGGAGCTGTCCTGCCCCAAGCATGTTGGTTGTCTGTCTGTGGTGCAGCCAGGCCGTAGAACAGATGATGCACTGCTCCTTTCATTGATGCAGTTTTCTCTGAGCATCCTCATTCAGACCTCATACCTGGAGTGCTGGGCCCCAGGTGACAGCCTCAATGTCCCTAAGAGAAAATCTGGGGTAGAAATTGAGAGTATCTTCTCACTGTCTCCTGCTTATTGACCAGGGTAGAAATGCAAGGTGAGCCTGAATGACCCTGTCTCTTTCTTCAGCAGTGACACAGACAGCAGGCATGGGCTGGCTGCTGCTGTTTGGTGTTGTTGTGGCAATCACTGCTTCAATCACAACCTTTCTGGCCAAACAGTGGAGGTAAGAATGCTTCAGAAAGCTGGAGTAAATGCCCCTATTCTGTCTTGCTAAAGATGAGGTGTTCACATGCAGACTTCTTTGCATCTTTCATATCCATGCGTGGACACAGGACCAGCAAAGTACAGTCTGCAGCTGGTGTACTGACAAGAGTGCCTTGCTTGTCTCTGGGGCTCTGCTGCCATTCAGCTGGTTGGGACAAGACAGTGGCACAAGGGGAATAAGCAGGGGCCACCCAGCCTACTGGGCTGTTCTGGTCCTGTCTGTGCTCTGCAGGTGCCAGATGGGAGCAGTAGCCAGGGCTGGCCTTCTCCTTTTCAAAGGTGACGCAGCCCCGTCTATGCTGGCTGGGGGCCTCTCCTTTTTTGGAGGGTCACACACCTTTGCAGAGGGATGGGGAGCACAGTGCCACGGAGGAGGGCTCTGGGCTGGTGCAGCAACAGGGTTGGCACAGCCCATGGCCACAAAAAAAGTGCAGAGGGCAATATTCTGGCCTGAAGGTGCAGCCTGGGAGCCAGCCCAGCCCGTGGGGAGAATGAAGTTCCAGCAGTTGGTGCTTTGCCAGGAAGCAAAAAAATCGGACCCTCTTTTCTTAGTGTGAATATTGTGTGTGCAGGTCCTGAGGACTGAGGCCCCACCTGCTGTGAGGCCACAAGAAAGGCCATTAGATGGCTCTGGCAGCACAAGACATCCCTGGATCCTCAGCCACTTGCTAACTTGTGAGACCAGTGAGTCTGGGCAGGCGATTTCAGCTGCTTGAATTGGATCTGGAGATGCTTTACTTTGCATTTCTAATGTGTGCTTAACCCCAAGGCTTTTCTCCTTTCTTTTCCAGCTTGTGGAAGAAGATGGCTTGTATCCCAGACCCTGCTCCCTTTTTCAAACCGCTTTACCTGGTGCATAATGGAGATTTCAAGGTACAAATGTGCTACACAAATGAGTGGAACACATGACAAAGTTAAACCAAAAGGCCCATCATGCTATCCTTGGCAAGGGATTCTCATTAGGACAGTGGGAGGGAGAATCTGTCTCAAGGGAATGCCAAATGGCTCCAGATACAAGGACCAGAGCTCTCCAGTGTCTATTATCATAGAATGGTAGGGGTTGGAAGGGACCACTGTAGATCATCGAGTCCAACTCCCCTGCCAATGCAGGAACACCTGGGGTATGCCATGAAGGCCTTTGTGTCACATCTGTTCTGCTTATTCCCTGTAGGTGCTGTCTCAGTGGGTGATATAAACTCATATGTGATCTGTGAAGCCTGAGAACCTGAGGGAGTGGACAAAGGGATACCAGGGCAGTAACTGGGATTTTTCTAAAGCTCCAGTCCTATGATGCCATCAAGGCCATGGAGCAGACTTCATTGTAAAGCCAGATCTTCCACTCCAGCCTCTGTAGTGACATGAGCTAAACATTAAGCCTTGTAGTTCTTGCTGAAGAGTCACTCCTACAGACAAGAGCTATGCATATTATCCTGAAAAGATGGCTCAAGCTCTGGGAGCAAATAACTGCTGTGCAATAGTACAGTGCAGCTGCCTCCCTATGAAGGAAGTGTCTTTGAGTAACTTTGCCTAGCCCTCCCAAATTCTCTTCTCGTTTAACACCAGCCAAACTTGCTCATGTTACAAAATGGTTTGCAAAGACTGTAGAGTTTGCTGGAGTTCTCAGGATACAAAAGTAAATGAATACTGAGCAACCATAAAGAATGGATGTATTAAGCTGAAGAGCAACTCACAATGCTGTTATCAAACTGTAAAAGTGCCGGCATGTGGGTGTGGACATTACTGCCTCTTTCCGAACAAGTTCCTGTTATTAGAGCAGCACTGGTCAGAGACACTTCACTGTCTGCTTTTTGTTTCTGCTTTTTCGTAGACCCCCTGGGAGAGGGACACCAGCTGGGCCCTGATGATCTTCATGTACTTTCCTGATGCTGCATGGCTGATGTTTGCAATTAGATTAAGCAAATAGTCTTGGATGGGTGCCATTCAAGCTGAAGCCTGCAGTGACTGTCTTGTTTACTTCCTGCCTTCCCCTTTCAGCCGTATTATGGCTTCCTATATCTGCCAGAGGGGTACTTGCATCCTCTTGTGAGGCAGGTGGCACTGTTTTTTTTCAGGAAAAGGAACTGGGACTGGGTTGACTCAGTGTGAGAATTCCTGAGTCACAAGCTATTGCTCACAGTGGAAGTGGAAGCACCCTGCATGCCGGGAGTCACACTCTTCATAGGGCGAAGCTGCGAGGTGCTCTGGGAATTACATTCTCATTGGTTTCTAGTTAGGCTGTTCAGTGCTGCTGGGAAGGGAATGCATCTCAGTTGCTAAAGCTGAGTTACTTCTTAATAAATTTGCAGATTAAAGCAGCAGTTGCCAACAGAGCCACAGCACAAGATGCACAGGCAGAGGTTGTCAAGAGGATGTGGTGACATCACTAATATCTGAACAGACTCGTCATTTTCAGCTGTCAAGAAACCAATCGATGTAGGGCTCATACAACTGCATCCTGCCTGCATCGAAGTTATTGGTTAGATTATGTCCATGAATAATGATCAGCAAATTACAATAGTAATGCTTTGCAGACAACAATCCTGGATTGGGTAGGAAGCATTGAAAATGTTGTAGGAAAAGTTAAGACATGAAAAGAGAAGGGAAAGCAGAGGAACATTGTTTACTCTTGTGTGTACATGGGTTCTTAGATTCATGTTGGGCAGGAATTTACAAAGAACTGTCAAGGGAGAACGGGAAATATTCTGCTTGCTTAATTCTAAGGGATTTCCTGCTGTTTCTTCAAGTAGCCTTTTACACCTTAGGTGTCTTTCTGTCCATTACACCTTTAATAATAAACTCTTTGCAGCTTAGGTTAAAAAGAAATTGAAATGGACTTGGTGCTTTCTGCTGCAGTGAAGACTTTTCTATGCCCTGTGTCAGAGAGTAATAAGCTGTGTCTAGCTGTTCTCTTCCCAAATGCTTTACTCATGTCTAGTTATGCTGAGTGCAGTTTGGGACAGGAGGATGATATGATTCAGGCAGTCTGAGAGCTGTGGCAACATCCAGTTCTTATGCAGGACTCTGTCAGAAGACTTCACAGTATTTATGAAGCTCAGCATTGCTTCCTATTTTATACACAGCAGAAAGTGGTGCACTTAGAACAGCCTTGACATAGCTCAGCCATTAGGCAAGTGTCATATGCCACGTACTCCCATATGTGACTGAATGCAAGGGGCTCATGATCCAGAGACAATGCATGGCACAGGGCAGAATGTAATACTAACTGTGATTCAATGTGTGATGCTCCCTAATCATCTAAGTGTTATCTGCAGCAGGCGGTGGCTACAGTTCTTTCAGGTCCCCGTGCCCTGCCTACTCCTGCTTCCTTCTTGACACTGTGAGAGAGAAGGCTAGTCTGGGGCATGGTTGCATACAGAAGATAGGGACAAGCCTTACCCTGACCACCTGCCCGGAGAAGTGAGGTGAGGGAAGTGACAGAGCAGGGCTGCGTGTGTGTTGGGTGCAGATTCAGCGTATAGCAGGGGAAGCTGACCATCCTTCCTTTGGACTCAGTGATCTCTAGAGGTCCCTTCCAATCCCTAACATTCTATGATTCTGTGATTCCTGAGAGAAGCAGCGTCCAGGACAAGAGGGCAGGGGAGACTTGGTGGCTTGGGTTGGGATGTCTGGCTGATGCAAAAAGGAATGCTGCTGTGGGGCAGTGGGATTCTTTGCAGCATAGAGAAAACTGCATAGCCATGCAAACCTCTCAGAGCTAATTATTTTCAGTTACGTGAGTCAGTTGTCCTGCAGATGCCTGTGTCTGGTAATAATAGCACCTTATACCCTGCTATTTTGAAGGACTCAGTGATTTTAGAGTTTGACTTTGCCTCTTATAGCATAAACTTTGGTCATTTCTGTGGAACCTCAAGCCTGATGACACTAACCTCTCTCCCTCTCTCTCTGTATGTCCTTTTATGCAGAAGTGGGTTGGTGCCTCTCATAAGAAAATGACCCTTGATTTCTTTGAATGGGGAATAGTCCTTCCAGAAGTCTTAGAAGTTTATACCATGCGTCCTTCCAACAGCACCTCAGGGGAGGAGCTGCGTGAGCTGAGAAAAGATCTGCCTTGTAAGCCCTGTGTGTCTTGCCTGACTGCCCCAGGTCAGGACAGCCAGTCCCTCCTGTCTGGTGTGAACAGTACCAGTAGGACTCAGGACCAGTCATATGGGCATTTGTCCATCGATACTGTGACTGTGGCTGATGAATTTACACCCTGTAACTGCCAGTGCAACTGTAACCGTGTGTACAGGGGACATGAGCATACCAGTGAGGAAGACAGGAGTGCTGGAGAAGCTGGTTACCCCAAGGTTAATATTGATGATGAAGACACAGAGATATCCAGTGACTTGCATCTGGCTGACCTGAGCACGCAGGACAAAATACTTGCTTCAGGCTCTGTGTCCACAGACCACCTGAGGAGCATGAGTGTCCCAGCCCACCAGCAAGTAGACAGGGCTTTGGAAGGAGGGATGGGGAGCATCCTAGAAGCCCTTTGCTTGCAGCCTGATCAGTGGGATTTGGAAAATCCAGGTTCTCTACCCTCTCCTGATAGTGAAAGTGTTTCCTACAGTGAAGGCTCCTACGATTTCTTCCCTCATATTGCAAAGCCTGGTGACAGTTACCCTATGATCTGTGTAGATTTGGACACTATTGACAGTGGCTTTGTGGACTCGGACTGTGGGAGTCCAGTTGACTGTGAATTTGAGCAAAACGATCAAAACATCTGTGTGTCCACCCATCTTGAGCCGGTGGGGGAGGACTTTCCGCGGAGCTACGTCAAGCAGTGGGTCTCCTGTCGCTCTGACAGCCCTGACAATGGAACACAGGCAAACTAAGGACTTAACGTTGCCTTGCAGAGTGTAGGGCCTTTTCCATACTTCACCAGCAGCAGTGTTAGCAAAATTCACAGGAGAAACGAAGTTTACTTTGTGTGAGCTCTACTGTATACAACTGAAAACTGTTAGGTCCTTAGAAATATATGCCTATTTCTATTGACACTTATCCTGTTAATGTCTCAAACTCCCCTATATATATAATGGCAGAAAAAGCAACTATACCTTGAAAATTACTCTTTAGCTTATGTGGTTGTGCGATTTCTTTCCACAGTGACCTTAGAGTACAAAACTTTAAAATATTTTCCCTGGTATTCTCAAATGACTTGAAAGTTTGGATGTACATGGAACCTTGAAAGCATAACCCATGGCAAGCATGTTTGTTGCGTTAAAGGTCCCCTACCCTTTCCAAATAACACAAGTGGTGGTTCTTTCCTTGATAATATCTTTGGCTCTTCAAACCCAGTTGTAATTGTTGTTAATTATGGAAGGTCCCAGCCCTGTCCACGGGGTGTGATCAAAACCAATTGTACAAACATCACAGAAGTGTGTATCCAAGGAACGAAACGCTACTCAGGTTTTTTACTCAAGACTTTTGCCTTTCTAGGCGGAGTCTGTAAATGAAAAGTCTTCAAAACATGTAATTCCAGACAAATGCTTGCTACCAGGGCTTTCTACTACATCAGCTTCTTTCGCAGCATTTTCCAAGATTGTTAACTGAAACATTGAGCAGATTTTTAAAACTCTGCAGAAATTTCAGAAATGTTGTCCTACCTGGATGTGCTTGCAACTCCATCTTCTGCCTTGGACCTGGTCTGCTGCAGTTAACAGGTCAGTAGCACAAAGTTTGAGCAATTTCTGCTATCTAATAAAGCCAACCATGAAACTGTTGCACCATAACTGTGATCATGTTTTCCTCTGATGCCTCTATATCTCTCTTTTTTTTTTTCTTTTTTTTCTTTTCTTTTTTTATAATTGTCTTTAAAAGTTACTGTAATACTGATACTGATTGGGAAGACCTACATCTTATGTAGACATAGTGCTACTAACCCATGGTCTGGCTGGCTCCAGAAGATCCTATACTGAGAGAACCTTTGTGATGAATGATGTCTGCTGCCAGTGCAGTAATAACTGGTTCTTGCTGTGATACAGTAAACTCTTTTCCTGCTCCCCCATCTCTTACCCAAGACTTTAGTCAACCCCACAACTCCCTAAACAACAGGGAGCACTGTAATGAAGAGAAGCTGTTTCTTTCACACGTGAGTGCTGGGAGAGTTTCTCTCTTCATCCACACCCCTGGTTTGATTGTTCAGAACAACCAAGGATTCTGCTGTGCTGATTTTGAATCTACAGGGCTTAGCTTTGCCAATGCTATTACTCCCCCAATATACGCCTAGCTCAGGGGCTTTCTGGGCACTGCTCCAAGATGCCAGGAGGTTTTGTTCCTTCTCTCCTTATTGTCCATTTTTCCTGTCACCTGCTCCGCTGAGTTGTGGGAGGTATCGTCTTTGCGTGCTTACGCATCCTCGCTGCTGGGCTGCAGGTACCCTGCATGCCCTCCACGAGGCAGCAGAGGATCGAGTCAACTCCACGTCGTTGTTGATGAGCTGAGCCTCACCACACTGTCCCACAAGGTCTGCTTGCATCGTGCTTGTGTCTGTGCGAATGTGTACTGGGCAGAAGCATCGCTGATGGTCTGTAACACTGTCTTCTGCAGCTTCATCCTGCAGCTATGTGTGCTTCAAAAACTACATCGTCGTAACTGGCTGCTTAAGGGAGGAAGGGAAACTTGCCTATCTTTCTAGGACCATCTACAACTCAGTTCGGTGCACTCCTGGTTTCTGTTAGTATCACTGGCCCCGGAACTGCTGAAGGAGCTGTTTCTGTCATTGATGCACTATGTAGCTGCACATCTGGTAGAAGGTGGTTGTTTGGTGCTATGTTGGGATAGAAGTTGCCTCTGGTCACCCTAGGAGACAGACTTCACAAGCAGAGAAGAGATGTGGCATAAAGATATTAAAATATGGGAGACTGAAGCAAGCTGTAATAATTAAGCTTTTGGACAAGGAGTTGTTGACACTATGAATGTGGAGGACTTTGAGGTGGGGGGTTTTCTGTGGCTCCTAGCAGCAAATTGCAAATGTCCCTGACCTAGCAATATCTAATTTGGAAAAACTGTGTTTCCCCGAGATTGTAGGGCCATTGGTAGCATTGCAAGTCCATGTTTTATTGGGCTTTGGGAAGCATCTCCTGCTCTCAAACAAACTGTCTCTAAAGGGTCTCACTGCACTCTTCTCTTACCTCAGTAACCCACAGTGGCAGATTCCTGGACATCAGTGTGAGGCACAGGAAAGAGTTATGGTAGCAAATTGGTAAAGGTATTTGATATCTAAGTGCTTGGCCAAGCAGGCCTGCTTGAAAGAATTGAGTTCTAGATAGTCTGGCTAGGCCCTTCACTGCAGGGGAATGTGCTTAGCCACTCCTGCTGTGCCCACATAACCAGGTGATCTAACTTTAGCCTACCTTGCAAAGGTTAGTCATGCACTGAGCAGTCGAATGAGGTAATAAGAAGGTGACAGCAGCACCACCCATGTAGACAAAGCCCTTAGATGACTGTGGTCTGCTGCACTTTGCTCAATATTCACAACAATCAGGAACATGATAATGAACTTAAGATGTTGCTCTGACCAGACTGGAGGACTTGATGAGCAGAGGAAAGGAGGAAGGTCAGATCTGATAAGATTGTTGAGTGATGGCATGACTGGGATACAGAAGTGGTCCTGGACTATAATAAAGACCATCTACTCTGATAGACTAACAATGTGCTCACCAGCAAAGCATAGAAGCAGATAGAGACAGAAACCACAGTCTATATGAGTCTATCTGAGGTGATTTCAGGCTCAAAAAAATGTGCATTATTGTACAAGCCAAGGAATGCAGCACAAAGCAAGTGCTTCATGTCCCAGTAGCTTCCACTGTAATGTGATGTTTCTCCTCTCTACTTCTCTACTGTATTTGCCTCTATAGTGATCCAAAACTAGAGGAGGTAGCAAAACACACCCATTTGGTACTGGATGGACAGAAGACAAAAAGTGGATGTCTGTCCAAATGGAGCACTTTGAATAAAACAAAGAAAAAATAACTTCAAGGTAGATGCCACTTAAAATAAATCACTTGGTGAGAAACACCATTCACCTGATGGAAGTTAATTGTGAGACAGCGGGACAGGTGTAAGTGGGTCCTAGAAAGCATGCAAGAAGAGTCTGAGCGGCCTTTGGAGAGCAGGAGTTCAATTAATGGTCTTTGGGCCAAGTAGCACTTAAGGTATGGGGGAAGTAAGAAAAAAGGCAACTTGCGGAGAGCTGTGATGTTCTTGACAGAAACACTGCTCTGTATTTTGGAATAGTAATACAGAAGGAAACTGAGAAAGTAAGTTTGTGCTTTGCCACTTGAGCCAAACTGCTGCTGAACTCTTGTACTAATTTTTCTGTCTGCCCTGGTATGGTAAAAGCTGTGCATCTTGCGTGGCTGTAGCAATTTTATGGTGACCTGCGGCAGTAGTCTGGGAAGATGAAGGGGTACAATTTGTCTTTGCAGGAAACAAGATGTTTTATGCTGCAGCAGGTGAACTACAGGTATCTGGACAGTTCTGAGGCAGCAGGTGTTATTGCTTAAATGACACTGCATTTTAGGGATTTTCTGTTTCTGCTCTTGTTCAGGACTGTTGTAACTATAAAAAGTGTAATATACATTTAGATGGGTAACCATTGGGCCTTATGGGAGCTGTCAGGAGTCTTACTGGATGAGGGAGGCCCAAAAGCAGGTATCAGAAGAAGCACCATAATTCAGTCTGTACCAAGTTGGAAATATCTGTCTCTACGTCTGCTTGGCCCTTGACTTCCTGCCTCTTCTTCCCTGAAGCTAATACTGGCAGACTGTTAGTCTGTGCTTTGCCTGCTTCTCTTCTCCCCTTCTCTGGCACTGGACTCGTGTATGTGACTGAGTTGATGGATCCTGACTGCAGCATTGCAGCTAAGCATGGAAAAAAGTTGTTCCTTATACACTCCAGGATTTGGACATGGAAGCACCTGCAATGCTGATTTGCCTTTGCTTCCAGATTTGCCCCTTAGAGCAGAATGCAGCAATAGGCTGCAGAGAAAGTACAGGATAGGGCAGCTGAGGGGTGCCTCAGGTGCCTGAGCACAGTTGGGCAGAGGCCTTGGATGGAAGCAGTCTCACCTCATATCTGGATAGGGCTAGGAAATCGTTTTAGGCCACTTAGAGAGTTCTTCTCTTGGGCTTTTTTAATAAATGTTGCAAGAAGGTACTTTTATATTCAGCAAATTACTTGGCCTTTTAAATGTTAACCCTTTAGCAGAAATTCCTCAGTTCCTCCATCTCTAATGAGTAATTGCAGATGCAGCTACTTTAACTCAATCTGATAATCTGAGCAGTATTTCATTGGTTCTTGAGATTATCTTTAAAATCGGGCACAGTAAACTCTGCTTTATTATGCTACTGATGCTACTGCCTGATCATCAAACCACACAGACTAAACTATCAAGGGACAGAAGCGGTGCAAAAAGTGAAGCTTCCTTTGAGCTGGTAAGACAGTTTAACATATTTCTATGCTATGCATGCCAGTAAATCATGATAGGATACATCTACTAAGCTATTGAAAAATATTTTCTTTACCCAAATGTGGAATTCTATATTGTTTCTTGTACTGGGAACCTTGAACAATACAATCACCAGAAGGGTCTTTGCCCTTTTGTTCTGCTAGTTTGCTGAGCACAAAACAACACTATCGCGTTAATTCTGCTATGGATTGTGCTAGAAAGAAGCACCATCTTGAACAAATGATTTTTAAGTACTCCTCTCTGACTGAACAGATGAATGTAAATGAATCCAGCCAAAATAACTCTGAATGTTTGGGGTTTTGGAGACAAAAAAATATGCTTTTTAATGTATGTGTATACATATATAGATGTATACGTGTGTATCAATATCGCTTTATTGCAGTGGTTGTCCTTTGTAGCAGCCATTTTTCAGCCTCTGGGATCCAAGTCTGTCAAATCTAAAAGTACATAGCTGTTTGTGAGCATCAAATTGTGGAAAAATGGCTCTCAAAAGATGAAGAGAGAAAAAGACTGGTGATATGGGTTTTTTTCTGATAAGCTCTATGGATGAGGAAATCCTACTACTTCTTCCTTATTCTCCAGCAGCTCGCATGCTGATCACGTGAGTCCACTTGACATGCTTCTGTCAGGTGTGTGCTTAGAGGCCTAGATAATCAAGAGGTGGATAATCTATAGTTATTTTTTCTTAAAGGACATACAAAATATCTTCTTGTAGACAAGGATGATTGAAGGAGTGCCGATGATAAACAATCACATTTAGTAGCACTATGGATCACTCTGGAGAATGAGCACTAGGGGCTAACCTTAATGGATGGAGGGATGTGCATGTTGGTATGGACACACTATTCCCTGTTACTGTTTTACTTCATAGGTGCAAGTCATGTCCTGCCTTTCTTTAGTGCCTGTTGATGCTTCCTATGAAAGAGACAAGCAAAGGAAGGCATTATGGCCAAGGGAGAGCAGGCTATTTACGACTAATTGATAAGATGTAAGGAATGGAAAGGGAGTGTTCGAGCATCCAGGTCTGCTGTGCCTGCTCCCACTGTGTACCACAGTGGGAGGGAGGGCAATCAGAGCATATTTTGGAACAGTTAGAGCTACTGCCAAAACAGAGCCTGAAGCTCCTGACTTCCTCAGAGATTTATGGTGAGCACAGCAGACCATACAAGTGAGCTGCAACAGGAAAAATTGCACTGGCAAGAAAATCTGCTCTATATAAAAGCTGATGGCAGGGGTGGGGTAGAACCTAGGAGTCCTGGATGTCTGCTGTTGGCTGGCATATAATATCACTATGTATTAAAAGGTACTCAGGCATGTTGAAGAATCTTACACACACATGTCCACATGAAATCCTTGCTCATGGTCTTGTATGACACTTCACTTTTGTGTTTTATCAGGCCTTTGTAAAGCTGATCTTGTCTTACTTGTAGTCAGCCAAAGTTCAGAGATGCAAAGGTCCTTTTTTTGTGTCCGTCACTTTGGAGCCATTTCTACACAGTTTTCTTTCTACACAGTTCTTCTATCTCCCTTTATCTATCACATCGAACAAGCTTCTTTTCCCCACTTTCAAAGTCACTCACAGCCTCTCCTTGTCCTCTTCTCATCTCTCACCTCCATTTCAAGAAATCAACTCTTTCTATGATGCCAGCTTACACCTCCCACTAGATCATCAAATCAACTCCTCCTAATCTTCCTCCATTCTACTGCTTACACACTGAAGGTGCTGCCTACAATTCTCTTGAGATACCTCAACCTTATTCTTCAAGCTTCTCCTTAAAGCTCTACTTTGCTGAGTTGCTAAAACCCAGATGATATCTAGGCTACCCGCATGCTGATACTGTGCCATCACATTCTTGTAGTACTTCCCCTCACAGAGTAATATGGATGTCTAGCAATACAAACAGATACAGCAATAACAATCACCTTTCTTTCTGTTGATAAGCAGTTGAGAGCATTTGGAAAATCTCTATTGTACAAATTGTGGTTAAAGTGACTTGAAATTACTCTTGGGAAATAGAGACAGCTGATGGAACCACAGAAGAGCAGGGGAAAGGCATGGGAGCAGGGCCTCATTTCCTTGAGCAGATAACAGGCAGAACTCTGCACTGGAAACATACAGAAAGGATGGGAACATCACTACAAACAGCTTGAGACTACCTGGGAACTCGAGGTTGCCAGTCAGCTTCTGGTGCTGAACCAGCACCTGGATTGGTGGCAGCATACCTGGTATATCATTTCAGGGCTTCCTCTCGGACATTTGATCATGCTTTTTTTTCCTGCAAGTGAAGGTGATTCTTCTCCCTTCCTCTGACACCTCCCACACCTGTAGTTTTCACACAGCTGTTCTGCCTTCACCCACAACTCAGCAGTGTTGCAGAAACTGGACATTGGAACCAAAGAAAGCATTGAGCAACCTGGCTAGGAAGTTATGTCTTCTCAGTCCCCATGCTTCTGTAATAGTGCCCTTGCTGCTAGCACTGGACATAGGGTATGTCAGTGAGGTGTCACCTTGCAATGATGCTGGTATGTTACTGGCTTCTGCTTGCTTCCTGGCTTGATGATCAGCTTCTTGCTTTTATCCCTCTGCAAAATAACTGTCAGTGTTCAGAGACAATGGTCACTGGGAAGAATGATGAATGCCTGTTATGTCACCAAGAATCCGTTCACCCATCCATTCTCACTGAAATTGAAACATCCTTTTGCACTTGCCTCATTTTTGTCCCATTCTGTGGCTATCTGCTGTCCAGCACCAAGAGGAGCTGAGGTTTGAATTGACCATGTCCATTTTGCTACACAACCTATCAAAACTTTCATGTTGACCTACATAAGAGGAAGAGAATAACACCACAGCAGTCATTTTCTTCTGGGCCTTGCTAAGAGAGTTCATCTGTGGTCAGGCTGAGCTATCAGCCACTCAACCCGCCTTAGGGTAATGCGGCAATTCTTTTCCCACAGCTGGGTGCCTTGAACTAGGTGGGAAGCACAGTGAGTATGAAAGATGAGAAAAGGCACCAGAGCATCTCTAGGATTCTAGCAAAGTTTGCAGCTATTTTCCTGCAAGGCCAAACTCATTGCAAGCCTCAGCAGACATTACCCAAATGATCTCATTAATATGTCTCTATATTTGCAATTGGTATCTCCCCTGAACAGTACAAAATATACAATTATTTCCTGTCTTTGTAAGTGGGAAGTGTCTGGCAGTTACTGAGAAGTGATAGAGCTTGTTTGTAAACCAGCTTTTTAGGATGTACTATAGGTTTAAGATACCTAACCAAGATTTACAGACTACAAGTCTTGGATCATATGTTTAGGCAAGAGGTTCCAGCAGTAAAGGTAGTTCCCCTCTGTAAAAATTCTGCACTTTGTTTCTAATTGTATCAACCCTCAGTAGATGCTTTCCATCTTTATCTAGTAGATTAATAAATAATAAAAACCAAGCAAACAAAAAAAACCCCAACCAAACAAAATTTTTCTCCTACCTGAAATCTTCCTTTGTGAGATACTTATGACTGATGTGAAATTGCTACTTCAACTTTCCCTTGGTTAAGTTAAAGAGATTTAGTTAAAGCTCTTCAGTCGCTCATTTCCAAGGAAAGTTATCCAGGATTAAATCATTCTTACAGCCATTTTCATAACTATTTTCATCTTTTCAGCAACTTTTTGTTTAAAGTGTGCATCCCAGCAGAAGAAATGTAGTAAGAATGGTATTACAAATGTTACACGTAGCTGCAGTAACATTTCTTTTAATTGCTATATATCCAAAGCCTGTGTGTTATCTCTTCTGATTGTATTCCTGTACTGCAGAGTCTCATTCAGCTGGTTATGTGCTATTTGCCCAAATAATTTTCTGATAAGCCACTCAGTCTTCCATGACCTACTTATGACTAACATTCATGGCTTCTAACACAAAAATTTATGTTTAAACATGCTGCATTTGTTTTGGGGTAAGCTAGAGAGACAGGAAATGTCTGACATGTTTCGAACATTGGAGAACTGTACAAAGAACTTCTTGTGCAGCGAGGTTGGGGGGGGAGTAGCAGCAATTACCTCAATATTCTGTCCTGGTTTAGTTAACTTGACCTATGTTTGTTTGTGTGCCTGAACAAGTTCTTGTAAACACATATAAAATTCTACTTAATGCAGTGCTCTCTATTTCATATTTAGTCAGTCTTACTGTATTTATCACAGGGATAATATGCAACCCTGATTAGAATGATAGCAGGAGAGACTTCATGTTCTCAGGGTCCCTCAGCTATAGTCAAGCTAATGGTAACACTTCCTCTCAACAACCCCCACTCTGAAGAAGGTCTGCTGCAAAACAGGATATTTACTGAAAACCCCATAAATGAAGAGGTGGTGAAGCCAGAAAGATTCATTTTATCTTGATCAGTTTCTGAAACATTGCAATTATTTTCCTGTTTAATTCAGAAACAGGACATGTTAAGCAGGCATAATTACAAGAAAGAGGTTGATAGGTGGATACTGCTGTTTAGTTTTGTGAAATCTAGGACTGGAAGGACACACTTGGTCATGGAGTCCAGCTCCTGCTACTGTAGCCATCAAATCATTTAATCCCTTCAATAAAACAATCCTAATGATTGAAATTTCTCAATCCTTGCTAAGCATAGGCCCTTTCTCACTCACTCCTATTCAAGATTACTTCAGACCCTTTGTTGGTTAGAAACCACAATCTTATTCTATGAGCAGGCTATTCCCATTTGGTCTTGTGTAATGCTGTACTTCACGTTTCTCCTATCCTGCCACTCTGTCTCCCTTTCCCCCAGCTTCTTCTGAAAGAGATCATAACCTCTGGCAAATTTTGGTTGTGGGTTTTTTTTTTTGCAATAACTAAGCAAAGTTCTTTCAAGATACATTCTCTCAGCCTCTCATTACCCCAGCATTAGAGCTCAGTTCAGGGTCTGTGCTGGGCAAGCACTGCAAATGTTGTTGCTCCAATGTTTTTTAAATTTTTCGAGTAACTGTTTTTGTCAATACTTATTAGTGGTCTCTGCCTACAAACTCACTCCATGTTTTCTGAGTTCCAGGCTGACTCTTGGGCTCCTTAGAGCAGCACGCTACCTACAGAGGTTCTGGGCTTGTTTGATCTGTTAAGGTAATGGCAAATACTGCAAACTGGAAGCATCTTAAAAAACACGATCTATTGTTGATAGATCAGCTCAGGATTCTTCACAATAAACTTTCATTGCTGGAAAATCATCAAATCAGAAACTTTTTGTGAAAAAGTATAATTTTAAATTACAAAAAAGCACAATTTTAAATGAAAACTTCATCAAGCAAGAATTCACAGGACAGAATTTCTGGTTAAAAAGGAAGAGAGGGAGTCCAGCATAACCTTGTAGAGAGATAGTGTTCCATATTTAAGAAGATACACTTCAAATATCCCCACACAACCCATCGGTAAATTGGAGTAATGCCTAGGCCCTCAGCATTCTATATCCCAAATTAGTGTTTTGACCAGAAGTCTATCAGCTATTCCCTCTGTTTCTGTCTTTTGGAATTTTCTTTTACAGCAAGGAAATACTTATGGGAAGGAAATAAGATCCTAAGATTCTCACACTATCAGTGAGCAACTTGGTTGTCTGCCTGGAATTATAGCTATTTGTGTATGTGTGTTTGTGTGTCTGAGAGAAAACTATGGTAAGTCTTAGTTTTGTTCAGGTATGAAATAGGTGAACTTCTAAAACAAACAAAAAAAATCTGTAGGCTGGAACACCCATTTCTATCCCAGCCTTTGTTTCTGACCTCACACCCTTTCGCACCAGCTCATGACAACTCCAAGTGGCTTGAAGAAAGGCCCCTTCACAAGTTTTGTGACACTAGCAGGTCAAGCAATTGTTCCTCTAGTGAAGACAAAGGGAAGATGCAAAAGACCAGTTACTTTAGTCCTGCAAGGAAGAAAAGAACCATCATTAAAGGCAGACAGCAGTGTTTGTTGTGTAGATAGCTTTCAGCAGGTGACTATTGCTGACAGACAAGCTCATGAGAGAAAAATTTATTGAAGTCTTGAATATGCAGAAATTATGTCTGCTCCAGGAGGCCTCTGAGTTGCAAATGTCTGGAGGCTGTGGATGTTCTCAGAGAGGAACATCTATGCTTCTTCTACTGCTCCAGTTTTCTCTAAGCATCTGGTTTTGGTTAATGTCATAAACAGGTTACAGGGAAACATGAATGTTTGTTCCAACCCACTGTGACTCTCTGCTGTTCTTAAATTGCCGTAAAGTAGATGCCAAAAAATGCAGGAAGAAGGAAAGATGTAACACATACACACATCAAATGTCAGGAATTTAAGATTTTCTTTCAGGCAGCTGGTGCTTTAGATTGATATTTACTATTTACTGCCATGAGAAGAACAGTTCCAATAGAAGAAACAATACAGCTGAGATGGTGCCCTGTCTGACAATAGAGGTCAGCCTGTGTCAGGGCTGGGAGAAGCATGTAGCTAAAGTTTCAACCTGCTGGTACAAATACTGACAAAATTGTTTCTAACAATTGTTCTGTTTTAGAGACTCTCTGGAATGGGAGGAGATGTGTGGCAGCTGGGCCTCCGGCTGGGCATTACTGCCATGGTGCTCTTTGGCAGAGGAAGAGGGGCAGGTAAGAGGAGATCTGGAATGGCTCCCATGTTGGAAAAGAGCACATGCACGTATTCTTTTTTTCATTCACAGACCCTGGAATATGCAACATAAGATCTTGTGATTGACATTTCCTAGGTCCCAGGAACCAATATAGCTGTCTGGCAATGCCGGGCCTAGGAAACTGAGCATATACTGGACCAGCTGGGCAGCAGAAAAAAATGTAGCCTCTGCCCAAGGTCCCTGCCTTAAGATCTCACACTCATGCAGTAAAGTGTGGTACAAGAGAGGAAGACCTTCATGAAGAAGGGTAGATGAGGTGTCAGCAAGGGAAGCACTGGCGAATAACCCGTTTGATGTACCGAGCAAAGCCTCATCAGGTGGTACATGAATGCAGTTCTGATCTCCTTTCTCTGCAGAGTTCCCTGGCAGCCTGAGCTGCCTGAATAACTATGTGACTACTGTGACCTGTGTGTGGGAAATGGAGGAGCCCATGAGCAACGGACCTTTCCACTTGCATTTCACCAAGTAAGAGCTGTACACCAAGAGCTGTTTGTGGCAGTCCTGTGCCTGGCATGGGCAGGATGGCACAGAGGAGCAGAGATGGGGCCTGGCTGTGGGCTTTGGTCCCTCCACAGCAGGAGACCTGTGGCACAGCTAGCTCTGCCAGCTTGTCGCCCTGTACCCGAGCTGCCTCAGAAGCTGCTACCTTTGCACCCCTTCGGGGACCCACAGCCTCAGGGGTGCAGTAGAGTTCCAGCACACACACTGAATGATCTCACACCGGCTTAGGGCAGCCCATCCATCCAGTGTCACCTTCTGCCAGAGGCCTCTCAGCACAGAGAGCCTTCCCATCCCATTGTCAGCTCCCCGTGATCTAGGGACTTCCAGAGCCCATCCTACATGAAGCAGCCTAATGAATTTCTTATCACCTCTTGTCTTGTTGCCTAAAAATCAAGCCCCTGGTGGTTCACTCTAAATGAATTTTTATTTATATATATACACAAAAGGATTTACAAGGTCCAATGAGTTATTAGCTTTAATAACAGATTTAGAATATTAAGTGAAAAGTTTTTCCTCTAACAGAAGAAATCAGGTGAATAGTTTGCTATGTGATAGGATAATAGGTATTGTGATATGCTAATTTGAGAGTAATGTGTTTAGATGATGTAATAACGTCGTCTTGACTACTAATAACTAGTGAACTATTACATGAGGGTAAGCGATGCTGACATTAGATGGTTCATATATTCCAGTAAGGTTAAGTCAGAAATAGCCTAAATCTTAATGATAATGGATTTTAAATCTGTTAAAAAATGCCAAGCTTATAAGCTGTGGTATCCCAGTTGTGTATGTGTGTGTTGTGATGTCTTGTGTGTGTTGTGGTGTCCCATGTGTGGAGTCACATGCAATACGAAAAATTAGCTAATAAATGGCTACATTAAATAATTTAATAATAGAAGACTGTTATTTGGAGCTATTTCCCCAAGATGATGTTTGATGCCATTCATCCTGTTATGCTGTGCTGAAGCTTGTGAATATCAAAAAAACAAAAAAATCAAAAACAACACAAACCAAATAACAAGCCAACGTTTGACATGTTTTGCTGTCAGTACTGGTTTGTTTTTAGTGAAAGAGGCTGTAACGTACAACTTGTTAGCTCTGTGCTGTGCACTTGTAACTAACTGTCCACCCACTCCTACCCCCTTACAGCAGCTGCTTTCCCAGCAGCACCACTTCGCTGCCCTCTCGCTTTCAGAGGGAGCAGGGGGCAGGTACTGTGTTCTGCGTGCAGTTCCTGGCAGGTTTTGTGCCCTCAGCAGTGAGGTTACGAAGGTGTATCCTTCCTCCCTCTTCAGCCCTGCCATCCAGCTCGCTTCAGCATTGCTTTCTCTGCTGTCTGCACTAGAGAGTGTCATGTTCTTCCAGGCTGTGGTGCTGCGCTAAGCTGCCACCCATCTTTCATAAACTGAAAAGCACTTAATCGTATGACTTAAAAGAAACTTTCAGCCCTTTTGTTCTTCTAGCCTCTGGTCAAAGGGCCATAATGCCAGCTGCAAACTGACTGCCAGAGAGAACATGCAGAATCAGTACTACTGCACAATCCATTTAGCAAGCCAGATCCTGGAAACAGATGGTTATAGAGTCTCTCTCCAAGGCAACTTCTTTGGACGTAATCACACATACCTTGCCTTTCCAGAGTACAATCCCCGCGAGCACAGTAAGTATTAACCAGGGCAGCTGCGAGCTGAGGCTCTGCCTAGCAGCTTTGGGTAAGTCTTATCCACTCTCTAAATAAGGGTATCCCAAAGACAGCAGTGAAAATAATGGAAACAAGCCAGACTGACCATCCCTGGAGAGTGCACAGAATGGACTTCATCAGTAAGAATGCAGTCCTAGTGTCACTGCATTCTGACTTTTCCAGGACTTCTGCGACGGCTGGTTCTGGAGCACCTTTCAAGTACAGTTCTCATCTGCATCACGTTTTCTTCTGCCATGGATAATGTACAATTGGATTGCCTCTATAGTTTTATTTTTTAGTAAGAAATGAAGTCATGAGGAATCGAAGTCATGAGGAATCAAAGTCATGCATCTAAATCAATGTCCCATGGCCCGGTACTTCAGAGAAATGCTCTAGTATTCAAAATCTCAGAGCCTGTCTCTATTAGTTGGTATGTTGGAAGAGCAGAATGTGATGTCCTTTATTTGCTCACAAGACTATCTCCAGAGACTATTTGAGTTATTGTTAATTTATGTCAGTTCTGTAGTTGTTCTGACCTACCCTGTGAGCTAATTTGGTCTGCTGCTGGTCTCAGTATCACTCTTTAGACCCAGCTTTATCTTCCAAGACGTTAGTCAGCCTCGTATCATGTACATGCTTCTCTATTGCAGTAAAACTTGATCCACCTTTGAGCATCCAGAGCAATGCCACTGCCAGCAAGTGTCAGATATGGTGGAGTGTACCTTGGTACCTTGTTGAAATTCTTCAATGTGAGTTGCAGTATAAGGAGTACAGCATGTCCTGGGAGGTAAGTAAAGGAGTCACATGCTAATACTGCCTTATTCTTTGGGCGCAATGGCCTTGCCACTCAGCTTAGGGCATTTTGGTGGCTGACTGTTTTAAGCTGACCTTTCTGGTGTCCCACATCAAAGCTGAAAGATTTTATATAAAACATCAATATTGAAGATAACAAACCTTCTCCTGAGCACTGTCTTCAGAAGTTATCCATCATCATGCAGGCCCTCTTCTTGCATCCAAGAAAAGAGGATTTGGAAAAGAAAAGGTACGGGGAGGGAGAGACGTGTATTTAAAACACCATCCCTTTGCCCAGCCTTGTTAACAGAAATTCTTTGTAATACTTTGCAGATCGCATTGAACAAGACACCACCCAGTTCACTGCCACAGATAGAAATCGAAGCCACAGAGCTTCGCAGTGATATTACTTACGCTGCACGCGTGCGCTGTAAAGTTTCTGAAAGTGAGGATTCATACTGTAGTCAGTGGAGTGAGTGGAGCCAGACAACAGTGTTTCAAAGAGCAGGTACAAAGAACATTGTTTTTAGCTCAATTAATGTCTTTTCATGACCGTGTTCCAAAAAAAAAAGGAAGATATCTGGTAAAATTAAGCTTTTTGAAATCAGAACTAGCTTCCTTCAAGTTTTCATAGCCAAACCACTTTCCTTGAGCTATTTAGTAGATCAGCTTCATTTGCATTGCTTGGTTATATGGGGTTCAATCTTGACTTCCAGAGTTTTTATTAATTATTTTTGTGCTGATTCTTTTCCTAGGTGTACCAAAGCTGTCTGTAAAGATCCTAAATACCAGAACTATGCAGTTCTTGTTCATTCCTCTGAGTTTTGGCACTCTACTCTATTTAGTTTGGACGTGCAAGCTTTTCTCAAGGTATATTATTGTTTTTCATTAATTTCCTCTTGATCTTTACAGCCTGAAGATGGTAAATCAAGTATCCTTGTATCCCTTTTGTTTCCTGTTTCTGCTGCACAGACTCAATTGTTTTCAAAAGCTTTTTTGACAGTCTTGGGACGTGAAATGTTCCTTGGCTGATGGTAGTTAATAATCCACTACATAATCCTTAAGGAGACCAATGTGCCTTTTTTGGCACCCAAACTCAGCTAAAGCTCAATCTTGAAGGTCTCTAGGCATAAAAGAAATTTAAACCCATGGGGACTTTTTGTTAAGTTTCACGTAGATAAATTAAAAGTGCGAGTGCACAGCAATCCATAAAGGTGTTTAAACTGATGTAAATGGTAAACTACATGTGCCATACCTGGCAGTAATCAGTATGTAAAATACCAATATAGGCAAGAAACACTGACTCCGATTCAGTGTTTCTTAGGTCCTGGGCTCAAGTTGTACACAGAAAAAAGTGTTTCTAGAACTTTGGTTCAACCATCCTCTGCAATTTTTTTTGTGCTAGCACAGCAAAGGTAAATCTCCGACCTCTTCCTTTTCTGCCTTGACATATATCATTATGGTCCATATACATGTCACTCTTGGAGAAATAGAATACATGATGTACATATGATAAAATATTTTTACAAGATAGATTCTAATGAAGGGACTGGGATGTCTGGCAGAATTTCTCAAAATGTAGTAAAACTAGAACTCTCTAAAACACTTCCAGAAACAGTGGTTTAGATCAAATAAGTTGCTAAACGAATGCATAAATAGCTCAGTGCATATAAAAAGTAATAGACTAGTATTGAGTTTGCAGCATATAGCATCCTCACAAAATTTTAAAACTGCACTTGGGGCTAGAAACATTAAATGCATGCACAAGAGGCAGACAAACAATTGTGTGAAATGTCAGGAACCGTGTGAAATGGGTTTCTTGTGCAATCTTTCTAACATTAAGTGTGGGGCTTTCATCTAATTAGTGTGCTATACCATCAAGACAATACAGGAAAAAAAATGTCTGGTTTTTATTTTAAGTGTTGTTTTCTCACTTCAGGGCAAAAAACCTCTCCTGCTTTAACATTCCCACACCGGCTGCTTTTTTTCAGCCACTCTATAATTTGCACAATGGGAATTTTAAGGTAAGAAATAAGTTTCATTTCTTTCTTACAATCCTCAGTTCCTGAGGGGAGGAAAGGGATCAGCCATTCTAGCTTCTGAGCAGAGTTACTGACACGTGGCTCCGGTCTTCCCAGGAGTTTCTCAGTTTCCTGCCTCCACATACTAGCCACACCACCAGAGCTTCAGTCCAGCTCCTCTCTCCTTAGAAATAAAACCCCTCCAGTCACTCACTCCCTGTCCATGCTGAACATGAAAGGTGCACCCTGTCTTTGCAAAGCCAAAGCAATACAAGCAGCTTGCAGTATACTCTAGAGGTGAAGTCTTGAAAAATTCTCATGAAATCTTTTGAAATTAGCAGCTGGATTCTCTACCCTATTACTCTAACTTTGCCCAGTAAATTTGCACCCGATTGTGCCAAAGGCATATAAAAAGAACAGTTATTTTTCAAATTTCAACTCGAAGCAAAACATCCTGAACTTAAGGAAGAATTTTTTTACAATGAGGGTGGTGAAACACTAGAACAGGTTACCCAGAGAGTGGAAGAAGCCACATCCCTGGAAACATTCAAGGTCAGTTTGGACAGGGTTCTGAGCAACCTGCTCTAGTTGCAGATGTCCCTGCTCACTGCAGAGGGGTTGGACTAGATGAGCTTTTAAAGGTCCCTTCCAACCCAAGCTATTCTATGATTCTATGAACTTATTGATCCTTTCATTAGGACTGGGTTGGACCTAATGAGGCTTGTAGCCAACTCAGAAGAGAAGAGACCAGCAACTCAAACAAAGTGACTACAGATGGACTTTCTGATCTAAATGACCAAGAACTGATTTCCCAGATCTCCTTGAAACCCACGGAAAGCACAAATCTGGTTGCTGCAGAAGAAAACTTTGTATTTGCCTCATGGCCAAGCCAGCAGTATGTCCCCAGCAGGTATGTGAGAGCAGAGGAGATGGAAGTGAGGCTGGGACTGTTGTTCGCACAAAAACATGCTGATGATACAGTTGGCCTGAAAATCTCTGAAATAATTAAAGCCAACCTAGAGAGCCCTAGTATGGGAAGGAATGATCCTTCTCGCTTACAGCATGGAAAGGCTGACTTCCTTATGCTTCAGGAATCTTTGGAGATAGCAAATGTGTCCTTCAGCAGTAGTGACTATTGTACCTTGTGTGACAGTGATACCACAGGAGGTTTGATTCCTGCTGAACTACTGAAGCTCTCCAACAGTAATAGACTCATCAAAAATCAAAATGATCAGAGTGACCTTCCCTGAGGAATACTGCCAACAAAAATCTTTGTGCTGTCCTCTCACCTCCCAACACTCTCTTCCCAAGTGGCTTAAATGGTGACTGTGCAACTACAAACATGTGTCTTTTTTAGGTAAATAGTTTCTGTACTTCAGGAAAAAAAAAAAAAAAAAAGACTGATGAATTCCTCTGGCTAGGAAATACTACCCCTACGGGCATGGCAAAGCCTGACTGGCTCCAGCAACATCTGTTGTCTCAGGAGACACAAGACCATGCCCTTCCCTAAATTAACCTCCTGGCAGCAGCAGAAGTCCAGCAACTCCCTAGTTTGAGGAAGCAAAAAAAAAAACCTGCTGTTTTTCTTCAGTTAGAGCTATTGGAATTTTGTGTTTCTCAAAAGCAGCAATATTTGCAATGTGCTGAACCATGATTTAAACTCCATCAGTATTTTAAAACTATGTGTGATTCTTCATAAACATGAAGATAATTTTTTGATAAACAGCTTTTGTTAAAGAAGGTAATTTTGTTTCTTAATATGGTATTGATGACTTCAAATGGTTCCTGATTTCATCAGAATTTATAATTGCACAATTTAAAGATAAGCAAGCAGTGGGCCTTGTTCTTTACAGTTCTGAATTGCTGTAACTCTCTATTTTGCAGTAACTAAGCCCCACATACTGCTTTAATTGTAACAAAAGTTTATTCCAAGGTTAAATGGCTGAGCTGACCTAATGGAGAAAGGTGAGAAGCAAGAATAGCACAAACGAACTTTATTTAATCAGAAGTAGGCAAGGCCCACTGCCTCTTCATGGCTTTTATTATTTCTCTAGAATAGACAAGTTTACTTTCTGCCATAGACACAGAAAATCCTACATATGATTGATTACCCACTAAGCAGATTCCTGGAGTCTTAGTTACATCTAGATTTAAAAGGGCTCACAGTTTTAGCCAGCATACTGAGATGTGTACACGTGCACCTGCACCAGCTGGCACACACATATATACAGTCAAACACATTTATTCCCCAATCTTTGGGAGTGCCTCACTTGTCCCTCTGATATCTATCAGCACTGATTAGTTTTGGCAATGCAAAGAAAGATTTCAGTTAAGTTACAAAGTAGATCAAGGCACCCTTCCCAAAAATGTGTGCTAAGCTGGAGAACTACTGGGCAGGTCTTCACCTGGAAGAAACACAGCAAGAGAATGAGTTGTTCACATCTCATGTGTGTGACAGCCACAGGACATGTCAGCAGTTGTAAGCAAAGGGCTTTTCTGATATCTGAAAAATTATCCCCTTTCTGGTCCTTTGTGCTTTTTATCTTGTAAAAACTTATATTCAAGGGTGCTTTTTATAATATACTACAATCCAATTACACAAGAATGTGATGTTACTGTCATTAACAGTTGCCATAATTTCCTCTGTAAAAGAAAATCTGTAAAACAGGACCACATTCCTGAAGGGTTTTGGTGATCTCAAACTTTTACAGCATCTAGTTAGTGTGGTTTGATGTCTTGTCCCAAATGTAAAATCTTCAGAATCAGAGGAATGCCTCCTGAAATTGTCAGATTAGTTGTATCTTAAATCTCTCAGATCTAGACAGTCTGTGCTTATGAACATGTCTGCACAGAAACTTAACTAGTTTCATAAAATCTTGTTCAGTTAACAAGGTGTTCTGTACTGGTAATATTAGCAAAAGGGGAATGAGAACAATTATATTCAGATACGAGTAAGGAGCAGTAGGTCAGGCTATGGAAGGGAATGCACAGAACTTAATGAGATAAGGAAGCAAAAGGAAATAGCTTGAATGTAGTAAGAAATTAATTGAGATAAATGAAAAAAAAGCTGCTGCTGCTGTGTCCATCAGTCCAGGACAGGAAGACTTTAAGAACTGAGTGTGGAGGTGATGACAGGCTGATGGTTAAAGGGCTGAAATGATACTGCAACATCAGCAGTTCTCCAGGTGAAACTCTAGCAACTTTGAGCTGCTTCTGCTTTTATGCAGCTAATTCTATAATGGGAAAAGTGTAAAGAGGAAAAGCACCATAGAAAATGTTAGTTGTTGTAGCTCGAAAAGAAGAACAAAATGCCTCTGCTTTACAATTAGGTCTTTGGAACAATCAAAGCCTCATATTTTTTCAGCCAATGAAAAACTCCAATTTTTCTAGAAAAACAGTGTATAAAAGCCCATTTTTCTGTCCTTTTGCTTTGTGTTTTGGGTTTTGTTGTTTGTGTTCTTTGTTTGGTTTTTTTTTATGTTGTGTTCGAGACTGGTATTAGGTTCAAGCTATGTTTTTTCCACAGCTTCCCCCAGAATCACTGAACTATTCTAAGGCTGATTTTTGCCTCTAAGTGTGATATTTATCCTTCCAGTGGAAGACAGAGAAATACTATATAGTAAGGAGACATGATGTGGGCTCTGGTCAAATCTTTCATTTCCTGGGAGTACGTAGTGCATGCTTTGTGTATTGTCTGTAACCAGAACAAAGTAGTCAATATTTTACCCTTTATTTTCTTCCTGTTGAGCTTTGCCAGAGGAAGCAATTTCAGAAATTTAAATAATGCTTCTAAGCCACTAAGGAGTTTAAAATGTTCTGTGACAAAGATTTAGTTTTAGTCATAGGTTTGTTTTGTTGTTGTTGTTTTGTTTGGTTGGTTTTTTGTTTGTTTTTTCTTAAAAGGAATAAAGTAAAAGAACTAACACTGTATGATTATTCAGAAGTAAATAAAGGAGAGGAATTAATGCAAACTTTGGTTTTTTCAGAAGTTAGTGTCTGAGAGCTTTGGAAACAATTTTGAGTATATGAATCACTAGTAAAAGTTGGCTTGAAAACATTATAGAAGAATTAGGAGAGCGAAGAACTAAATGCTCTTCCTAGTTTGCAGACAAAAGCACTAAGCCAGTGCTGCTGCTACCACCATCAACAGAAAGAGGGATAAGAAGGATCTGGATTGAGAATGTATTTTACACCTCATAAAGCCAAGGGGGAACCAGCATGGTTAGCTATCCCATGGTGTCCAGCATGTGAACAGCAGTATAATTTTGCTAGTGTCCACCTAATAGCTATACCTCTGGCGAAGTATTGGTGTTCCCAGTAATGAGTGATACAAGCTGTATCTTTGTCAGACATTCTGCTGTTTAGTCATCTGCATGCTCATTTCAAGAGGGGTAAGAAGACCAGACTGAATGTTTCTCAACAGTATAGGTATCACAACACTGACACAAACTCATTTTGAAAGAACAACAAACAAGTCACAAACATTAAGACACAGCACTCAACCTGTTGTGCCTTCTCAGTTAGGATGACTTGTCTTCACAGTGTGTCTTCTAATGCATCAAAGCAAAATGCAAGTGTCAAATAGTGGTGTTTGGCATGCTGAAACATTCTCCACAGCCCTGAGCTTCAGGGCTTGAGATCACTGATCTGCAAACTCCTACTCAAAGGTGCAGAAGCCTAGCCTGTAAAAGCAATCTTTTTCCTGAGACTGCCATTAGTCAATGGCCAAATAAAGGCATAAATCTTTTCCTGGTTAAGTAAGCAGACAGGAGAAGAGTAATTCCAGAGAAAAGAGAAACAAGCTTACTCTTTTTAGTTTACTTTTGTTAAATTTTATCGTTGTGTAAACAAAGGACAGAGAATGTTGGTTAAACTCAGAGCAGCACCATCTTACAAACTGTCTGTCAGTTCCAGATCCACAGCACCATCACTCCATTTTTCCTCTATTGTTGTGCTCCTGTGAGTCATCAATCCTGTACTGCACAAGTCTTTCTCTATCACCACAGACCTTTCCAGACAAGCACAGTCCCTTGAGTCTCCCAGCATCCCTCAGCAGTGTATGCTCCTTAACAAAGCCATCCACATGTTCACTCATCTAGACAGTAAAAACAGCCAAAAATAAAAAGTCTGTTTAATCTTCAGTAATTTAATCTAATCTGCAGATCTGTTCCTGATAGATGCACAGCATTTCTGAAGACAGAGCTGCTAATCAAGTGCAGAGATCTAAACTATCAGTTCTAAAGCAAGAACTGTAATATTTGCAGATGTACCTATTTATGCAGTGGTGATTGTAACTAGAAAAGGGGAGAGGATGTTCTTTTTATGCTAGGAAAGAGAATGATCACAGAGGGGTTTAGTTGTTTAACAACATGTAAGCCAAGGATTAAGTTGCAACACAAAACTACAATACTTGGATTGCTTCTTTCTTGATGCTCAAGGAGCCAAATTAATTGATAAGATCCAAAATTCTAGTGTCAAGTCTTATAATTTTAGGGCTGGTGAACAGATTGATTTGATCAACATGCTTTCTATTTTCAGTGTGTATTGGGGTGCAGCACAGAAATGGCTGTGACAGCATCAGTTCTAGATGTCACATGCATGTACAACAGCCCAGCATTGTGCAGTATTTGCCTCTGTCTAGAAGTAGTGTATTTATATTTGTATGGTAGTGCAGGCCCAACACAATACAGCTTTTGCAGACAAGCTAATTCCTGTGAAGCCTAATATAGGCATTTCTCGAGCACAGAGGTAAGTCATTACAGTCTAAATGCAAGTAACAAGTTGTTGTTTGTGCTATCTTTTTTCTATCATGGTCTGCCAAAGACTGAAAAGGTTGTAAACCACAGGCAAGTCTCAATAAAGCATTAGTTTAAGGGCAGCAATGTGGAAAGCCCAGTGAAGACTTCTCCATAACACACTTTTACATTCAAAAACATACAATAGATGGATGAAATTCACAGTACTGGAGCAAAAAAAAATTAAGAATGCTTTCATATAAATCAATACCATGCCTCACCTACTTTCATTGTGCAGAATTGGTTACCCCATCTTTATAATGAGATTACAGTATTCAGTGGTTCTTCAGTTCTGTCTCTTCATAATTTCCTAGATGGTCTGTGGACCTAGGCTTTAGGTAGGTTATATTGTGGATTAACCCCTTGGGTGGATGTTGCACCCTGTCTCCAGTCCTCTCTTTGTCCCTGACTCCTGGATGGACCCTAGTTCTGCGTTGTATCCTTTTTTCCTGCCCTACTTCCTATGGAGACCTTGGACCTATGTTAGAGCTTTGTCCCCAGGCCCACCTGCATCTCTGCTGCTCCTGGACTCCGCGGTTGGACCCTGGACCTGGTTCATCACCCCACCTTGTCTGGAGGGTCAGTGAACCTCGTTACCAGCACCGGGCTCTGCCCAGTTTCTTCAGAGCCTGCGGAACTGCCCTCGGGGCGGCGAGGACTGCCCGGGGGGGAGGTCTCCGGACCGGTCCCTCGGTGGCGACGTCCCCGCCGGCAGCGCCCCGGTCCCGCAGCCTGTCATTGCCACCTGCTGGAGGAGCCCCTGCCCGCCCACCTCCTGCTACCGGTGAGAAATGCAGAGCAGTAGAGCCACTGGAACAGAATGACAGGTTTAGAAGTTTGAATTTGCTCGTTGTGTAAACGTCAGCTTAATCACAAACCACCATATACCAAATATGTAGTTCAGAAAGATTCACAGAACGCGTCTTCCATAAATTCACTAAGACGAGACTTAACGTAGATAAATACTCCTGATCAAACACAGAACTGAAGTTCTCGAAACATCTTGAACGGAAAGTAGCTGAAGCAAAACATCAAAACAGCTTCAAAACGTGTATCAGTGTATGAAGAGAATTCTGTCTCCACATTAACAAGAGAGTTCTGTCTCCACATGAACATTTGGGGACCATGGAAATTTGATTTAAACTGTGCTTAAAATAGTATCGCTATGGTCAGAGACAGAAAGTGAAAGATATTTGAGACACCTAATTTGTCTAGATTTTACAAGTGTTAAAGACTTCTTTCTTCTGTTACTGTTCTTGGTGGAAAGCTACATCAGTTCTCCTGATATGTGAATGATGTTTATACTATGGTTGTTACTTTTGTTGATTTCACTTTTCCCCTGTATTCTGTGTAGAACTAACCTCCTATTTGAATTCTCTTTATATGCCTCGCTGGACGCTTCTTTCTGTTTTGCAAATACAATGTTTTTCTTAAAGCTACTTTTGAAAAGTAGATTATCTGGTAACATGGCCTCCACAGCTTCTACTGCTTGCACTGTGAAATGGAGACATGTGCACCACATAGCAAAAATGCTGAAGCAGAAATTATCTGCAGCTGTGAAACATCTGTTCACTTTTTGTCAGGAGTAATGGTTTGGGTGTACCTAAAAGTAGAGTAGGCTTTTTTCAAGCTGTGTCAATCTACCGGCTGTGTGATGGGAGAAGGTTAGCACCCAGGACAGCAGAGGAATGTATTTGCACTTGAATTTGGTTCTTGGAAAATTACAAAGGCATTTTGTGGGTGATGCTGTTGAGGTTATATAACCTTGCAGAATAGGAAGATACTTGTAACTTTAGTGGGCAAAAGCATAAGATATCTCAACAAGAAAGGGTAGGCAAAAGATTTGCTATATTATTTTTAAAATGTTGTAAATTAACTGGGATCATGGAAAATAAAGACTTTGGGGAAAGCATCAGTGCTGAATGAAGCTCTGCCAAGTAACAAAAGATTTTGCATAGCTTAGGGCATTAACGCTCTAACAGTGTTTGTGGCTACTAAGTGCTTTACTGCTCTGCTGTTTTTCACATATGTGAGTTCAAACAGATCATCCTGGCCAAAAGGCAGATCCTTTTCCATTTGATCTGGCGAAATTTTTCTCTCATCTGTTCACAGTTTTGGTTCTATAACTAGACAGTATCACAATGGTCCACACAGCTGACTGAACAGTTGGATTTATGTTTGTTTATGTCTTTGCATATTTTTATAAGGCTCAAAAAAGTATCAGACTCATCACAGAATAGTAAAATTTATGGATCACACAGAGTTTACAGCTATTTCAAATGTTACACAGCCAAAAGCTGTGAACACAAAGAAAAGGAATGAATGAAGAAGGGCAGACTCATAATAATACTACATGACTACTCAATTAAGCTGTATGCGTCAAGACAGTTCTGTTCAGTCTCACTTCCTATTCCAGTAGGGCTAATTTAGACAGACATGATATTCTGATTCATTTGAATCCGTGCTTATCTGGGCTGTGGATCAGCCATAGAGACTACACATGTATCTCAGCACGCATGAACTGAGGCAAACACGAATCAGCCAAGAGCATCACTATAGACAATTTGCTAGGTTCTGCTGCCTAACATCAGACAAACTGTAGCATTTTCCTATATAGAAAAACAAAGAATGATGCCTTCAGAACAGAGGTAATAAAGCACATAGTAGCATCTAAAGCTGTTTCATGAAATACCAGTATATCATATCACTTAAAGTCTTTCAGCATAGAGAGCATTAATTGACACTGTAAAGAAAAGCTTTGCTGTGTCATCCTTTGAGATTAAGACCGTGTTGCAGAGTCCAAGAGCTTCATCTTGCTGAGTTTAGGGTACTAGACCTGCTGGAAAACTTGCACAGTAGAAATTTTTATTTCTTGCTCATTGAAAACATACTGAGAAACTAAAAAAGGGGGCAACAACAAAATCTATAAGTTTGTCAGCAGTCTGAGGAAAAAGGGAGAGTAGAAGCCCATTACTCATTAGGAAAGAGAGTGAATAATACATGATGTGCAATGGATCAAAGGCTAAAGCACCCACTTTTTGTTTCAGCAGAACAATAAGGTTTAACAATGAAGATAATTAATTGTGTATGATAGTAGTACACACAAAATTTGAATTAAACCCCTTATGAGATGTGTTAAATTCTACAGGGCCAGACTGATTTTGTCCTAAAGTACTTTTTGCAAAAACAAAAAGAACCCCAAGTGAACCATAAATAACTACCTGAAACAGCCTCTGAAATGTTAAAAGTTATTTCTGAAAAGCCACGAAGAACAAGAAACCTAGAGGACATCTGAAAGATAAACAGTCTCATTTTTAAATGCAGGAAAAATAGAACCCAAAATAATAATAAATCAACTATCCTAATTTCATTATTTAAAAGGATCCTGGAATAAACTACACAAAAATATATTTTTAAATATCTAGAGGATTAAAAAATGAGAAACAATATAAATTGATTCATCAGCAGCTGTCTTTCACAAGAGAGTTTACTTGCTGATGATGGGGAAGAAGTATATATTATATAATTTGACTTTGGTAAATTTTTTGAAGGAATACTATGGAAGCTGGTTGGCCTAAATGCTACCACTTAGATGTATGAATGAATGATTATACTTTTTGAAAATGCATTTGAGCCTGATCATTAATAGTTCTTCAACTGAAATAGCACTTAAAGCAGTATTCCAGGAGTCTATCCTGGATCAATCTTGGTCTGATTCAATCTTTTCATTAATTTTGGACAAAATAGAAAGTAGGCATACAAGATTTGTTCTGGGAAGGGTTTTTAGTCATTTGGGGAGACAAAAACAAGGAGAAAAAATATGTTGACAATTTTAAAATATGGTCTAAATAACACAAAAAAATTCCATAAAGTACTGCACTTGGAAGGAGAAAGCAAATGCATTAATATAAAATGGGAAATAATAGTTTACTAGCAATATATTGAAATAACATGTGAAAGCTGAGAGCTGCAGTGTACCATAATATAAATAACAACAGTGAGAAGTTAGTTGAAGGGGACAAATATTACAGGACAGAATAAGTGACGTGTAATCTGAGAATGGTAGCACGTGCTTATTTCATTCTACTTGCAACAAATGAGGCTGCAGTTTTAATAGTATATCCAAGTCTAGGCCTGATATCTTCAGGAAGATGTAAATCAGTTGGAAAGAATCCAGGGAAGAACACACGGCCTATGAGAGTGTCAAGAATTTGGGTACAGTCTGAAAAAAGCATGAAGGTGAAACAAACACACACACGCCAAACCGGTTATCTGTAAGCTATTAAACGATGATCATTGTTCTGGCTGTCGGCTGAAGGAAATCATCATACAGGCCAGTAGATTTAGGCTGGCTATTGCATAATTCTCTCTAAAGAAAGCCGCCAGTCTCCAGGACATCGTGGTCAGGCAGCCCTGCACCTCACTCTGCGTGTGAAGGTCAGTATCTGCAGCTTGTCGATTCTGACGCAGTTCAGTAAACCAGATGGGCCTTTCTGCATCATTCTTGTGAGTATCCCCTCACAATTCAATAATCCCACGGCAAGTTAAAATTATTCACTACGAAGTGTTGAGCACAAAGGGCCCATCCCTCCCAGCATGCCCGTGGTCCTGGTGGTGGTTCGCACCGGGTGCCTCCCGCAAGGAATCGCTTCCAGTCGGGGTGAGGCGGGGAGGCAGGAATGTCCTTCCCACATATGCACCTGAAAGGACTTTTATTACAAGGGGCAAAAATGATCCCATCCCCGCCTCGAAAGGAGAAGCTTTGTGCTGGAACTGTGTGTCAGAGCCGGTGGATTCGCGCTCAAGGGGCAGGGAGATCGCGTCTTCCCCAAGGAAGGGAAGCAGGTTTCTAGGAGTGAACACGTGCGCTGGAATGGTGTTGTGAAGCACTGGAGTTCACGGCCGTAAGGCGGCAGCGGTGCCAGCACCGGCCGCTCCCTGCAGCGCGAGCAGGCTAAACCGCCCCGGCAGCGCCCGCGCCCTCCTGACGTACCCACGCCATCGCTGCTGCAGCGCTCTCGCGTCGTGGCACGAAGCCGGATGTGAGCGCGGGGCGGGGGCCGCGGAGGCCGCGCCGCTAGGCTGCTCGGCGCGCTTCCGCCCTCACCCTGCCCCGCCTCCCGACTGGAACAGGAGCCGGCAGCGTCACCCCTCCGGCTGCGCACGCGCACCTTGGCGGAGGGCGCCGAGGCTGAGGGGGGGCTCTCTGTCCGGGCTCGCACGTGAGTAGCAGGTGGCCGCACCAATGAGCGAGCGGGCTTCCCGGAAGTCCTGCCCGCGCGGGCGGGGGGAGTATTGTTGTGGGTAACGTCACGGGCGGAGGATGCGGGTGCCCCATTGGCTCGGGCTCGGTGGCCGTGCGCTGGGATCTTAAAGGGCGACCGGAGCGCGGGCCGCGCCGGCCGGGCGGGGCCCATGGCCAGCACCAGCAGCCACTTGGTGAGTCTGGGGCGCGGGGCCAGCGCTGCGTGTGCCTGGAGCTACTGGCGGTTCGCTGGCAGAAGTAGGCCCGGGTGCCGGGGTCGGCCCGTTAGGGGGTAGCCACCCGTGCGTTCCCGGCTGCTGGGCGGCAAGATCGCGATAGGGTTTCGCGGGGGGGTCCGCCGCCTGTCGCCCGCTCGGCCAGGGAGGGCGGCCGGCCGGCCGAGCGCTGCCCGTCGCGGGGCTGGCCTCGGCGCTGCGGCTCCCGGTCCTCCTTCCGCCCCCTGCCTTCGGGATCGCCGCGGGCCTGGCGGGAGGGCCCCCATCCCGCCCCGGGCGCCAGTGGGGCCCTGAGGCGCGAGGGGAGCGCGGCGGCGGGCGTCCCGGTCTCGCCCCGTCAGCGGGAGGAAGCGAGGCTGGTGCTGAGGCTGAAGCAGCCGCCCCGCGGCCTCTCGCGGAGCTTCGTTCTCGGTTCCGGGTTCGGGGCGTTGGCGTGGCTTTGCCGGACCGTCTCCCATTGGGAGAGCCGGCGTCGCGGCCCCGGGGAAGCCACCTGTTACTCTGTAATCGGTTTGGTTTGCAGTGGAAACAAACGCGTGACGAAGATGGTGAGAGTCGTAATAGGACGCCGCTTCAAACACAGTTGTTTACATTAGTCCGACAACGTAAAAGTCTAACGTTTTGTGAGCACTGACTAATTTAAGATGGAGTTGTAGCTGATACACAGAGGTGGTAGCGGTAGATCTTCGCTTGTGTTGTAGATTATAGTTTAGTTAGTGTAGAAATTCCCTTATGAAAAGAGTATTTTTTACAAAAACAACTGCCAGCTTGTAACCAGCCAGTATCACTAACTGGCAGCGATGTGTTCCTTGTCCTTGTGTGCATGCTGCTGTGCTTCAGGTCTCGTGTTCATTCTGTCAGATGCAAGCTGCCAAGCTCCACTCTGCAGCACTTAAAACTTTTCCATCAATTGGAACTGGTTAAGGAGGGTCTTCTGCGTGAAGACTGGCATAGCTACCTTGATACTTGAAGGCTGGTTTCACTGTACTCTTCTTTTCATGCTCCTTTTTCATCAGGGTATTACACATAATCATATTTGTTGACTGAAGATGAGAATTATTATGTGGAATACAGGGGAGGACATGAAATACTGCATTGAGGATTATGGAAATAAAGCAATGTTTGATTATTAACGGAATTAGTTTTGCTTTTCTGTTATTTCATAGAGTTCCATATGGCTGCTTCTCAGCATCAGAGGTGACTTCTGTTTAACTGGACTCTTTTAAACAGGGAGCAAGCTTCCATTTGTGCTTCTGCCCTTACTTGCAGCCTTTCTTTCCTGTTTTTTCTCTCCAAAATACTTCCATTTCTGTTCCTTTTCTATATATGGTTTAGGTCCTTGCCTGTAAGAGAAACATGGAGAGAGAATGAACGAAGAATTAAGTTGACAATCATTTTTGTTAAAACTAAAATATTTTTTCAGGGTAATGTAATTTTATTTCCTTCTCTTTCATTGTGTTTAGTATTTCTCTGGACAGGTGAGTATACTAATTGGCAGTAGCAGATAGAAGTGGCTTGATTTAGCTGACTTTTTTGCATATTCAGTTGATATCAAATATGGGAAATACAGTGTTTCTGAGAATCCAAGCAAGTTACTGTTAATGTGTTTTGGGTGGTTGGGTGTTTTTTGGGGTTTGTTTGGTTTGGTTTTGGGTTTTCTTGTGTGTGATGGAGTTAATGATAATGAGTTCTGTGATTATTGTACTATAAATGCAAGAGACCAGAGAGGGGAAAATAGAGCACGTATTCAAAGGAATGTTTCAGCATTCTTCTGCCAAAACAGTTAATTTTTGTACATGTGTATGTGGGCACAATTCATAAAACATTCTACTATTTTCTGAAGGAGAGAATTGGACTTTTAAGAGGAAAACAACTTTAGTGCTGCTTTTATTGCTGATGTCAGTGTGGTCTTAGTTATTTGCTGTAAGTACCTTCATTACAAGCATATTGGTCTCATATTAAGAAGTGATCTTCTCAAAATGAAGAGTCTGGAAGGATTGTTATTTACATCTTCATCTTCAGCAACATCTTTGCTGGAGGGTTTAGCTGCTCTAGTGATTATTAGGTTCAACCATTTTTTCTGACCTGATAAAATGTGTAGTATTGTCACAGATATGTCTGAACAAAACTGCTAGCCCCGCTCCACCCCCACCCTTGGGAACTAATATAGACTATACTTTTTAAAGAACTGGGTTCTTAATAGAATGAGTTCTGACTCTGCTAAGAATTAGTTTAGGCTATGGTGGAAGGTCTGTTTGTAGTTATTTGTAGGTATAAAACTTTCAGACAAGCTTGAGGGGTTTTCCTTACATACCCGTCTAGTTAATACTCTCTTGGGTTTTCAGCATAAGGCTGTGACTGGTCTTTATCACTTGTGCATAGGCTTTTAACTGGGGTAATTTTTCTGTAAATCTCTTATCAAAGCAGACTGCAGATACAGATGTTGAGAAGGTGCTCAAAGGCAAAAAAAAAAAAAAAAGAGAGAAAAAAAAGGAAGAAGATGAGCAATTTTATATGCATTTGTATTTTTAACATAGGAACAACTGCTACTGGAAAGGAGACAGCCCAGAGAATAACCTGCATAGAATAGCAATGTTCAACTAAGGAAAGAATCCACTGTGTAGGCAGGCTTTTTTTAAAGCAAATTGTTCTTTTGGCTATTGCTCTGTTACTTACAGTGCTATAAGTAATGTCTGTTTCATGTAGCTCTGGAAACTCTACAAGTAGGTTGCTGTAGCTGGACATTGTAAGATACCTGTGGACTCAGGCTCATTTCACTTCCCTACTGCAGATCAGTTGGAAGGCAGCATTGCAGGAACAACCTGGAAAGGCAAGCTGGCTATTGAAGTAGGTGCAGGAATTTTGTTACAGAAGGCATGAAACCAGGGGTTCAGTCACTTTGTTAGCCTGAAAAAAATAATGAGCTGGCAAAGTAATAACAGTAGATTTGATATATGAAGATGTGAAATATTTCAGTAATCCCTGTTATTTTAACAGTAAACTTGTATTTTTATCTATTTTTTTTTGTTTGTTTTCTAGAAAAGCTGTATGCATTGCTGTACAACTAGCACATTTATGTCATCAGAAAGTATGCAAGTGAGAAATCACTTTTTGATATGGAAAGATAAAAACTTAATTCAGAAAGCACTGTGACTGAAAAATACAATCGTTCTCTAAGCTCCTCATATTGGAGTTTCCTGAAGAATTTGTACAAAGCTAAGGAATTATTGTTTCTTGTATTTCAAATGGGAAAACTTTTTTTCCAGGTAGCCGAGTTAGGTTATGTGTATGTAATAAATAAGAAAAAAGGGGAAGCAGCTAATTTTTCTCCCTCTCCACTTTCCTTCCTGACATCTTATTTGCAGGTAAGCTTGTGGAAAGTTACGAAGGTCTAACTAAAGTGTCTGAAAGGACTGAGCGCGACATGTAACAAGTTAGCTGTTTGGTCTGGAACCTTATTTTTCACACCTTTATGGAGTCTACTCAGTAGTACTGTAGGAAACAACTGACTTGTTGTGTGACTGAATATTGAAGTGGGGACTTGCTTTGTGTTTTAAAAGACAAGCTGTAAATACTTCACCTGGCAAATATTTTGTAGTTCTTTATAGTGAAAAATTGCAGGGATTAAGGTGCTTAGCACATTATTCTGAAAAGCAAATATTAAATTTGATGCTCAGTTCTTTGGTAATCGTGAAGGAATTTAATTTACACTTCTTGACTCTGCTGCCCAACTTCTGTACATTTCATCTACATACTGCCATCTCTGTGTGGCTGTTTTTCTGATCTTCACCTAAAACTATTCTCTTTGCCTCCTTGAATTGCTAGCAAGGAGCCTAGTATAGGAAGTCCTTTTGTGTTTGTTAGCATGAGCCACCATCCATGCTGCACAACACCTCTTAGTATTGGTGTGTTTCATGAGATAGCTGATGGAGTACGATGGGATCTAGACTATTGCAGTTAGAGCTGGCTTTGGTTTTCTTGCAAGCTGGCCTGGATCTGTTTGCAAGAAGTGAATTCTCAATGGTATGCTTACATATATAGCTATTTGGGACATAGACTGACTTTAGGCTCTTAGAGATTTTTGTGGTTTCCTGTTCTGATCTGTTTTGAGGCTCGGGGAGTTGTGGGGGTGAGAGCGGTGGAAGGAGGCCTTAAATAGTCTCTGCCCCTGAAGGTGCTTGGAACTTAAGTGCTTTGCTTAACAGTAGAGGAGGTTAGAGGGTAACTGTCTGATATGCAGGCTCTTACAAATCCTTCTATTAGCTTTAATCCCTACCTGAATTTGGAATTAGAATCCTGGAAATTAGTGGCAGGAAATACCACTGTATGTGTAAGATTGCAAATGCCCTTTTCTAAGTTTGACAATAACTAAAATGTTTGGGTCAACGCTGCTCTGTATGTGAGAAATTAATTTCTGTAGAAACAAAATCATTCTTGTGGCTAAAATACCTGTATTCCCTAAATAAAGAGTCAAAACAATCTAACAATGTAGAGGTGTTCTCTGTGCTTTGGAATCCTTGAGCCTGTTGGTTATTTTGTTGCTGATATAACTGATACCTATTTCCTCATTACTTCTGCATAAATTGTTACAGATTTACTGCAGAAAGTAACTGGTGGTAGGTGATCAGTTGTGAATGAGGTGGAATGGCAGAGCTGAGGTTTGTTTCTGGTATACTGAGATTATTTTATATGAACAATACAGTATGTCTCCCCAAACTTTAGAACAGTACTTCGTATACCATGAACTTTGTAAGGATGTACACACAGAAAGCTTGAGAAGAAAAATCAATTAATTTGCTTAGCAGGATCTTTATATATATTTCCTCTGAAATAATAGCAACTGTATTTTTTATGATTATTTTTTACAAGTATTTTCAACATTACCATCATATTATTGTATTTTTCTTTAAATTGTATTAGGGCCATTAATATATTAAGCAGACTACATCAGCTTGAATTCTTTTCATGCTTCTGTTTCTGACTGTTGCAAAGGTCCCAGCCAGTTTAGGTAGAATAGTGTCTTTGAAGAATTATCTGCTCCGAGCTTTCCCCTTCTATTAACACTTACAATCTTCAACCTTGACATGTATTACCAGGGCATAAAAAAGAACAAAAACGGCAAAAGAAGTCTTCTTTTCCTTTAAATGATGATAATTTCTATCAAGATACTTTGTTAAGAAATTTTTTTTAACAGTTTTATGCAGGGCTTCAATGAATGCTTACCTTCCAGCATTTGAGAGGTTTCAAGTGCTACTGTGCATGAAGGTGAGCATAGTTGTTTTGGTGGGTCAGAGCACAGACTTCTTTAATCAGTCAGCATGGTAGTCTGTTTAAACAAAAGAATCCTTCTTTTATACAACTGAACAGTTTTGGAATTTGCAGTGTTTATTCATATAAGTGATATATTTATCAACAGACTTTTCATGTGATAAATTCTGAGATAGAGCTGTCTGGAGTGTAATTTTTTTCTACCTACAACTTCAGATTCTTTTGCAAAACAAATTTGTGTTAAAGTAGCTTTTATAATTGAAATACGAGATTTCAATCTGTTAAGTGTCGTAATAAGTAACCATTTATGAATCTTGATGATTTTGACAGATTGTTTGGCTTCAGACTGTTCTGCTGACTAATGTCTGGTTTCTTCAAGACATGGGGTTGATGGGCAATTTGTTGAGTTACGAGCTAGATCTCAAGTTCTCTACAGTAATCTTTGCATACCATTTGACAATGTGGTTTGAAAGAATGCTGATACAGCTCTACACAATATAAATGCAAAACATTGCAAAAAATGCCTGTTGATTTTATTTGTTAAGATTTTGTCTTAAACATTTTAATTATCTGCCTTAAGAAAGGTTGAACAAGATCTGTTATTTCAGTATAAACTTCACTTCTTATGGTAGGTTGAAGATTAAACAGTGTGTTTAATTAACTGCTTTGTATAGTACCTAAAACCAGGACTTTTTAAAAAAAGTCTCAATATCAGATCAGATTTTTTTTGCTATATTTAGCCATCTGTGCTGAACAGAGATAAGTCATTGAAATATGACAATGTTTTCATCTGAGAGAAGACTAGTTCTTTCTCAATGTAGTATTCATTAATTTTTTTTTTTAACGTATTCTGTCTTTTCAGTGAATTAATGTTGCATTTTCACTGTGGGATATGAGGAGGGGAGAGGAGGCCAGTGGGAGAGCTGTGCATAGTGTCTTTTAATTGCCCCTTATGCTCTTTTTTGGATACAAGACGTGTCTCAGATGAAGTTGCTGCATCTTTGTTAACCCTGTGAAACATCAGTGGGCCATGAAAAGAATGTGTTAAATATAACTGCACGTAGCTGTTCACTTTTTCCCTTTGCATTTTGCAGATAAATCCTCAGGACACACCAGGCATTTAAATTATAAGCGATACAAAATAAAGTTAAATTTCAGAGTTTTTGGCTTGTATGACAATATCAAAATAATTTACAAAACTCTTAGGCCAAGCCTATTTAATTTAAGCTGTCTTTAGGAGAATCTCAGTATTGATAAATAGTAGCAAATAACTTTAAAACTACACAGCACTTGTCCAGTGAAAGCAATTACTTTCCTTCAATATGAAATAAAGGCCTTTATTCCTCCTTAGTTGCACAGATAAATAGATGGACTCCATATTTTTACTTGAAGACAAGTATATTAATTTGAACATTGAATCATAGATTTGTGGATTTTGGAAGATCTTCCTGTTTCTGTATCAAAGGGCTTTGTTTGGCAGAGATGTAAAAGCTGTGATTGGATAGTATGACAGCCGGGGAGGGTATCTTACTATGTAGTATCCATTTTGAAAGCATCACAAATTCTATTTGCAAGTGAAAAGATTAATTCATAGATATCCTACAGTGCTATTGTGTTGTTTTCTGAATCCTATAATTTTTAAGCAGACTTTGCAGATGTAGGGCATACATGTTTGTATTGATTTATCTTCATGTGATAGTCTGTGAATTTCTTATCGCAATATAATGTAATACTTATGACATATGCCACTCCGTAGTTCTTATATCAGTATATATCTTTGTGTTCATTTGCAGGTGTTCTGTATTCTCTGATACCACAAGGCCAAGACAGTCAGATTCTTTAATGAACAGATTTCAGGAGCTTCATCTAGTCAGGTGATTAGATGCTTTTTCCAGGAGTCTGGTGTCTTGATTTTCTCCTGAAACTGGTTTGTTTTGGTTTTCTCCTTAATGTTTGCACAGTATTAGTCATAGTAAGACCTTGTTTCTCCTAGTTGATGCTTTCTAGTTCGGTATATTCAGGTATGGACTAGCTTAAGTTCTCTGTCCACTTTTTTTCCCCACCATATGCCTAAATTCATGGGCAATATTTTAATTTGTAGTAATGTTTTGGTAGAAACAAAAGTGAAGTCTCACTGCCTCCTTTTCCAGAAACTGTCGATTGCTTTAAGTAAGAGATACACTGTTTTGCCAGATGATTTGTGGTTGGTTGGTTTGTTTGTTGGGTTTTTTTTCCCCTCAGTCTTTAACATTGTGCAGTTCTTTTTCTTTCAGCCTTTTTAGTTTGAGGGTCAACCCAGATGTGAACTGCAAGAGATCCTTGTTTGGGGACGGCTGTTAAAAATTATAAGCTGTTTAAGGATTTAACCAGTTTACTTATGTCCTATATTAATTTTCCTCCTCAGAATTCCATATTTCAGACATTATATAATGCCAGGTCAAATGTTTTATGGGTTTCTACCTGCATTATTTCATTTAGTAGATCTGTAATACAGTTTACCATAATAAACATTCATAAGAGGGTTGTGCCAATATTCTAGCTTACACAGTGTCATCAACATTGTTTATAACCAAAACAAATGTACCAGTTGATGTGTAGAGCTCATGTTGCTCTTTATAACTAGTACTTTCTGTTAGCAAGGTCTGCTTCAAAAAAAGTTGGTCTTATAGGTAGGCGGATGGAAAAGCTTTTCTGATCATGTCAGCTGTACGTCTTAATGCAGCTAAAGATCCAGTAATAGCCAGCAGTTAGACTCAGCATTATCAGACAAGTGATAGGTTGGGGCCCTATTCACACTGACTCTTTGTAACAGAAATGAGATCTTGCTAGTAGAGTTTCAGTGATAGCAAAGCTATTCTTAGGCATCTTCAGGGTTCAATATCATGTCTGTTAGGATAGAAGTAAAAGATACTGGAAGCATCAGAAGGTCCTGTTTTTTTGCTGCTATTGGTGTTGATAGAACTCTATCAGCAAAGCATCAGATTATGCAGTGAGGAAAAAGCTAGTACAAATGCAGTTGCTGTGTTGTACTTGCTTTAGAGCGGTGTGATATTTGTTTGATGCATGTTGTATGCTTAGATATATTAAAAGTTGTAGTGATAGTGCTGTTATTAAAATCCTGAATTGTAAAAAGGATTCCAAAAGGCATAGGTCCTTTTAGACTCCTGTGAGTTTTGCCTATGACTGGCTTTTCATACAAAGGGGAGTGAGGAAAGTACGGAAGGAAAAATGGGGTGATATCTACTTTTCTTCTCTTAAAGTTTATTTCTGCTGTTTGCATGCAAGAGGGGAAAAAGATCAATATAAGGACTTATTTCATATGGCATGTAAATAAAAGGAAGCCTGTTTCTAGTGATTTAGTGAAAATTAGTTAATGAAGATTTTGATGTGTCCAATCTATAACTCCACTTACCTTCAGCAGGTTTTATTTTCTTCCTTATTAGGTTTTCAAACTTGCAGTGTGTTGCACTAAGAAGGAAACAATTTCTAAATGGAGGTAAACTAGGAAGAGCACCCCTAAGAGCTTGGGAAAGTAGGTAATCTTACAGACTTTTTAAAAGCAGAAATAGAATTATTAGATCAGTGGTTGCTAGTGTGGTCCATTCTGATCCATGACATGCAATAGGCATGTCTATTGTCACAATGTGAGGGTTGCTGCTTTCACTGGATTGACAGATGAGAAATGTTGACAGTTGCTGGCAGGAGAGCATCTGCAAGCTCCTAAGAACTGCAGGTGCAGTTTAGAAGGCTTTTAAATTCTTCAGTGACTGATTTAATATCTCGCTAACAAAGATACTAAAAGTATCGAGCAGAAGCAGAATCTGAAATCTGATTTTTGCAAAACAAGTAGCTGTATGAGGTTAGATCTGATGAGCTAGCCTGTGTTCTGTCTCTGGCATACATAAGGACATGTATTTAGAAACATGTATAGTGTCTGCAGCCTTGTTTTTTGGAGCCCTTCAAAATAAAACTGAGAAGGTAAATAATACAGGACACACAATACTGCACAAGACTACATGGGAGTGTGGAAAGACAAGTGTAGGAGTGATGTTTTCTAGAAATGTTCAGGTGTGACATACCTATTTGCATAGTTCTGTCACTTCTTAGGTAACTGATACTTTAAATCTATTGTGTCTTCCTCTGTCCTTGTTGTTCTTAATCTTGACTTTCCTTTGAGAAAGTCAGGAGACTAACTGACATTATACTTTGTCTAGAAATAACCTTCTTTTCCTACAAAGTACTTTACTCTTGTCTCTTCCCCTAGGACTTTTCTATACTTGATATTCACTGTGACTTAGTTTCAGAAACTGCAAGGAAATCCAGCACCTTTTCCCCATCTTTCTCTGAGAGCTCTCTGGTGCTTTTGTGGTGGTTTTTCTTGTTTCTTTTTTTTGAGGTGATCTTGCTAGCTGCAGAATCTAATCAGATCCCCCACAATGCTGCCGCTCTATTTACCTGTAAAACCCCAGTTGCTCTAGAATAGCCTGACTATTGCCAGTTCATAATTTAAATCCTAATGTTTAGTCTGTGTGAATGTGGTTGGTTTTTTTTTACTATATTTCAGTTAATGGGATGTTTCTTATATTGGCATCATGCTTGTGTCAGCCTTGCTGCACTTGTGATAGGAAAGAGTACAATCTGTGTTTAATTCTGTCTCCTCTGTGTCTTTATGCAGGCTGCTGTTTAAGTAGCTGTCTGAGGAAAAGGTGATTTCGGCTGAGCTATGAGAATATTAGGAACAATAACTAGTCTGGGAAAGGTGTCAGCTAAAATACCTGCACAGAAGGCATAAAAGGAACTACCTACAGCACACATACTTTACTGTTTTTCTAATAATTCTATCAATATACTTTCTTCTCTTCAAAAGGTAGAATACTGCATAACTGACTGTGAGATAGCATACACTGCTCTCTGAGGGATTTAGTGAACTTTTCAAAAAGCAGAATTCTCCCACCTGTATCAAGGTCTTCCCCAGCCTTGCCCCTCTGTTGTCCTCACAAGAGTTGTACACAATACAGCAATAGCTCTCATTATAGGCAGATTCCTCGTCAGTTTCCACTATATCACAAAGCTCAGGCAAAGATCTACTGAAAAGCTGTTGCCTGTCTGTGATCTGCTGCCCCATCACTGTAGTCATAGTTCTTGGAAAAAGCCCTAAGGAGCAATAGAGATCCTGGAGCAAATGGGCTGTACTCAGATTGGAAAGGGAATCTTCTCTTACACTTCTTGGAAGATGTTGTTTAGAATAGTGGCTTGATAATAGCTAATTTTCAGTCTTGCAAGAATTGATGTTTACATATCAGTTATGGAGAGTGGAGGAAACGGTGTTTTAGCTGTACTCTTTTTGACCTTGTTACTTTTGTCTCAGTTTAGAAAGTATACCTTTACCTGCTTAGAGTTATGTTTCTGTCTTGTTATGTAATTCCACTAAATGTGCAAGTACAATGTATTTCTGAATTGTATCTTATTTTTGAAAGAAGTTTGCCAGTAAATAAAGGCTGCTTTTCCCCCTGGCATAGAGCACCGCCAAGTAAGTAATTGCTAATTTAGGAGGTAGGTGCTTTAAGCCCACATGCATAATTGAATGCAAGTCCACTTCTCTTCTAAAGTGGTTTCTGATAGAAACACAGAAAATTGTTCTGAATCAAATTGAAATTAATGAGAGAAACATTATTTCTGACAAAGAAATTTTATTTGAATATTAATATGAGGTATGTTACAGACTAGGTCAGGGTTGTGTAATGCATCTGTTTCGAGGTTAGGAGATTTTCATCCAGTCAGGGTTTCATTCTGCTGGATATATGTTAGAATATAAAGATTAAAAAAAATAATGTTCAGGTATGGTGTTAACTTTCTTAAATATTTCCTCTGCATACCATTTCAGTTTTTGTTGTCAGAAGTAGTTCAGCGGAGCTCATCTATTTTCTGTATTTTCTGGCCAGTTTCAAGTAAAACATTTGAAGCAGACACCTCACAGGACAGACTAATGGAGGTATATTACCAACAAGGCGGGAAGGCAGCTTGACAAGTTTCCTTGGCCTTACTTGGGAGAAACTGAGAAAAGGGTACCAAATGATGATTTACTTTGTATATTACAAGAATCAGTATTGGGAGTGTATAGTCTTGTACTTGCTATTTTTTGGCCTATATCTTGTTCTTTTTTTGGAACTGGGATGTCTTTATGTGGCCTTACGTACAATTAAAATAGGGTAATCTCCCTTGCTTTAAAAGGTCATGGACCAGAGCATTCTTCAAAAAAAGTATTAGATATTGGTGATTATTAAAGCCTCCAACTGATTTGCCTTTGGCATGTTGTTCTCTTTTCCTCCTGTCCTTCTCCAATGTGTATTAAAGAGAAATACTATTGGAGAAAGTGGGATTCCAAGTTAAAATGTAGGAATGTATTCTTTGTCTCCATTAAAGTTTTCATGCTTTACTTGTTCATTTATGATTCATTGTAACTTGGATCTCTAAACTTAATGTTACTTGCGAATACAGATCTTCCTTGCATAACTAGATAATTCTTTGTTTCAGGAAAACTACTGCTTGTTAAGATTGGGTGGATGGCTCTGTCTCCAAACACAAAGTAAAGTTTAAAGTTACTTGTAGGAAAATATACTGTGCAATTTGATACCTTGGTGTTAGGCATTTTCTTCTGAGTTTGGAAAAAAGCATTCTTCAATTAAAGCGTTCAGACTTTTGGGCTGTGGCTATACGTATGTGCACAGCATGACCCAAACAGAGTTGTTTTTAACAAATTAAGTCCTGCCATTTCCAAAATAAATACTAACATTCCCTTGTAAAGATGTTTTAACAATAACCCTTCCAGATGGGACTTCATATGATGCTCTCATGGAAATAAAGTGCAGATGTGTGTGGTAATTATTTGAAGGTATGGGAATAACAGTTTCATTTCTCTTTTCAGTATGATGCTGTTCCAATCCAGTCTAGTGTGGTGTTATGCTCCTGTTCATCCCCATCAATGGTGAGGAATCAGGCGGATTCCAGCACTCCATCTGTCATTTCCACCTGTGGCAGCAGACAGGGAACTAACATGGAGGGTACTGCAGCTGAATCAAGATCTAGTTCAAACTCCTTGCAGCAACATGCAGGACAGCAGCCTCCGCAACCTCGAAAGAAACGACCTGATGACTTCAAATTTGGGAAAATTCTGGGTGAAGGATCTTTTTCAACGGTAACTTTATCTTTTATAAGAAGTGCCAAATATCTTAGATAAATTTCAAAATTTGTTGTGCAAGTAATGTTGCTGATATTTAAATCTGGAGAGAACAGCTTGAAAAGTGGATGAGCAGGACATTGTGGGTTTAACTATTAAAATTGTACTAAATATGTGTTGATTTTTTCCAGTACCTTTTAAACTCCTCAGAAGTTCTATTGTATGCTTATGACTTGATGAGTTTTGGTTTTTTTAGGAGACTTTGCTTTCTAATGTAACCTTGATAGCACAATGAGTTATGTTAAGATTTGATGATATAGAGGATTGGAACTGGGCTAGGAGTTTGTCATGGTCGGAACTTCTGCGCAATGTCCTGTTTATTAATTGTTTCATGGATTCCCACATGGATCCATGAAGCAATTAATACATTTATTTGATGCTTTTGTAGTTGCCTCACTGTAAGACAGTAAGTAATATTGCTGTAGCTTTTTCATATGTTATTTGTTGCGTATACCTATTGGTTCTCAATATCTAAATATTGGCTGATTCTGGTTCTTCCTGTACAGTCTGTTGTGGTGTTTAGGAAGCAGGCCTCTAGTAGTCGTCAGGAGTAATTAGCACTTAAATACATAGTTTTAGATTTACAGCTTTCCCTAATGAATCCAACAAGAGTTGTTGCCTCTTGGATGTACCAGAACTCTCTGCTTCAGTGAGACACTTTTTTCTTGTGGTCTCTGAAAGTTAGCACCACATGCCTTGTATAAATAAATTCATAGGGCCTAGCCCAGACTGAGTAGTCTTCTGTTCCATCATTCTGCCACCTGTTCAATGTTAGATGTTGTTTGGTTTTTTTAATCCCAAATCTAAGTAGCTCAAATGCATTTAGATGATTAGCAGAAGACTGAGTACCATGACAATGTTAATCCGTTAGCTGTACTTAGAATACAGGTGCTCAATATCAATGTAGGTATATGGGTAATACACCTTTTAATTGCTTTTAATTTTTATTTCCTTTAAGAGTATTTGGCAATTTACTGTGATTTATGTTACAGCCTCCAGAATTTTTCTGATGAGGAAAAAAAAAAGTTAAATCAGTGATTACCCAGTCAGGTGTGTAAGTCTCTCAGGAAAACCAGTGTTCTTATGCTGAACTGAAATTGTGTAGAGGTCTTGATGAAGCCAGCATAATATGAACACATGCTTAATATTTTGCTGATTGTGATTGTGGTAGAATACTGATTGTCCAAAATAAGCTAAATACCTACTGGAAGATAGAAATCAATGTTAGTGTGTGTCTTGAGTGATTACAATATGTTTTCTCTCCTTTGGCAACAGGTTGTCTTGGCTCGAGAATTGGCAAGTTCTAGAGAATATGCCAGTAAGTATTGACTCCTTCAACATGAACTTTTAAATACAGTATCAATGTAGTCCTGTTACAAAACACCTGTTCAAAAGACAGAATTAGTAAGTTTATGATAATTTTATCTAACCATAAAAACCCCAAAACAAATTACTTAGACTTCATTTGATTGTAGCTTCTGCATTTTCACTCTCTCTTTTTTTCGTTAAGTTAAAATTCTAGAAAAACGTCATATCATAAAAGAAAACAAGGTGCCATATGTGACACGAGAGAGAGATGTAATGTCACGCCTGGATCACCCTTTTTTTGTGAAACTCTACTTCACTTTTCAGGATGATGAAAAGCTATGTATCCTTTTGCTTTTTAAAACTTGCGGTAACACTTTTGTAAAAGTTTCTTTTGGTTTCTTTGAAACATTGTCTAATAGGAATGATAAAAATAACTTGAGGTATTTAAAATCTTAATGTTTGGAATATCAATGCGTTTCATAGGCATTAAGCAAACAGAATGAGTGTGCCCCCTCAGAAGAGTAGATGACTTGTGGGACAGGGGAGATGAATGAAACAATGAAATATATTGTCTACGTGATAAGTGCTGAAGGGTGACTTGCAACAATCTAAGTTTAAAATAATTATAAAAAAAACCAATCCAAACAAAAAAAAACCCCGCCAAAACAAACAAAACCCCCAAACAATTGGGAGCGAATGAGAAGTGTCTTATTTCAGATACATACAGTAAAACACCACAATTCCCGTGTTTAACGTAAAAGTAACCAGCTATACTTACTCCTATTTCTTATTTGAACAGTTAGATCTATTACAATTTTTCTTGTGTAAAAATGTATGCAGAATAATCTGAATGATAGGAAGCTGAAACTTCTGTTTTGGCCACTGTTTCCCAAGTTCTCTCTAGCAGTAATTGCCAAGTGCAGTTTCCTCTTGAAAGCTCATTGGTTTGCAGTCAGCTTTTTTGTTCTTCTTGTGAAGAAAAATATTAATCATGTAAATTTCCTCCTAAACTTCCTGCTTCGCATTGGCTGTGCCCAGGGTAAAATTAGGCTATTTCTGGGGTCAGTAAATAGTTGTGTTTTTCACGGAGGCTGCTGCAGTGCTAGGGGGTGCTGTATCGTGTGTATATACACGCATACATGTGCGCATGTGCTAACAGAACTTACAGGGGCCCTCTTTTTGTCATGTCAGCATTTGCTTATTGAACACTTGGCTGACTTTGGCACTTTCCAGATGATAGGGCAATTTTAAACTTAGATTGAAGGCTAGCTAGGACTGTAAATACTTCTCTTTGAGGACAACTATGTATAAAGTTTAAATGAATTATTCAGGTTTGCGTCTGGGAAAAAAATACAAATTTAACTCTTTAACATCTTTGCTATGCTAAGAAGTTGGGACATGTGTCCTAGGTTGTTAATTTATTTAAGAAATTGTTTTGGGTTGCTACCACAAAGTTTCAATTTAACCAACTTCTTTCCCATTGTTCATGTATTTTTAGTATTATTCTTGTCTTTGGAATGAAGTGTGAGGATTTTTGGTTTAGAATGGTTTCGTGATAGACCTTAATTATACTTGCATTCAGATTTTGGGCTTAGCTATGCCAAAAATGGAGAGCTGCTGAAGTATATACGTAAAATTGGCTCATTTGACGAGACCTGTACAAGGTTTTACACTGCTGAAATTGTATCAGCCCTGGAGTATTTGCATGGGAAAGGAATAATTCACAGGTAATACAAATTTGAGACCAACATGCATTTGATTATGCACAAGGTGTTTTTTCTAGAAATGTTTGTGAAGTCTAAAGCAAACATGGATTTTGGAGAAAGCTAATAAGAACAAAATAGCATCTCATTAGCATTTTGTTAAGATAGGGAGCTAAACAAAGAAAACTTTAGGATGAGAGCCAATATCTGTTATTAGACGAACTATTCTATTGGGGAAAAGTAAGAAAACCTTTAGGCCTAAAATTAATATTACCAAAAGCTTATTTCTTAAAGCTTGATCAGTTGGTCTGAAAAAAGAAACTGACTTCTTGTTTATCTACATTTTTTTGCCTGCAGTGTTATGTCCCAAAAGTAACTAGAATTCTGCTGGTGTGTAAATTAGTGTGCAGCATGTCATCAGGAAAAGTGAAGTTAATGTATGTCAGTTTCTACAAAGCTGAACAACAATTTGGTAAATGGTGAAATTGAGCAAAGTCTTTTAATTGGACCTTCATAGTTGTTACTGATGTAATTGTATTGTCTGGCTAAGCATGTTTTGTTTGGAAATCTTGTATTATAAAAGAGCTGCTTTATATTTGTCTCCATATGAAGGCCAGGATGAGGAACTCAAAAGAAAACAGTGGAATTGTGTGTGATTACAGAACTTTGTATGAAACTTATTTAAGTCCCTAGCTCTAGGCTTGCCTGAAGGCTCTTGGGATTTCCTGCTGCCTAAAGAAGTATGACATGAGATAGAACCACTTTAAGATGCCAGACTACTCAGGAAAAGTTAGTACAGTGTTATCTCTGTATGTACCTGGATATATAGGTATTATCTAGATCCACAATATGAATATGTATACATAAAGCTTATATAATATATGCATATATGTGTATAGAGTACCGTATGTATACATATGTATATGTAAAAGCCCCCCACAGAACTGTTAAAAAGATCCATTCCATTCACGTACTCTCTGCTTTTCTCAGAGAATAGGAAAATGAACAGGATTTTTATGGCTTGCGTGTCATAATTACTTCATTCCAATTGCTCTCAGTGCTGGTCTACAGGCTTTAAACTGTACAACTGTACAACCCATGCTTTTCAATAATTAGGGGGCTGTAATCTGAGGAATATAATGCTGCATGGTGCTTGATGGAATCAGTTTTGAATTTGCACTGATTTTTCTTACCAGTCAACCAAAACAACTCCCATGCTTCTAGATTTGAGCATCCAAAGATAATTCTTGAGAGAAGTACATAATCTTTTCTTGTCATCTGAGGAAACTAGGTGCAAAGTAAATAATACTGTAAGTGTGAGTCAGTGCTATTTTTATGTCGTTGCTGATGAACCTCTTGATGGCTATCTCTATATTGTGTGTGCTACTGTGAGGTCTGGTTTTATTCAGGTTCGGAGGCAGTGTCCATACAAATGGTACGTGTACATTTGAAATAGAGATTATACATGGATTTATATGTGACAAATGCGAATGTGCCACTTGTAAAGAGTGGAGGTGGTTTACAGTTCTGCTCTGGACATTTATCTGAGGGCGGGGGGTGTGTCATTGTTTGACAAACCGGAGTTTTGCACTGAGTAACCACGCCTAGAAGATCTCACTGCCATGTCAGTCTGTCAGATGTTATTTACATTAAGGCTTGAGAGTGAAAGGTTGTTTGGTGGTGGTGGTTGGTGGTGGTGGTTGGTGGTGGTGGTTGGTGGTGGTGTACAGCTGAGATGCCCAATAGCTTAGCTTTGAGATTATTCATTACTGCAAGTATTTTTAGAAAAATGTTAATGGGCTTTTCAAAATCTGTTAGCAGGCTGTATGTTGACAGCTACAAGTTAAAGGAAAGATGACACAACAATGTTTATAAAATGTCTGCATTATTTATGATAGTGTTTTCTGCACAAGTCACTAGACAATTTTGCAACTAATTTGTCTGTTGTTTAAATATAAAAATCTGCCTTTTCCAGGGACCTTAAACCAGAGAACATCTTGCTAAATGAAGATATGCACATTCAAATAACAGACTTTGGAACAGCAAAAGTATTATCTGCAGATAGCAGACAAGGTATGCCATTATTTACTTCATCATGTGACAGCTAATTATAGCAAGCGATCCTTTGAAAATGTATGTATATTGTATTTACAAAATTCTAACCTTCAAAAATCATTACTACTTATCTGACAAAATCTCTGAGAGATCTTGGAACAATTTTGACTGTCATTGCTTGGATTACATCCAAAGAGGTAATATTTGATGTAGTGGTAGAGCCAGCTAGATCACCAAATAAAGTACTTTTCATTTGCAAGATGAGAATACAAGCAAATAGTTACTGTGGCTCAGCTGAAACAGTAAGTTTTTACTATGCTGGTATATTTAACCCCACTGACTATCAGAGTTGCTCAAATGTGAAGGTTATAGAATTCTTCTGTCACTAGTTGCTTAGTATTAACCGATGAATCAATGATGCTTCCTGAAAAAAGCACTAGGCTTAAATGAATTTGATAAACACTTTTTTACTTCAATGTAGTAAGCTTGTGTTGGTAGCTTTTATACCTAATAAAGTGCCTAAATGCCTAGCTTCTTGAATCAAATAGATACCACTGAGATTATTTGATTTGTTTCTTTCATGCAGGTTTTGTGGATGGGTAAAGAAATTAAATTCCTATGGGGGGTTCTTAGCATTATATAACTTAAATAGATAGCTTTGGGTTGGGTTTTTTTTGGGGGTGGGGGTGGGGCGTGTGGGGGTTGGCAGAGGGAGAAGAGGGAGGTTGGCTGCTGCCTAAGTATGTATCTACTTATCTCTTTTCATTTTCTTACCAGCACGGGCAAACTCATTTGTAGGGACAGCACAGTATGTTTCTCCAGAACTGCTAACAGAGAAATCTGCCTGTAAAAGGTGAGGACTCTATCGTATTTCAGAACTTCACTGACTCTGTTGGGGTACTGTCAAATGGGAGGGAGTACATAAGTAAAGTAGGCAAGCTTAGTAGTGCAAAGAAACAAGATGCTTGAGTGGAAAGATTGTTTTTTAAGAGAGTTTAAAATACTATTTTTTTGTTTCTTAACAAGTGTTGCTTCTTGTCTGAGTGCTGCTTTCCTCAGTTCTTCTACCTTCTGGAGTTCTACAGACAGGATTAGGTGTTGTCAGGAGAAGGTGGTGTCTAATGTGAATCCGGATGTCTTACCCATAAATCAGATTATTCCGCCCCCCCCCCCCCGTTATCCAAATAATATAGTTATTTTCATTCTGGTTTATGTAAGCTTGCTCTAATATGGTAATTCCTGCTGTAAGAGCAACAGAATGTCACATTCTGTCAGTTAGGAGAAAGCCTACGTCTTTATTTGACTTGTATTTAGATCAACTTGCAATTATCTTTGCTAAGCTTGGCTTGGGGTTTGCAGTGGTTTAAAGCTCATCTCTGCACCTGGTACGAGTGATACCCTTAAATTTCTTACCTCATTTCAGCTGGTTGTTGATGGTAACCTGCAAGACTGTTGTATCTCGTTTATTGCAGTGGTGGAAGAATAATCAAAGTAACCACTGACAAATCACAGGGAAAATAGATCTCTTATATGAGTAACTGGTTTGTGCTAGCATTTCTGGAAATGATAGAAATACCAGTAGACTTTTCATTTTTGCTTCTGTTAAAGAGGTTTTGACTGATTTGCCTGATGGAAAGACTTCATCAAGCTGTCATTTCCTTTTAGAAGTTACATAATGCTTTGTCTTCACATAAAACTCTTAATTTGAGTAGTTCTGAGTCTCTGTTAATATTTTAGTCTTCCATGAGATTTTCTAAGCTTTATTCAAATCTTATGTATAGTTTCCCTTGACGTAAAATAAGTTTAAATACTCTTTCAGGCCAACACAGGAAAACGTAAGACTTTCTCTCACCTATGCACTATATAACCTGCCTTTTTATTTGTGTCCTGAGAAAAACTTTAGGTGAAAAAGATATTTTATGATTTTTTTTTTTTTTCATTAAAAATTTAGAGGAAAGGATTTTAACTCTGAAGGAGTATATATTGCATTACGTTGGATGCCTCTTTGAATTGTGGTACTGGATAATAAGTATTCTTTTTGGTCTTATTACATACCCATTAGTTATTTTGACAGAGAATTCAGCTCTCTTGCACATGTGTATGTAATCAGTTGTTGTGGGATGGTTACTGTATACTTTTCTGAAAGTTGTGTACTATCCTACTTTTCTGTCAAGGAATGAAGTGAAAATAGTGTGGAAATTATGCTAGGCATGTTTGTCTTCTAGCAGAAGCTTAAACTTTTTTTTTTTTTAAATTACAGTTTAAAGACTTCTTATAGGAAAGAATGCTATATGATTTTTTTCCTTTTATTTTGAAGCTCTGACCTCTGGGCTCTGGGCTGTATAATATATCAGCTTGTAGCTGGATTGCCTCCATTTAGAGCTGGGTAAGATATTTAAGCTAATTTTTTACATGTGAATCATAAATACATTGACTTGGTTTTGGCTTTTACCTTACTACCAGTTCTGAAGTACAACTCTTCATGGTGTGGTGTTGGTATTAATGACATGCCTGCTTTTATTTGTCCTTTCTGATGTCATGAAAATGCTTAGACAGCTATAACTAGAGTTCCCGAGAGAGATTACTTCATTTTCTGAGGATTTCTCATGTAATTTATACCATAAAGGTAAGTATGCCTACATGAAGGAAGTGTGAGGCATCTTTGTATTGAGCCATTTGACCTTTTCTTGTTATTATTCAAGTATCTGGTGATTACAGGATCATAGATACTTGGAAGACTGTACCCCTTTATCCTTGAAAGATTTATGAGAATGTAACTTAGCTTGTAGATGTCGCATTCAATATTTGTCCCAGACATACACTGTTAAGGTGAAAGAGCCATTGAGAACTAATAACAAGAGCAAATATTTTTCTCTTTTGCAGAAATGAATATCTTATATTCCAGAAGATAATAAAGTTGGAATATGACTTTCCAGAAAAATTTTTTCCCAAGGCAAAAGACCTTGTTGAAAAGCTATTGGTAAATATTTGCTGCTGTTAAATGATTTGATGACATTGGAAACATTCAGCTTATGCTGCTCTTTTTTCCAAAATTTTCTATGCACTGTGCTGCAAACCTTATTATAAGAAAGACTGTGAGTGTTACATGTGTTACTAAACAGTACTTAGATTATTCTTTTTTTAAACATGAATTCTAAAGTACAGGCAAGGAATGCCTCTTAGTGAAATGGAAGCAAATGGTTCTAAATACTGTCCATTTCACTAAGAAGTTAATATTCAAATACTTAAGTTTACATAGTACTCAGATAAATTCTTCTTGAGTCATAAAATGGATCAGCTAATTGAAAATAACATTCTATACATCACAGGGGGTAGATTCATTACAGCGTAAATCAACTTGCCTTGCATTTTAACATGCACTTACCTTGCACTTAATGCATGTCTCAGTAGTATCAGCCAAAGAATTACTCTGCACGTGAATCTTTGACAGATAGGAAGAAAAAGATAGTTCTATTTCATCAGTGAGATATAGCTATGACACTAATGAATATGCAGAGATATTTTGGGTGGTACAAGCTTTTTGAAGTTCAATAGTCTAGCATATTAACATGGGTTGGGAGGTGAGGAGGAAACTCTGTCTTATGTTAGTGGATGGGGATGAGCGCAACCATTGTAGTGGGTCTAGCAGCATGTTCCTGTGTCCAGGCTGGCTCTATGGCAATGCCAGTGCCTGCTGGGTGGTAACAACTGTGTTGCATCAACACCCTGAGAACTGTGTGGTTTTAAGGTGTTCGAGAGGTTGGTGTTTGACACCAACTATAGCTTCCACAGCTTCTTGCATCACTAGAATGTGATGCTGAGCTATACTTAAATGAACTATGCTCCATCAGGCCTTTTCTGTATGTTTACTTGGTTTTGTTCCTGTCTTTATGAAGAAACAAAGCTAAAACATTGTGTGGACCTGAAATTGCTCCTTTCTCTAAATCTGTGAGCTGGTCAAATATAAAATGTTTCTGTTGGGACATACTGACAAATAACATCTTCTGTTATAAGCAGTCCCCTTATATTCTAGATATGTATGCTTAAGGCAGTGACACCAACTGGTTTTAAGTTTTTGCATGCTTCTGTGCACATGTGAGTGATGCCTGCCCCTTTCTTGTCATTATTTTATGCATGTTAACTTAATTGTCATTTGCTCAGGTTCTGGATGCTACCAACAGATTAGGTTGTGAAGAAATGGGAGGCTATGGACCTCTTAAGGCTCACCCCTTCTTTGAATCCATTGTGTGGGAGAACCTACATCTTCAGACGCCCCCAAAACTTACAGCTTATTTACCTGCTATGTCAGAGGATGATGAAGACTGTTACGGAAATGTATGTTTGTCTATTACTATATTCAGCTCTGATGCTGTCTGAGACTTTCATTAAAGCATAATTATTGCATATGAAATATTTTTATTAAATCCAGTGATTAGTAATATTTTAATGAATTAAAATT